>JAUKNK010000216.1:735000-922500 GCA_030765055.1 Mantis religiosa | reverse complement strand
TGCCGATATGACATTAAATTCTCCAACTGACTCGTATTTTCCCGGTAAACCACTTAGGAGTTCTCATAAACACATGAGACAACTGCCTTAATGGCGACTTACTACATGTAAGTACTTTAAGGCCCGGGCTTTATAGTTAACCACTATTAGGTTAATTAATGGAAATTAATTATTCTTTCACACTGGCCGTGTGTAGGCTAAATTGTGGAAACGTAGAGTCAGACTGAAAAATTCAATGCCATAGCCGGGATTTGAACCACGGATCTTCTGGTTTCCGTCCAGCCGCACTACCATTGTGCTACTATGGCCAACGTGCCGATATGACATTAAATTCTCCAACTGACTCGTATTTTCCCGGTAAACCACTTAGGAGTTCTCATAAACACATGAGACAACTACCTTAATGGCGACTTACTACATGTAAGTACTTTAAGGCCCGGGCTTTATAGTTAACCACTATTAGGTTAATTAATGGAAATTAATTATTCTTTCACACTGGCCGTGTGTAGGCTAAATTGTGGAAACGTAGAGTCAGACTGAAAAATTCAATGCCATAGCCGGGATTTGAACCACGGATCTTCTGGTTTCCGTCCAGCCGCACTACCATTGTGCTACTATGGCCAACGTGCCGATATGACATTAAATTCTCCAACTGACTCGTATTTTCCCGGTAAACCACTTAGGAGTTCTCATAAACACATGAGACAACTACCTTAATGGCGACTTACTACATGTAAGTACTTTAAGGCCCGGGCTTTATAGTTAACCACTATTAGGTTAATTAATGGAAATTAATTATTCTTTCACACTGGCCGTGTGTAGGCTAAATTGTGGAAACGTAGAGTCAGACTGAAAAATTCAATGCCATAGCCGGGATTTGAACCACGGATCTTCTGGTTTCCGTCCAGCCGCACTACCATTGTGCTACTATGGCCAACGTGCCGATATGACATTAAATTCTCCAACTGACTCGTATTTTCCCGGTAAACCACTTAGGAGTTCTCATAAACACATGAGACAACTACCTTAATGGCGACTTACTACATGTAAGTACTTTAAGGCCCGGGCTTTATAGTTAACCACTATTAGGTTAATTAATGGAAATTAATTATTCTTTCACACTGGCCGTGTGTAGGCTAAATTGTGGAAACGTAGAGTCAGACTGAAAAATTCAATGCCATAGCCGGGATTTGAACCACGGATCTTCTGGTTTCCGTCCAGCCGCACTACCATTGTGCTACTATGGCCAACGTGCCGATATGACATTAAATTCTCCAACTGACTCGTATTTTCCCGGTAAACCACTTAGGAGTTCTCATAAACACATGAGACAACTACCTTAATGGCGACTTACTACATGTAAGTACTTTAAGGCCCGGGCTTTATAGTTAACCACTATTAGGTTAATTAATGGAAATTAATTATTCTTTCACACTGGCCGTGTGTAGGCTAAATTGTGGAAACGTAGAGTCAGACTGAAAAATTCAATGCCATAGCCGGGATTTGAACCACGGATCTTCTGGTTTCCGTCCAGCCGCACTACCATTGTGCTACTATGGCCAACGTGCCGATATGACATTAAATTCTCCAACTGACTCGTATTTTCCCGGTAAACCACTTAGGAGTTCTCATAAACACATGAGACAACTACCTTAATGGCGACTTACTACATGTAAGTACTTTAAGGCCCGGGCTTTATAGTTAACCACTATTAGGTTAATTAATGGAAATTAATTATTCTTTCACACTGGCCGTGTGTAGGCTAAATTGTGGAAACGTAGAGTCAGACTGAAAAATTCAATGCCATAGCCGGGATTTGAACCACGGATCTTCTGGTTTCCGTCCAGCCGCACTACCATTGTGCTACTATGGCCAACGTGCCGATATGACATTAAATTCTCCAACTGACTCGTATTTTCCCGGTAAACCACTTAGGAGTTCTCATAGACACATGAGACAACTACCTTAATGGCGACTTACTACATGTAAGTACTTTAAGGCCCGGGCTTTATAGTTAACCACTATTAGGTTAATTAATGGAAATTAATTATTCTTTCACACTGGCCGTGTGTAGGCTAAATTGTGGAAACGTAGAGTCAGACTGAAAAATTCAATGCCATAGCCGGGATTTGAACCACGGATCTTCTGGTTTCCGTCCAGCCGCACTACCATTGTGCTACTATGGCCAACGTGCCGATATGACATAAAATTCTCCAACTGACTCGTATTTTCCCGGTAAACCACTTAGGAGTTCTCATAAACACATGAGACAACTACCTTAATGGCGACTTACTACATGTAAGTACTTTAAGGCCCGGGCTTTATAGTTAACCACTATTAGGTTAATTAATGGAAATTAATTATTCTTTCACACTGGCCGTGTGTAGGCTAAATTGTGGAAACGTAGAGTCAGACTGAAAAATTCAATGCCATAGCCGGGATTTGAACCACGGATCTTCTGGTTTCCGTCCAGCCGCACTACCATTGTGCTACTATGGCCAACGTGCCGATATGACATTAAATTCTCCAACAGACTCGTATTTTCCCGGTAAACCACTTAGGAGTTCTCATAAACACATGAGACAACTACCTTAATGGCGACTTACTACATGTAAGTACTTTAAGGCCCGGGCTTTATAGTTAACCACTATTAGGTTAATTAATGGAAATTAATTATTCTTTCACACTGGCCGTGTGTAGGCTAAATTGTGGAAACGTAGAGTCAGACTGAAAAATTCAATGCCATAGCCGGGATTTGAACCACGGATCTTCTGGTTTCCGTCCAGCCGCACTACCATTGTGCTACTATGGCCAACGTGCCGATATGACATTAAATTCTCCAACTGACTCGTATTTTCCCGGTAAACCACTTAGGAGTTCTCATAAACACATGAGACAACTGCCTTAATGGCGACTTACTACATGTAAGTACTTTAAGGCCCGGGCTTTATAGTTAACCACTATTAGGTTAATTAATGGAAATTAATTATTCTTTCACACTGGCCGTGTGTAGGCTAAATTGTGGAAACGTAGAGTCAGACTGAAAAATTCAATGCCATAGCCGGGATTTGAACCACGGATCTTCTGGTTTCCGTCCAGCCGCACTACCATTGTGCTACTATGGCCAACGTGCCGATATGACATTAAATTCTCCAACTGACTCGTATTTTCCCGGTAAACCACTTAGGAGTTCTCATAAACACATGAGACAACTACCTTAATGGCGACTTACTACATGTAAGTACTTTAAGGCCCGGGCTTTATAGTTAACCACTATTAGGTTAATTAATGGAAATTAATTATTCTTTCACACTGGCCGTGTGTAGGCTAAATTGTGGAAACGTAGAGTCAGACTGAAAAATTCAATGCCATAGCCGGGATTTGAACCACGGATCTTCTGGTTTCCGTCCAGCCGCACTACCATTGTGCTACTATGGCCAACGTGCCGATATGACATTAAATTCTCCAACTGACTCGTATTTTCCCGGTAAACCACTTAGGAGTTCTCATAAACACATGAGACAACTACCTTAATGGCGACTTACTACATGTAAGTACTTTAAGGCCCGGGCTTTATAGTTAACCACTATTAGGTTAATTAATGGAAATTAATTATTCTTTCACACTGGCCGTGTGTAGGCTAAATTGTGGAAACGTAGAGTCAGACTGAAAAATTCAATGCCATAGCCGGGATTTGAACCACGGATCTTCTGGTTTCCGTCCAGCCGCACTACCATTGTGCTACTATGGCCAACGTGCCGATATGACATTAAATTCTCCAACTGACTCGTATTTTCCCGGTAAACCACTTAGGAGTTCTCATAAACACATGAGACAACTACCTTAATGGCGACTTACTACATGTAAGTACTTTAAGGCCCGGGCTTTATAGTTAACCACTATTAGGTTAATTAATGGAAATTAATTATTCTTTCACACTGGCCGTGTGTAGGCTAAATTGTGGAAACGTAGAGTCAGACTGAAAAATTCAATGCCATAGCCGGGATTTGAACCACGGATCTTCTGGTTTCCGTCCAGCCGCACTACCATTGTGCTACTATGGCCAACGTGCCGATATGACATTAAATTCTCCAACTGACTCGTATTTTCCCGGTAAACCACTTAGGAGTTCTCATAAACACATGAGACAACTACCTTAATGGCGACTTACTACATGTAAGTACTTTAAGGCCCGGGCTTTATAGTTAACCACTATTAGGTTAATTAATGGAAATTAATTATTCTTTCACACTGGCCGTGTGTAGGCTAAATTGTGGAAACGTAGAGTCAGACTGAAAAATTCAATGCCATAGCCGGGATTTGAACCACGGATCTTCTGGTTTCCGTCCAGCCGCACTACCATTGTGCTACTATGGCCAACGTGCCGATATGACATTAAATTCTCCAACTGACTCGTATTTTCCCGGTAAACCACTTAGGAGTTCTCATAAACACATGAGACAACTACCTTAATGGCGACTTACTACATGTAAGTACTTTAAGGCCCGGGCTTTATAGTTAACCACTATTAGGTTAATTAATGGAAATTAATTATTCTTTCACACTGGCCGTGTGTAGGCTAAATTGTGGAAACGTAGAGTCAGACTGAAAAATTCAATGCCATAGCCGGGATTTGAACCACGGATCTTCTGGTTTCCGTCCAGCCGCACTACCATTGTGCTACTATGGCCAACGTGCCGATATGACATTAAATTCTCCAACTGACTCGTATTTTCCCGGTAAACCACTTAGGAGTTCTCATAAACACATGAGACAACTACCTTAATGGCGACTTACTACATGTAAGTACTTTAAGGCCCGGGCTTTATAGTTAACCACTATTAGGTTAATTAATGGAAATTAATTATTCTTTCACACTGGCCGTGTGTAGGCTAAATTGTGGAAACGTAGAGTCAGACTGAAAAATTCAATGCCATAGCCGGGATTTGAACCACGGATCTTCTGGTTTCCGTCCAGCCGCACTACCATTGTGCTACTATGGCCAACGTGCCGATATGACATTAAATTCTCCAACTGACTCGTATTTTCCCGGTAAACCACTTAGGAGTTCTCATAAACACATGAGACAACTACCTTAATGGCGACTTACTACATGTAAGTACTTTAAGGCCCGGGCTTTATAGTTAACCACTATTAGGTTAATTAATGGAAATTAATTATTCTTTCACACTGGCCGTGTGTAGGCTAAATTGTGGAAACGTAGAGTCAGACTGAAAAATTCAATGCCATAGCCGGGATTTGAACCACGGATCTTCTGGTTTCCGTCCAGCCGCACTACCATTGTGCTACTATGGCCAACGTGCCGATATGACATTAAATTCTCCAACTGACTCGTATTTTCCCGGTAAACCACTTAGGAGTTCTCATAAACACATGAGACAACTACCTTAATGGCGACTTACTACATGTAAGTACTTTAAGGCCCGGGCTTTATAGTTAACCACTATTAGGTTAATTAATGGAAATTAATTATTCTTTCACACTGGCCGTGTGTAGGCTAAATTGTGGAAACGTAGAGTCAGACTGAAAAATTCAATGCCATAGCCGGGATTTGAACCACGGATCTTCTGGTTTCCGTCCAGCCGCACTACCATTGTGCTACTATGGCCAACGTGCCGATATGACATTAAATTCTCCAACTGACTCGTATTTTCCCGGTAAACCACTTAGGAGTTCTCATAGACACATGAGACAACTACCTTAATGGCGACTTACTACATGTAAGTACTTTAAGGCCCGGGCTTTATAGTTAACCACTATTAGGTTAATTAATGGAAATTAATTATTCTTTCACACTGGCCGTGTGTAGGCTAAATTGTGGAAACGTAGAGTCAGACTGAAAAATTCAATGCCATAGCCGGGATTTGAACCACGGATCTTCTGGTTTCCGTCCAGCCGCACTACCATTGTGCTACTATGGCCAACGTGCCGATATGACATTAAATTCTCCAACTGACTCGTATTTTCCCGGTAAACCACTTAGGAGTTCTCATAAACACATGAGACAACTACCTTAATGGCGACTTACTACATGTAAGTACTTTAAGGCCCGGGCTTTATAGTTAACCACTATTAGGTTAATTAATGGAAATTAATTATTCTTTCACACTGGCCGTGTGTAGGCTAAATTGTGGAAACGTAGAGTCAGACTGAAAAATTCAATGCCATAGCCGGGATTTGAACCACGGATCTTCTGGTTTCCGTCCAGCCGCACTACCATTGTGCTACTATGGCCAACGTGCCGATATGACATTAAATTCTCCAACTGACTCGTATTTTCCCGGTAAACCACTTAGGAGTTCTCATAAACACATGAGACAACTACCTTAATGGCGACTTACTACATGTAAGTACTTTAAGGCCCGGGCTTTATAGTTAACCACTATTAGGTTAATTAATGGAAATTAATTATTCTTTCACACTGGCCGTGTGTAGGCTAAATTGTGGAAACGTAGAGTCAGACTGAAAAATTCAATGCCATAGCCGGGATTTGAACCACGGATCTTCTGGTTTCCGTCCAGCCGCACTACCATTGTGCTACTATGGCCAACGTGCCGATATGACATTAAATTCTCCAACTGACTCGTATTTTCCCGGTAAACCACTTAGGAGTTCTCATAAACACATGAGACAACTACCTTAATGGCGACTTACTACATGTAAGTACTTTAAGGCCCGGGCTTTATAGTTAACCACTATTAGGTTAATTAATGGAAATTAATTATTCTTTCACACTGGCCGTGTGTAGGCTAAATTGTGGAAACGTAGAGTCAGACTGAAAAATTCAATGCCATAGCCGGGATTTGAACCACGGATCTTCTGGTTTCCGTCCAGCCGCACTACCATTGTGCTACTATGGCCAACGTGCCGATATGACATTAAATTCTCCAACTGACTCGTATTTTCCCGGTAAACCACTTAGGAGTTCTCATAAACACATGAGACAACTGCCTTAATGGCGACTTACTACATGTAAGTACTTTAAGGCCCGGGCTTTATAGTTAACCACTATTAGGTTAATTAATGGAAATTAATTATTCTTTCACACTGGCCGTGTGTAGGCTAAATTGTGGAAACGTAGAGTCAGACTGAAAAATTCAATGCCATAGCCGGGATTTGAACCACGGATCTTCTGGTTTCCGTCCAGCCGCACTACCATTGTGCTACTATGGCCAACGTGCCGATATGACATTAAATTCTCCAACTGACTCGTATTTTCCCGGTAAACCACTTAGGAGTTCTCATAAACACATGAGACAACTACCTTAATGGCGACTTACTACATGTAAGTACTTTAAGGCCCGGGCTTTATAGTTAACCACTATTAGGTTAATTAATGGAAATTAATTATTCTTTCACACTGGCCGTGTGTAGGCTAAATTGTGGAAACGTAGAGTCAGACTGAAAAATTCAATGCCATAGCCGGGATTTGAACCACGGATCTTCTGGTTTCCGTCCAGCCGCACTACCATTGTGCTACTATGGCCAACGTGCCGATATGACATTAAATTCTCCAACTGACTCGTATTTTCCCGGTAAACCACTTAGGAGTTCTCATAAACACATGAGACAACTACCTTAATGGCGACTTACTACATGTAAGTACTTTAAGGCCCGGGCTTTATAGTTAACCACTATTAGGTTAATTAATGGAAATTAATTATTCTTTCACACTGGCCGTGTGTAGGCTAAATTGTGGAAACGTAGAGTCAGACTGAAAAATTCAATGCCATAGCCGGGATTTGAACCACGGATCTTCTGGTTTCCGTCCAGCCGCACTACCATTGTGCTACTATGGCCAACGTGCCGATATGACATTAAATTCTCCAACTGACTCGTATTTTCCCGGTAAACCACTTAGGAGTTCTCATAAACACATGAGACAACTACCTTAATGGCGACTTACTACATGTAAGTACTTTAAGGCCCGGGCTTTATAGTTAACCACTATTAGGTTAATTAATGGAAATTAATTATTCTTTCACACTGGCCGTGTGTAGGCTAAATTGTGGAAACGTAGAGTCAGACTGAAAAATTCAATGCCATAGCCGGGATTTGAACCACGGATCTTCTGGTTTCCGTCCAGCCGCACTACCATTGTGCTACTATGGCCAACGTGCCGATATGACATTAAATTCTCCAACTGACTCGTATTTTCCCGGTAAACCACTTAGGAGTTCTCATAAACACATGAGACAACTACCTTAATGGCGACTTACTACATGTAAGTACTTTAAGGCCCGGGCTTTATAGTTAACCACTATTAGGTTAATTAATGGAAATTAATTATTCTTTCACACTGGCCGTGTGTAGGCTAAATTGTGGAAACGTAGAGTCAGACTGAAAAATTCAATGCCATAGCCGGGATTTGAACCACGGATCTTCTGGTTTCCGTCCAGCCGCACTACCATTGTGCTACTATGGCCAACGTGCCGATATGACATTAAATTCTCCAACTGACTCGTATTTTCCCGGTAAACCACTTAGGAGTTCTCATAAACACATGAGACAACTACCTTAATGGCGACTTACTACATGTAAGTACTTTAAGGCCCGGGCTTTATAGTTAACCACTATTAGGTTAATTTTTGGAAATTAATTATTCTTCTACAGGCGGATAAGGGGAATGCCACAGCAGTCATGTCGAAGAAAGAGTACAACACCAAAATCTCAGAATTGCTGGATCCTAACACCTACAAAAAGCTACAGAAGGCTCCAACTGGCCGGATTTTAAGGAAAACCAATCTTCTCATAAAGAGTTCCTCACTGACTGACAAGATAAAACAAAAAACCTGCAGCAGCGAGGCATTACCGCCTAGACTCTACGGACTGCCAAAAATCCACAAGGAAAACGTTCCACTGCGGCCCATTGTTAGTGCCATTGGCTCCCCCACCTATAACATTTCGAAATATTTGGCCACTCTACTACATGAACACATTGGCAACAGTGCGTCCCACATTAGGGACTCCAGCCACTTCATAGAAAAACTGCACTCCATAAAACTGGACCCTGAAGACCGATTAGTCAGCTTTGACGTCATCTCACTTTTCACCAAGGTTCCGGTAGCAGAAGCTCTGCAGCATATCGCCATGATCTTTCCGTCCGACATCACTGACCTTTTCCACCACTGCCTAACGACGAGCTATTTCCTTTGGAACAACACCTTCTACGAACAGACAGATGGTGTGGCCATGGGCAGTCCACTAAGTCCAGTGATTGCCAATTTCTTCATGGAGAGGTTTGAGGACCAAGCTCTGAAGACAGCTGTATATAAACCGAAAGTATGGTTTAGATACGTGGACGACACCTTTGCCATCTGGAATCATGGAGCTGAGAAACTGGAAATATTCCTTCAACATTTAAACAGCCGAAACCAAGGCATACAGTTCACCATGGAAAAGGAAACAGACAACAGTCTTCCTTTCCTTGATGTCTTGGTAACAAGAGAAAATGGATCACGCCTGGGTCACACAGTGTACCGTAAACCTACTCACACGGACAGGTATCTGCACAAGACTTCAAACCATCACCCCCAGCAAAAATCAGGCATAATCAAGACTCTTACTGAACGAGCTAAGAAAATCTGCGAACCAAGAAAGCTGCACAAGGAAATCCTGTATTTAAATGGAGCCCTCAAAAGGAATGGCTACACATACAAAGAAATCGCTAGAGCCCGGCATCCGAGGTACCCGTCGGTACGGACAGACAGGAAGGAACCGCCATTAGCTACCATCTGCTTACCATACATTAAGAGAGTTACGGACCGAATAGGCAGACTGCTACGGTCACAAAACATCAGTACCATCTTCAGACCAACTAAGAAGATAAAGGATTTACTGAATTCTGCAAAGGACAAGCGTCATCCTCACAGCGCAGCTGGTGTATACAGAGTCCCATGCAGTTGCGGCCAGGTATACATTGGAACCACCATGCGCAGCATCAGTACACGTTTAAAAGAACACGAAAGACACAGCAGATTGGGTCAGACAGAAAAATCAGCAGTGGCAGAGCATTCTTTATTGTTTGGACATGACGTAAGCTATAAGGACACTGCGGTTCTGTCAAGAACTACACATTACCATGCTCGACTGACAAGGGAAGCTATAGAAATTTACAAGCATAAGAATTGCTACAATCGGAAAGAAGAGCGACAACAGATGAGCAGGGCATGGATCCCGGCTCTGGAGAATACAAGAGTGAAACCGCAGCAAGACGAAGCGCTCCAATTTATGCCTAAAAACAAAGACAACCCACGGACCGACAGAGCCAATAGGCAATCACGCTCCGCCCACCACCAGGCCACGCCCCCTAGCCACGCGCGGCTATAAATTCCATGCTTCAGGACTCGGTGCTCCAGTCTTGTGTTGGACTCCGGGTCTATATACTTAGAACCCTGATGATGCCGAACGCAGCCTTCGGCGAAACGTTGGAAGGTAGTAAAAATGGACCACGGCCTACAAGCCCGGACATCATAGTTAGTGGAGTTAGTGTCCTTTGAATTGTTTTAGTAAGAGGGAAGTATGTTGTGCGAGTGTATTATACAAGGTTTTTAATGCCACTTGCCCAAGGAAGGTTACACTGACATCATGTTTATCAACATTATTTTTCTTGAGAAATTTAAGAGAATGGTGCATACAAATTGTACAAACAAAGAAATCCAACGGCAACATCGCTTGATGGGAGATTGTACTTGAGTTTGAAAAAAAATGGTTATTTTGTCCTAATTCTTTTTAAATATTTTAATATAATATCTGTAATAAGAATATAAGAATGCTTTTTTGAATTAGAGATTATAAGACCGTATCATCTGTCACTTACTGTCACATTGCACGTACTGGTTACGCCTCCTTTTCTTAGTCGATGGACTAAGATGTACGTATAGGTAAGTGGTACTAGGCAGGGAATATATTGTGTTCTATACTAAACCCTCCAAAGCCACTGACTAGATTTTAACCTATAAGTGAGAAAATTATTGTATATTCTCCAGAAAAGATGGTAGAAGGATCCATGAAGAGCGCTGCATAAGACTCAGTAATAGAAAATAAAGGACAAACAGACAGGCCATCTACAGACATTGCATTTTTAGTCACTGGGGCACTTTTCTCAGAAACTATTTAACCTAGAAGGGTGAAAATTTTTCACAACGTAAACAATGCTATCCTCTATAAAGTATACCCAAAACATTGAAGTAAGGGAAGGAGTTAATATTAAAAAGTTTTGCAAGTAAATTTAATCAGACAAATTGGAACTAGGAGAAAACATTATTTCTCAGCAATAGTATGTATATAAGAAAAAGACCACTCCAAATTAGTTTCTGAAAATTTGAACATATATGACGAATTAAACTTCGGCAGCACCATAGTTAAAGCTCTTACCGTGGACTTCACGTTAATTTTGCAAATATTTATATATTTAAAAGTTGTGAATGCCGCATTATAAAACGTACTACTGTCCTTATTTATTTTGTACATTATAAATATTTTACTAGTTCGTAGTTGTTTGGCTACTGTTTACAACATTCATCTACAAAAATTATATTTTTTCTATCGAGTATAATGTATCCTATGCCACCATCTGTGTAATGCCTCTCAAACTTCACGACAAACCTTTGCCCTCTGTTGTTTGTCTAATGTTTCCTATGCTGCCATCTCTGGACATCCTCTCAAACTGCACGACAAACCTCAGCCCTCTGTTGTCAGAAACATCAGATTTAAACATGAAACAAAACCTATGAGATTTAATGTCGTTAATATGTTCTTAAAAGGTGAAAGCTAACTTCGTAACAGGGTTTTACAACACAAAATACGGTACAGATTATAAATGGTCCCAGAAATAATGATTCCTAATTATCGGTTGTCATTCTTCTGTCTTCGGCTCAACAGAAAATTATTAGCAACAATAAATAAATTAATAACTAAAATACAGACAATAAAGACTAAGAGAAAGGAAAAAAACAAGATAACAGCGTTTTGAAACAAACCTTTGACCCACCTTGTGACATACAGTTGCTCATCTCGACCGGCTGCCACACATTCTATGTCGCTCATTGCGAAAGCTTTCGTATATGACCTTGCCAGTATAATATGTATGAAAAATCAACGTTTATTTAAGCTTTTCTCAGCTTCTTGGTCCTCATTCAAGGCTGTAACTATTAATGCTGTGTGCGTGTATTACCCAATAGAAGAGCAGAGCTGCAATAATTGCTTTTGTGCTAAAATGGTCAATGTTTTCACATTAGAATAGAAACCGCGGGTTGCATAGGTAAGAATAAATAGGGGCAGCTGACACACCTGGTATAATGTTATTTTCGAACTGAGTAATTCTATATGAAATTTGATGAACTTGAAAGACCTAGACCATTTCCGATTCCAACACATCTGTTTTGGAAACATATCCCACACGTCCTCTTATTCTGGACATGCAGGAGTCACATCCGCTTTAAGAAATACGTAGCCCAGATATTTATTTATAATCATACTTACAGAGCATCATTTGCAATTCTCTGTGCATTTTTGACTTCGCTGTAACGATACATGCTGCTGCATTTAACAAGGGCCAATGTGTGTGTGATGTTTCATTATTGTTACATTTTGTAGAATTTTCAAATCAGTTTCTTGACTGCAGTAATTCACACACATTGTTTCCGACGTTTAGATAGTGTAATTATATTTAAGATTATGTATGAGAATTTCAGCTGCTCACATTTTCTATTAGGTACTGAATCTCGGTTACATCCATCTGTGAATTACACGGCCACTGAGCTATTTTACAATAATATTTTGTAAAAATTATGTGCAGATTTTGGAGGCAATGAAGTTTATCATAAGAAGATTTTATTTATTTAGAGTACTTTGAAAGCAGAACTTTGCTTATAGAACAACTAACCCTAATATCAAACTGTTGATTTTTTACCAAACTTAATATACATATAATCTATAGTCATTAAAGGTTATCCAAATAGCAAGACATAGATAAGTGGTCCTAACAGGAGTGAAATAATTCTTATTCGTCTTACTGTTTCAATTATTCGGGGTGAAACTGTAAGCTGTACATTTCATATAATGTTAATCTTTTTAATGTTTCATTTAATATTTCCATTAAGTTAAATATGTTTAGCAGTATGTACCCTGAAGAGATCCTGATCCTGATGCTGCGGGTGCGACAGTTTGGAGATAAACATTCCGTCGCTAATGCAGTGAGCTTCTACTTCGACCGAGCTATAATACTTCCGCACCGTTTCCCAGCCGTATTTACCGACAGAATCAAATTTCTAACTTATTTGGAAGTCACATCTCGTGCGCTCATTATTAATTTACGGTACATTTCAATTAATCGTATATGAGCATAATATTCGTCACATACGCTGTAGAAATGTGTCATAAGGTAATTAGGAAAGCGCGAGATGTGACTGCGAAAGTGGTTGGCCAAATAATTTCTGAAAAAGCCACCTCTTAACTGGAGATTTGTTCTCCTATATTAATAATTATTTCTTGAACTAAACATTATAGTATTAATATTGCCGTTATATTCAAAATTTAAACAGAGAATAATGCAGTTTTGTTATTGGGTATCTTTAATAAGTACTTGGTAAATTCCATAGTACATACATTATTCTAAGCATAAGTTTATGTAAAGCAAATTTTCAGAAAGAGATGGAATTTGTGATTGATTTATGACATTAATATAGCACAACCCTACAAGGTTGTACATGACGTTGTGTCAGTCTATCGAACTGTGATTGTTGCCGTAACTAGCGACACGCGGCGAACGACTTTTTGAACTACATTTTGAGTTGAGCTTGTTGTTCGGAGATGGCGCTTGCATCACAATTAGTGGAAAAATTTTATTTCGATAACATGGCAGTGTATATTTGAAATATAATTAATTTTCCGCATCTTCCTCTAATAATTCGGTCAGAATATAGCTTAGCACAGAAAATCACTCCATGGGAACTAAACCTCCCGTCTGCTTCATTGGGAAGGTAGCATCGCACAGCGGGGAGGTATGAAACTAAGTTATGAGAATTTGCGATCCCAAATGTTTACGTTGTTGACAGTTGTAGTTTCCATACCTGCCTAACTGTCACATTCGTCTATCATGTCCCAACTACGCATTGCTACAGATGACACACAAAGATGGCTTTTTATTGTAATTTACGTCCTTTAACTTTAATAACGTCATATCTGACGAAGAATGGAATGGTTGAAATGATACTCAAATGGGCCCAGGATCCACGGAGCTTAGAGTTACGAGAGATTCGTCTTTTAGTATAAGGGAAAGCCCCGGGGCAAAACTTATCCAGGTAACTCACACTGACAAAGATTCGCACTCGGGACCTCTTGAACGTGAGGTAGACATGCTACCATCTATGCTACCGGCAAAATATAATTATGAAGAGCTTTGAGAATTCTGACTACGCATTTACAGTTGTTGCATTTTATAACACTTCACATAATAATAATTAAAGAAGAATGCACATTTGGGCAAGTTATGAGTCTGCTATTGCCAACGAGGAACCGAGTTTTCCTCGAGCAGCTCAATAAGTGGTATAGTCGCGCTGCTCGAACCGTTACCTTGGGTTTATCTTTGTTAATAGAAACCTCTCAGATTATGCAATGATCATTGCGTTCCGTTCCGTTGCTTTAGAAAAATAAGTAATTCATAAACTATAACTACAATTACGTCATTTAAAACATGTGCATGTTATGCGATATCATGTTGCAATTAAATTTCAACGACTGGGTTCGTTATTATAAAACATGGAAAAATCTACTTTGGGTTTCTTTTTGCTTATAGCCAAGGAGGGTTGCACGTGTGAGAGAGGAAAATATGCAAAAAGTGAAGCTAACGAGCTGGCAACGCTGCTTGCGCAAACACATCTGTTTCTTTGCGGTCCAGAATTTTTACTATTTGAATTACATAATAGAACTATTCAGCAAACCTTGCTCCAGAAATTGCTACATAGATTAAAGGAAACAAATTTAATTGGAAAGTTTGGAAATATCTCTACATTCCTGTAGCAATACTGGCTCACCAGGGAATGTATAAAGGTGTTCATTTGGAAATGCGCTTGGTAATTCTATGGGCTGCTAAAGGCTCCTCCAGCATTGCAGGAATTTTTAACCGCAACTTGCCGCTGCACTTATCTTGCTAGAGCAGCTACAAAGTAAGAATGAATATGCGTTGTGCCAAAAAGGTTATCCTACCGTCTTGGTGTTGCCGGTTCCACGACTAGCGGGCCAGATATATCTGTCTTTGTCTCACCGAATCCACCTAGCAAGTATCATACAGATGCTGGGGTGTACAGTGATACAGATACTGACAGAGAAGTTTGCTTAATATTTCAGCATATGTGTAAGAACATATACAATGATTTTCGCATAATCTAAACCTTATAACCTTGAACTGGAGAATAGTTCGCTTAAGTAGCTATCGTTCATATGCAAACAAAACAGAATGACTCTAATTAGATCCGTTTCTACGAAAGAAGGTGTTTGTGAATTTGATTTGTGAATAAAGTTTCTATTTTACTCATGCTATATTTGTATACTGTCTGTAATGGACTTTAAACCAATTTTTGTTTCAATTAAGCACCTAATAAATGCGGAAAGTATGAATGTGTATTTATGAAACATTCTTACATCATGAATCACCTGTACCTGTGTTGTGCATTGTGCCCAGACATTTTAGACTTGCAGCAATATCGCTTCTTCCCAGAAGAAATTTGTGAGCATCATTAGTTCTCCTATATTTGAGCCCATGAGCTTTTAGAATATTGTGACTTTGTGGGTTCGTGAAATGAAAAGTCCAATTTCACCACTCCAAAATGTTCTTTACTTCCCCCGACTGTCAGTTAAACTCTTGCCAATTACACAGAATTACGTAATGCACACAATTACAATTCACCAGTTCGTCCGTTACAATTTCACTTGTCCTCGCGATTACGTAAACTCCGATACACATACACAGTTACGTAAAGTCTTCCGTTGCACAATCTTCTCATTCATTAACACGTCACTGACTAACTCTTACACCAAGAACTGCGACTGTCTCCTCACTCGACGTGTTGCTTATATAGGGTCCGCTTGCCGATCTAGAAGGTTCTCGATTAGATTGAATGTCCCGAGTTTCCAGAACCTAGGAGAAGGGTAAAGAGACGGCTCAGGGGTCCGACATCCCTCTCCTAACCATCCCTTCTTAACGCTATAAGACAAACGAGGGGGCGGGGCGAACGCCGACCCGTCTCCTGTCGCCCACTCTATAGGGTCTTCCGATGCTCGCGTGACACTGCTCCCTCCTCAAAGCTGGTCGTCCCGAACAGCACCATCGTAGCGTGCCAGGCGGTCCAGGTGTACCACCAGCATCTGCTCGGAGTCTCAGCCAGAAGTAGCGCTGCCGAAGTTTGTCAATCGTTCGGTTCGCTCCCAGGTGTCCTCCCGAAGTACCGGCGTGCACTTCCTCCAAGACTTCCGGGACCTTACTCCGAGGAAGTACCAACTGTTCTCTCTGCGTCCTCCCATCGTGTGACTCCCATACCCGGAAGAGCATGCCCTCTCTGGTCTTCAACGAGTCTCATTGGGCCCAGTACGACCTGTAGGTTGCGCTCCTCGGTGCGATGTCCTCCCAGGTTGGTCTCGTCCCTGCCTCCACTTCCCTCAAAGAATGGCCCCAAGTCTGCGTCCACCAGCTGCTCTCTCCTCAGGCCTGCGCTATCCCAGCCTTCAGCAGGCACTGCCACAACTACTCGGACTGCTGCGGCACGCTCCTTCTCTTCCACTCTTGTGCACTGGCCGCACTCTTCTGGACAGGGTCTTCGGGACATGGCGTCTGCGTTACCGTGGCTCTTCCCTCTACGATGTTCCGAGGTGAAGTCGTACTCCTGCAGCCTCTGGACCCAACGTGCCCGCTGGCCTTCCAGGTTCTTAAAGGTCAATAGCCAGGTTAGGGCGGAATGGTCAGTCCTCAGGTGGAATGGCTGACCGTACAGGTGCTTATGGAAGTGCTCCAAGGTCTTTACTACCGCCAATAATTCTCGTCGGGTGACGCAGTAGTTCTTCTCTGCCTTGGATAGCGTCTTGCTGTAGTAGGCTATCACCCGCTCATGGCCGTCCTGGATCTGCGATAGGACACCTCCAATGCAATGGTCGCTAGTGTCGGTGTCCACAATGAAGGCGCCACCCGGTTGTGGGAAACCCAAAATTGGAGCACTGCACAGGGTCTCCTTTAGGTGCTGGAAAGCTTTTTCGGCGTCCTCTGTCCACACATAAGGCCGGTGTTCCTCCATCAGGCGGGTGAGGGGTTTTGCGATGATGTCGGCCTTTTCCTCTAAATCATTAAGGCGGTCGTCTACTTGACACATCCGCTTGCCCAGATTCGTGACGTCATCCCTCACGCCGGCCAACCGTTCCTCAAACTTGGCGGCGAGGGCCGCGTTCGCAACCTTCATTTCTTCCATCTTCTCCGTGAGGTTACCGTTAGCCGTCATCATTTCTTCCACCTTTGCGGCCAGGTTGTTATTTGCCGCTTCTATTTTTGTTGTTAATTCGGCCTTCATTTCTTCCATCTTTCCGGTGATGTTGTCGTTGGCCGTCTTCATTTGTTTCAGTTCCGCGGCCAGGTTGTTATTTGTAGTCTCCAGCTTCGCGGCCAGGCTGTTATTTGCCGCTTCCGTTTTTGTTGTTAATTCGGCCTTCATTTCTTCCATCTTCTCGGTGATGTTGCCGTTGGCCGTCTTCATTTCTGTCAGTTCCGCCTTCATTTCCATCATCTTCTCCCTAATCTTTTCCAATGCCGCGTCCGTGGCTGTAATGTTCGGTGCTGTTGTCTTCCCGCTTCCTGGCACCAGTGTGACTTTGTGGGTTCGTGAAATGAAAAGTCCAATTTCACCACTCCAAAATGTTCTTTACTTCCCCCGACTTATAGTTAAACTCTTGCCAATTACACAGAATTACGTAATGCACACAATTACAATTCACCAGTTCGTCCGTTACAATTTCACTTGTCCTCGCGATTACGTAAACTCCGATACACATACACAGTTACGTAAAGTCTTCCGTTGCGCAATCTTCTCGTTCATTAACACGTTACTGACTAACTCTTACACCAAGAACTGCGACTGTCTCCTCACTCGACGTGTTGCTTATATAGGGTCCGCTTGCCGATCTAGAAGGTTCTCGATTAGATTGAATGTCCCGAGTTTCCAGAACCTAGGAGAAGGGTAAAGAGACGGCTCAGGGGCCCGACATCCCTCTCCTAACCATCCCTTCTTAACGCTATAAGACAAACGAGGGGGCGGGGCGAACGCCGACCCGTCTCCTGTGGCCCACTCTATAGGGTGTTCCGATGCTCGCGTGACAATATTATGCATAGAAGATACAGAGTACGTATATTCTATTTTCCCCCTCATTAAATTTGTCAGTGTTTAGGCAGTTGGATATTCACCCTTGTCAAAGAAATCATAAATTGTTCTACGTAAAACACATTTCTGAAAATGTTCTAAGTTGGTAGTACGTTTTTAACTGCTCGATGTTTCCCAGGAGACGTAAATATGAAAACTCTCCTTTATTTGATAAACTATTTGCCTCTTTAACGAACTTCGTCACAGAATGAGCATTTACGTGACAAGGTTGTAACATTAATTCTCGACTGTGAGCGAAATATGTACCTTCGAAAATGTCTTGGAGAGCTGTTTGAAAAAGGAGTAGACATTAACAAGAATATTTGTAATATATATATAAGATCATATAATTTGTTTTGCAGTTACTACTAGGCGCAACAGTACTAGGCTTGCTAAGCGGTATATTTACTAACTTTGAAAAGTACGAGTCCAATTTTAAAAGACCACCACTTTACTGAATGCAAGGTACAAAATGCAATTGCAGCAGAGCATATGTGTGCTTTTCTTCACTGAGATTTAATGATTCTTTTCTTACTAGTCATGCGCCTTATCTTTCCCTATCTCTTTATCCAGATGTGCTACAAACATGGGGTTTGCACAATAATCCTCAGAAAAAATACCTCTTTAAAAAATTATGGAAAAACAAAATAAATCTGGAGTTGGTGTCTTTAAAGCGCGAAAAGAAATTAGCCGCAAGCTTCAGAAAAGCGAACCACTATGCGTGCTTAACTATACAACGTTGTTGCATGTACCGCTTTGGCTAGTGGCGGTAGACTAGGCATGCCTAGCCCCACCTTATGTTCATTCCTTTGTAGCTATCTTAAGAGTAAACAAAAACAATGTAAAAATATCCTGAAAATAATTTTTAACAAGAGGTTTCTCCAATAATGAATTAATGAATGATAATGCAATTCGACTGAAACCCATGCTCTCCTCAAGGCCCATTGACAACAATACCATTTGAAACTAATATAACAAGAGCATAAAAACACCAGGTACAAAGAGCATTTAGAATGGTTACAACGCCCGCCTCTACATCGTATCTGCTTCACGTTCAAGAGTTCCGATCACGGTGAGTTATCTAGATGATTTTTTCCTTATTCTTAAGTATATGTGTCTTGTAACCCTGAATAACTTGTTATTGATACATATGAAATGAATAATGTGGTAAAACCTTACAATTTAAAATATGCGGCAGTGTCACTGTATTGATCTGTGACAGTTCCCGTAACTAGCCGGTTATTCATTGAATTATAAGTACGCATTTGAGTTGAGCCTATCGTTTAGAGATGGCGCTTAAGGTACAATTCCTTGAAAAACTATTTTTAGATAACATGCCAGTGTGTGTTTGAGATATTCTTAATTTACCACTTCTTATATTCATAAATATATGTTTGCCTATAATTTCTCTAACAAAATACTAGAAAAGAATTACTTAGTAAAAAAGAAACTCTAGATCATTACACTGCGATGCAAAGTCAATGCTGCGAACATGGCTATAAGAAGGGCAATTTCCTGTACGAAGATTTACACCTGGAAAACACACATTACATCTCTAGCCTCAAAAATCACAAAACGTATGGGTATGCTATACCCATTATACAACCAAAAGTCACCAATGAGTCTCAGAAATAAAATTCTCATATACCAGCAAATATTGAGACCGGCTATCACTTACGCATGTGAAGTCTGGGGTGCTGCAGCATCATCAAACTTAAACAAACTCAAGGTCCTGCAGAACCGATTTCTCCGTATTGCTACAGGAGCTGTTTGGTACATCCCCAACACCAATATACACAACGACCTCTCATTTCCCACTCTCACCAGCTACATCAAAATTCTTTCATACAAATTCTACTCCAACCTACCATCCAGCTTCAACCATCTCATCAGGGGTCTCGGGGAATGTGATATAGACCCCGGGGCTACCTACAAACACGCACGAACCACCTTAGGCCTACCATAATACTAACCCCTCCATCATACACCATTTCTATTGAAATATCTCTCCTAATTCTCATCCATCATAAAAAAAACAACCTAGAGCAAAAGCCAACCATCTAACCACCGCCCGATGAATTAATTCCATCATAATGCCAGTGAGGGACAGTGTCCCGGTATGGCAACAAGTCGAAGGCCCCTGCTCCACGGAGCAGGATTCACCTTCAACGACACCACTGTGCTGTGTGTATGAAGATTTGCACGTCAATTTTCATAATACTGAACTAAATTTTTGTTGGAACTTCTGTAAATGGTCCTAATCCGATTACTATGTTGCAGATCAGCTTACGGTTACTTACAAGAACAGAGGGGCATGATATGCATGTATCTCTAATAATTGATCTTCACATTTCAGTTTAGACAGTGTTTAGCACAGTATCATTGGAAATAGACAATCGCAGCATTGTATAATAGGATGGCTCGAAATAAGAGGTTGCCGAGTGAGATAGGAGCATTCAGTCTATCACGTTCCAACTACGCATTGCTACAGATGACCCACAAAGATAACTTTTTATTGTAATTTACGTCCTTCAACTTTAATAAGGTCATATCTGACGATGAATGGAATGGTTGAAAAGATGCTCAAATGGGCCCAGGATCCATGGAGCTTAGAGTTACGTGACATTCGTCTTTTAGTATAAGGGAAAGCTCCGGGAGAACAACTTATCCAGGTAACTCACCCTGACCGAGATTCGAACTCGGGATCTCTTGAACGTGTGGCAGACATGCTACCATCTACGCTACCGTGGGGGGCAAAAGATAATTATGAAGAGCTTTGAGAATTCTAACTACGCGTTTACTGTTGTTGCATTTTATAACACTTCACATAATAATAATTAAAGAAAAATGCACATTTGGGCAAGTTATGAGTCTGCTATGTTCAACGAGGAACCAAGGTTTTCTCGAGCAGCTCAATAAGTGATATAGTAGAGCTGCTCGAACCGTTACAATGGCTTAAATTTTGCTAATAAAAACCTCTAATGTAATGCACTGATTATTCCGTTCCGTTGGTTTAGAAAAATAAGTAAGTCATAAACTAGAACTATAATTACGGCATTTAAAACAAGTGCATGTTATGCGAATATCATGTTGCAATTAGAATTAAAACGACTGTGTTCATTATTATAAAAGTTTGAAAAATCTACTTTGGGTTTCTTTATGCTTAGGGCCAAGGAGGGTTGCACGTGTGAGAGAGGAAAATATGCAAAATTTTAAATTTTACGTCCTCCAAAGTTAAGTCATACCGGACGGTGAATGAAATGATTTTCAAATGTGTCCAGGGTCCACGGAGCTTTGAGCTACCCGACATTCGTCTGTAAGGATAAGGGAACACCCCGGAAAAACCTTATACAGGTAAGTCACATGTAAACAGACTGTATAAAGACAAATAAAGAAACACAGTCAGGAGTATAAAACAGCCACAGGACTAAATGAATGAGAAGGCCAAGGTGTTTCCGATGGGCGTGATCTCGGCCCTTTTCTTTCATTTTTTTTTTAAAGTTACATACTGTAGAATTCTCAACTTACTATTCACTTTGAAGTTGTACGCTAACATTTTAGTGTCAGTGGCTTGAAGAATTTAATTATTTCTATGAATTTTAGGTGATGATTATGTTTTTAGTGAAGTGGCAAGGAAAGCGATGTTTCATACTGAATTAGACCATTTGAAAAAAAATAGACAAGTGCGTACTTTTTACTGAAGTAAAGAAAACAGCAGTGTATTTAGTTTTCACTTAAACAGTTGTGCTTCAAGAGTAAAGGTTTTACAACTAGAGGAGAATTAGCCATCCTTATCCCTATTAAATGCACCATTAAATGACAATGACTTAAAGGAGGATGCCACTGAACAGTTGAAACGCCATGTCTTGAAGTATATAAACAATCTGGAATAACACCAGACGCTGATCTTGCACTCGCAGGAAAATGTAAAGGACTAGTTCAATAACTTTAAGCACAGGTACTTAAAGTACGAAGCATTTGTGTAATACAATAATACAGGTTAGTACACCATCCAAACCATTAAACTAAATCCCACAATTTAGACAATCGTTGTAAAAGAGCGAATCTCTCTCCTCATGTTTTGCGATATAGAGAATTTCAACATTTTTAGCAATGTCTAATACAAATTAGAAGATATTGTTTGTTGCACTGACATAGGTTGTTTGAACCGTGGCTAAACTTTATAGAAAATGTTTGATGTCCAAAGGGGAAACCTTCACAACAAATACTTCATGGCTGATGCCACTTATAGCTAATGCAACGTTGTAAGACTGTGCAACTGATATCTGTATATTTAAAACGTTCATGGTTTCGAATTGCTTAGAATGCTCTGAGAAGGTATGCTTCTGGTACAATTAATATCTTACATCTTCCTAAAGGACTTATTTCAACAATGACCGCAATATCGCTAGCAGCTGTGATTGACAGTGTAAAGACACACAAACAGAGCACTGGAGAAATGTGTGCCGAGTATTCAAGGTCAGCCAATTAATTATCATACACAAATGTAAATTACTATTGCAGTCGCACGTTTTGTCGCTTGACACAAAGGGATTCTGATTCCCTCTTCCTTCTGCTTGGGATTATTCCCAATTCTCCCTATAGGACTATTCATTATCCTACCGAAGCTGTGCCCGCCTCGGTATCGTGGTGGTAGCATGTCTGAGTCACGTTCAAAAGGTCCCGAGTTCGAATCTCGGTCAGGGTGAGTTACCTGGATAAGGTTTTTCCGGGGTTTTCCCTTACCATGGAAGACGAATGTCGGGTAACTCTTAGCTCTATGGTACCCGGACTCATTTGAACATCATTTCACCCATTCCATTCATCGTCCTATATTACTTAACTTTGGAGGACATAAATTACAAAATAAAAATAAAAAATACCGAAGCTGTGAAGGTAAAATGTATAAATGTTCCGTAGCGTTAATGTAATCAAAAATACTTCACACATTATTATGTAACATGTAAATCTTTAGTACATACATTATAATTTTCATTAATCATTTAAAGTTATTTCATGACAAATAAAATTAATATCTTGAATTTTATGAGAATGTTCTCGGATTACGCCTTCATTCTGGAAGAGGTTTGCTCAACAGATTAACTATAAGAAATTGACAAAATGTTACTACCAAAATGTGAACCTCGGTATAACAGGCAATTTATTTTAAATATATTTTCTTGACTTAAGCATTTCTGAATTACTGGGATTTTTGTCAGACACGCTGTTATTTTTTAATACTTGATAATGTAAAGAGAACGGAACATCAAATCCAAAATATAGCAAATGGTTCTTAAGTACTTCACTATCACTTTTTGCTTACCGTATTTCCTTTGAAACTCTAAAAAAATTAGCAAATATATAACGTTTATAGAGATTAAAATGTAATAGATGCTTCTTTGAATTGTGTAAGCAAAAGTGCAGAATGTCGTATGCGTGGATACAAGGTTTTCAAAGTCACTTGCCGAACGAAGTCACTCACGTCATGTTTATCGAGATAATATTATTTTCATGAGGAATTTAAGAGAATAGCGCAGACAAGTTGTACAAATAAAGGAAACCAAGGGCAATATAACTTCATGCAGTCACAGAATATGGTATAAAGAACGACGCAGATCCTATATGTATTTGACTACTTCCGCAATAACATAATATTATTATGATAAAAATTACTAATTTTAATATGTTTGTTAAGAACATCGAGATATCAACTAGGACGTTGAAACGACATTAAATAATTAAAAAAAGCTGTGTGTGTTTAGGACCACAAGGCAGAAGTGAAAACTTGAAAACTGTTCATTATAAATTATTCTTAAAATTATTTAAGAAAATTTATTGTTGACTCTCATTGTTGTGCAAAGAGGTCAACTCCGAGTAAAACATTTCATGTCTTACGCTAAGTGTGCTCGCAAATTAAAATACCCTGAAACAACTGATGACCACAGACTTGTGACCGTGCGAAGAGGGTTATACATAAAGCATGCATAAAGGAAGGAAACTCAAATCAAATAATATACTGTTCCACATGTATTTTGGTTTTATATTAAAATACTTGCTATTTCACAATTACTTTTCATGTTATTTTCTTGCTGATACCCATATTTCATTGCTTCTTATCTGTAATAAAAATACAAGGTGATGCATATATTATAACAAAATCATATGATATTCTTTGCTTATTTGCATATTTTTGAATATTCGGAAATGTTTGGTTACGTATACATTTAACACATGGTATTACATACCCCTAAATATACTCATTACGTCTTATTTTATCACACGTTCGTTCATATTTTGATGCATAATTTATTACATGTCCTACTCATTTCAAATGTTCTGTCACAATTGGTACTGATAATAATGTATCTTCAATTCAATTTTTCAATTTTATAATTATTTTATTCTCCCAAAAGAAAAATACAGTACAATTTCAAAATAAAGAATAAAAAACAATACAATTAAACAAACAAGGATACATAATTATGCAATATATAAATGTAAAACTAGAAGAACAGAAAAGAAAAATAATTTCTTCAAGTCATTTTTAAACTATAATCTATCGCAAATTATGCAGACATATCCAAATTAATACTGAATAAACTACTTATGAAATTGTTCGAACTTTAATAATTTGGGTCCATATTTCACAGATAGATCAAAACAAAGAGACAAGACAAATCATATTTCGGAACAAAGGTCTTCAGAAATTTTTATAACTCATATCAAATTATTTCGTTTGTATATTCCTTGCCCACTTCTGATTACTGATTTTCTGTGAATTAGCTTATGTATCCTGTGCATAAAACTTATTATGTTAAAACAATTATAAAAATGTATGTGTGACGGTAACAAAGGCGAAGTGCATGATTGTGTCCGTTTGCGGCTTACGACTTTTTTTATTAATACCAGGTATCCAAGTTAATAGGTAGATATTATTAGCATTTGAGAACCCCTACATATAAATGAATGTAAAACTTAAAGGAATCTGTTCACATGCAAATGCAAAACGACAAATATATGTCATGATGAATTCCTGTTGATTGTCATGTTTTTAAATGTAGTTTAATTGTCCCAGCTGTCCTTTAAAATTCAATCAGACGTTAATTTAATCACACATATTTGGTAATTTGATTGTGGATTGTGAGAATACAGTCAAAATTTATTTGCCATTTCAGACATGGAGTTAATCTTTCAAAATCTGTAACACTTGACAGTCTATAAGAGTTTCGGTTGTTAACATTAGTAATGGTTCATATAATTGAAAAATGGCAATATTTCCGTGCTTCGGTTAATGTTTGCTTAAAAAAGTCTGCTTAATATATGCCTGAATTCTGTCAGCGCACTAGTACAAAGGAAAGCGAGGTAATACAGACAGAATTCGGGAAAGGTTAATTACCGAACTCATCTGGATCCCTGGGCAATGCACTCGCCCTGTAAACTGTAAGGTGTATCTATTTTAAAATGAGACAAGTAATGACAGTAATTTGGTAGATATTTAAATCAGAAGGCTGTAGCAGCAAAATTTAGGAGAAGCCGAGATAACTAAGTCATTTTCAAATTTTCAGATTAACTGGCTTATTAGTGTACAAAGTGATGATCTAGTTTGAAGCCGTTATGAAAGGTGTTATCTGATCGATGAATTAATAAGAAGGAAAATAACAAGTAACAACAGTTTTTATACAAAGAAGGCTAACGTGGACAAATTAAAATTACTAATATTATACATTATAAACATCAGCTACCCTTTCGCAAACTACCCAACATACTAAAATATAAAATGTGGAATATAAATCAAGAATTCCATAGTGAAAATAATTAATGTAAGCGCATTTTTCATTTAAATAATTAACTTGTAGAAGGCAAAGGCTATATCAACTTGGTTAAGCGTTGGAGTAGCATTGCGGGGTTTTCTTCAAAATATTCATTGGACATCGATGATTATACTGAACTAAAATACCATTTTGTATTTAATCGAATTTCCAGTTTTGAATTTTGCTGGAAAACATTTTTAGAAAACATGGAAATGCAGAATATATATCCAGTAATATTTTCAAATTAAATTTGTGTAAAATACTATTCCTCCTCTACCTAATCTGCATGTAGGTGGTGCACAAAGTAATATTGAACAATAAGAAGAAATCACGGTGAAGATACACGGTTAGCAAATTTGAACTTTAAATGTCAAGTAGTTTTCCCCAAAAACAGCGCCACGCGGTGGAAATCTCCTGAAACACGAAGTACACGTGGGGAGTTACAGATGTCGCGTTAGTTGCAAACACTTTGTAATTATTAATATCTTTAGGTATTGAAAACGGTAATCCGAAGCAGAGGACTATTGATGTTTTTTCTTCATGCAAAGCAATCATACAATTCGAACTTTAATAACTAGGTTCCATATTTCACAGAGAGAACAAAACAAAACAAGACAGATCATATTTCGGAACAAACGTCTTCTGAAATTTTTATAACTCGTATCAAATTAATTCGTTGTTTGTATATTCCTGGCCCACTTCTAAATTCCTGATTTCCTGTGCGTAAACCTTAATAATTTAAAACAATTTTAAAAATGTATGTGTGACGGTAACAAAGGTGAACTGCCTGAATATGTCCGTTTGCGTCTTACGGGTTTTTTGTAAATACCAGGTAGCCAAGTTTATAGTTAGATATTATTAGCAGTTGAGATCTCCTACATTTAAAAAGATGTAGAACTTAAAGGAATCTGTTCCTATGGAAACGCAAAACGACAAATATATAAGTCATTATGAATTCCTGTTGATTTTCATGTTTTTAAAATGTAATTTAATCGCCGCAGCTGTTCTTTAAGATTCGGTCAGACGATAATTTAATCAGACATGTTTGATAATTTGATTGTGGATTGTGAAAATGCAGTCAATATTTATTTTCCATTTGGGTCATTGAGTTAATCTTTCAAAATTTGTAAGATTTGGCATTCTACAAGAACTTCGGTTGTTAACATAATTAATGGTTCTAATAATTAAAGAATGGCAATATTTCCATGCTTAGCTTACTGTTTGCATAAGAAAGTCTGCCTAATATATGCCTGAATTTTATCCTAGCATTAGTTCAACAGAAACTGAGGTAATACAGAGAGAATTCGG
This sequence comes from Mantis religiosa, assembly GCA_030765055.1. Classification (NCBI taxonomy): domain Eukaryota; kingdom Metazoa; phylum Arthropoda; class Insecta; order Mantodea; family Mantidae; genus Mantis; species Mantis religiosa. The sequence goes on along the minus strand of JAUKNK010000216.1, from coordinate 894,962 downwards.
TAATGGTTAATTATCACACTCATGTGGATCCATGGACAGAGAACTGGTGCTGTAAACTGTAAGGTGTATCTATTTTAAAACAAGACCAGGAATGACAGTAAGTTGGTAGATAATTAAATCAGAAGGCTCTAGCAGGGAAATTTAGTAGAAGCCGAGATCTCTAAGTCATTTTTAAGATCAGATTAACTAGCTTATTAGTGTACAAACTGGTGATCTACAGCCCCCAGATTAGGAGCCGGGGTCGCATGCAGCAGTACAACGTCGGAGGACCATTCGAACGGATCGCCATTGACATCGCTGGACCGTTCCCACCTTCCGATTGAGGCAAGAAGTACCTAACAGTAGTCGTGGACTACTTCACCAAGTGGCCAGAGGTGTATGCCATCCCGAACCAAGAGGCAAGGACAATAACAGACTGCCTCGTGGAGCAAGTGTTCTGCCGATTTGGGGTACCGTTAGAGCTGCAAAGTGACCTGGGCACCAATTTTGTGTCAAACCTGCTGAAGGAGGCACTACAAAGGCTTGGGATGGACAAGACCCGCACGACACCTCTACATCCCCAGTCGGATGGAATGGTCAAGACCTTAGAGGAATACCTGAGGAAGGTTGGGTACCAGCCATCAGCGCGACTGGGACTTCCAGGTGCCACTGTTCTTGCTGGCCAACCGCTCGTCAACACACGACACCTCGGGGATGACGCCAGCCAGCTTAATGTTCGGCCGAGAGCTACGTCTCCCTTTTAACCTGGCTTTTCGAAGCCCTCCGGAAGCGAAATTAGCCGGCTACGGAGTATGTGGAGAACCTGGTAGACCATTGTCACGACATGCACGAGATTGCTCGCCAGAACATCCAGAAGGCGAGCGACAGCATGAAGACCCAATACGACAGGCAAACCAACAGCCAAGGGTTCCAGCAAAGTGACCTGGTCTGGTTGTACCGTACTACACGGACCAAGGGACGCTGCCCGAAGCTTCAGCAACCATGGCAAGGACTCTACCTGGTGGTGAAGAGGATTAACGACGTGGTCTACACCATCCAGGAAAGCCACGAGGAAAGATGTTGGTGGTGCAGCTGGAGCGGCTGGCCCGCATCAATGGTGCTGTTTGCGGCGACCAGCTTTGAGGAGGGAGCAATATCACCCGAACGTCGGATCTCCCGATAGAACCGGCCGGAAGTATTGCCAGGCGGAAGCATTCAGACCACGCCCACCCTTTTATCTTGTGGCGTTCACTGAAGGGGATGGTGATTAAAGTGTCACCGGTAGCTGGCCGCCTCTTTCCTCTCTCTCTCTCTGATGTCTGGAACTGTCGGGATATTTCATCTAACCCGGAACATCTAGATAGGTCAGTTGGTCTTATATAAGCGACGCGCCGGGCTGGAGAGAGTCAGTTCTTGGCGTGCAGCAGTGAGGAGCGCCGAGTGTGTTAAAGGACAGGAAGAATGTGAACGTGCATCAACGGAGCTGTACGTAACTGTGAGCGTGCAGTGGACCTGAAACAGACAGACTGGTGCCTTGTAATTGTGAGCATTACGTAATTCTGTGTAATCGGCAAGTGCTCCGACAGTAATTCGGTAGAAATAAAGAACATTTTTGAGCTGTGCAATTGAACTTTTAATTTCACGAACCCACAAAGTTACAATATGCGTGTAAGTAGCTTTCGCTATTTTCAATCACATTACATTTTCAAATCACTCATTCACAATTGCCTATCTTTCCAACTATAGCAATTTAACATACCGCTTCACAGATGTAATCTCTTTGTTCATTTCTTTGTAGGTATAACAATTGTACAGGATGTATTAAACATCACACACTGTGGTTTTCCACTCTGGATACAACATAATAAGCCACGTTAGCATTTATCAGGTCTAATGTGTTATCCACAAATGCAAGCGACCTTTCTTAAACGGAAGTAATCATCCCCCTTTTATCTCTTGGCGAACCAGAGATTCCAGAATTTCCAAGCCTTAATTACCAGCAACACGCTAAATATTTTAAAAATTTGCCGAAGCCTCCCGGGTTCTGATGTTTTTGTGATACCTTTAACAAATACAATAAGAAATGTATATCTACTGTTATCTCTCTCTCCGCCTTTAACCGTCCTCTTACACCACTACGTGGTGATAGGTGATTGTTGTTCACCTTAGCTCCTATAAGTATTGAAAACCGGATATCTAGAGAAGTGACAGAGAGAATCCAGGAAGTGCGATCAGCCGGAAGCCTTGTATGAGGCTGGGAGAAGTGAATGATAGAAAGAGGGCGAGATGAAGAGGTACGAAAGATGATGATGGAGCAATTGGTGGGATGCATGCAGAGGACTGTAGGAGCCGGAGAAAATCTGCCCCAGCGTCGTGTTGTCCACTAAAAATTTCATTTTGTGGTCCGCAGGGGATCGAACTCGGAAGACATTTTTGAGTGCCGGGCGTACAACGTACGCAGCTTAATGATACACTCCTGGAAATTGAAATAAGAACACCGTGAATTCATTGTCCCAGGAAGGGGAAACTTTATTGACCCATTCCTGGGATCAGATACATCACATGATCACACTGACAGAACCATAGGCACATAGACACAGGCAACAGAGCATGCACAATGTCGGCACTAGTACCGTGTATATCCACCTTTCGCAGCAATGCAGGCTGCTACTCTCCCATGGAGACGATCGTAGAGATGCTGGATGTAGTCCTGTGGAACGGCTTGTCATGCCATTTCCAGCTGGCGCCTCAGTTGGACCAGCGTTCGTGCTGGACGTGCAGACCGCGTGAGACGACGTTTCATCCAGTCCCAAACATGCTCAATGGGGGACGGATCCGCAGATCTTGCTGGCCAGGGTAGTTGACTTACACCATCTAGAGCACGTTGGATGGCACGGGATGCATGCGGACGTGCATTGTCCTTTTGGAACAGCAAGTTCCCTTGCCGGTCTAGGAATGGTAGAACGATGGGTTCGATGACGGTTTGGATCCACCGTGCACTATTCAGTGTCCCCTCAACGATCACCAGAGGTGTACGGCCAGTGTAGGAGATCGCTCCCCACACCATTATGCCGGGTGTTGGTCCTGTGTGCCTTGGTCGTATGCAGTCCTGATTGTGGCGCTCACCTGCACGGAGCCAAACACGCATACGAACATCATTGGCACCAAGGCAGAAGCGACTCTCATCGCTGAAGGCGACACGTCTCCATTCGTCCCTCCATTCACGCCATTAGCGACACCACTGGAGGTGGGCTACACGATTTTGGGGCGTGAGCGGAAGACGGCCTAACGGTGCGCGGGTCCGTAGCCCAGCTTCATGGAGACGGTTGCGAATGGTCCTCGCCGATACCCCAGAAGCAACAGTGTCCCTAATTTGCTGGGAAGTGGCGGTGCGGTCCCCTACGGCACTGCGTAGGATTCGACAGTCTTGGCGTGCATACGTGAGTCGCTGCGGTCCGGTCCCAGGTCGACGGGCACGTGCACCTTCCGCCGACCACTGGCGACAACATTCATGTACTGTGGAGACCACACGCCCCACCTGTTGAGCAATTCGGCGGTACGTCCACCCGGCCTCCCGCATGCCCTCTATACGCCCTTGCTCAAAGTCCGTCAACTGCAAATACGGTTCACGTCCACGCTGTCGCGGCATGCTACCAGTGTTAAAGACTGCGATGGAGCTCCGTATGCCACGGCAAACTGGCTGACAATGACGGTGGCAGTGCCCAGACGCTGCGCAGCTAGCGCCATTCGACGGCCAACACCGCGGCTCCTGGTATGTCCGCTGTGCCGTGCGTGTAATCATTGCTTGTACAGCCCTCTCGCAGTGTCCGAAGCAAGTATGGTGAGTCTGACACACCGGCGTCAATGTGTTCTTATTTCCATTTCCAGGAGTGTATTTTAAGAGTTACAGGGCAAAGAATTATGAGGAAAGTTACAATGAAGAGCACTTCTGGGACCTTTCCCACAATATTCACGCTACACTACTTTTTACGCAAATATACCAGATATACGTTATCACGATTTTGTCAATAAAAGCGGAAGCAATTTTGAATGAAGTATCAAAGGTTCTATATTCTTACATGATTATACATAAACATTTCATTCTTTATTATGGTACACAAGTTCAAAAGCAACCTTCTCTGCGCATATGATCATAAAAGTATACTTCTTTTAAGCTAAATCAGCAATGTATATCAATTTTCGAACGCTTCCTTTCTGAAACACAATTATTTGTTTCTTCGACATTTGTGCGTATACTTTCTAAGCTATTTTTAATTCTTAGAAATAACAGGCACTTAAATCTATGCTAAACTTCAAAAAGACAGTTACATATGTTACAAAGCGCTATAGATATCTGTGGCTTTCTTTTCCACGGTATACAATACTACAGGTAGTGCCATCTGTGGACAGGAAACGCGGTACACTGAAAATTTCATTCTTTGTGATCCAACAAGTTGTTCCCGCGGGAAACCTGCACACTAAATTATTGTCTGTTATGTAACACGTTTTTGTAAGTAATTTTAGGTATGTCTAATCACACTGCATTCTGAACTCACACATTCCCAACGTTAAAATTTAGCAGAGTCAATGGTTATGGGCAAATATAAGCAGCAATTTTAATATGATATAGATTATTCCTTATGTATCTCTTAGCGAAGCAAAATAGCTGAATTGCAAAGCATTGCATGGAACCAGCAGGCTAAACATTTGAAAATTGCCCAAAGCCTTCTGCATTCCAGTATAATTGTTGTAACTTTTAATAAATTATTAAAATATGTATATCGACAATTATCTGTCTCTTCTTCTTCGACCTCTTCATTAGCTGCCCTGTTATATCCCTAAGTGGTGTCCGCGTATTGTTGTTCGTCTTAAACCTTATGCAGGTTGAGAAACCGAAACTCTGTATCAACGAGAGAGAGAGAGAGAGAGAGAGAGAGAGAGAGAGAGAGAGAGAGAGAGAGAGAGAGAGAGAGAGAGAGAGAGAGAGAGAGAGAGAGAGAGAGAGAGAGAGAGAGAGAGAGAGAGAGAGAGAGAGAGAGAGAGAGAGAGAGAGAGAGAGAGAGAGAGAGAGAGAGAGAGAGAGAGAGAGAGAGAGAGAGAGAGAGAGAGAGAGAGAGAGAGAGAGAGTGCAAAATATGGGATAGCCCGGTGCCTAGTATGAGGGTGAGAGAAGTGGATGACAGCAGCAGGGTGAGATGAAATGACAGGATGGATGATAATGGAGAAGTTGCTGGAAAGCTTGTGAGTGAAACAGGAGGACTGGAGAAGGCCTGACGTAGCACCGTGATGGCCACCACATATCTCAAATTGCGGTCATTTGGGATCAAACCCAGTCCTCATTGGTGAGAGTCGATCCTCAGAAACACTCAGACACTACGCGGCAAATGAAATGTGTTGTGTTTAACGCATGCTTTTACTACATACGGCACCGCAGGCGATGACACTGATGATACATGAGATGAGCATGGAGCACCGGTGGAATGTGTTGGGGGAAAACCGGAGATCCCGGAGAAAACCCGCCCCAGCGCCGTGTTGTCCACCACAAACCCCACTTTGCGGACGCCAGGGATCAAACCCCGAAGGTCTTGGTGGGAGCCAAACGGTCTAACCATTGAGCCACGGTGCGGCCTACAACGCGGCAATTGTCTTTCTCGGTGCAATGTACTTGAATAAAAGAATTTTTATAATATTTGTTTACTTGATCTGAAAACATAAGACGATTCCACACAATTAACTTTAGTTTCTCAAAACTTATCTGTTTTGTAGATGCAGTGGTTATTTGTTTTTGTAATATGTTACGGTCCGTTGTCAGGACTCAGCGAATCTTAACTTATTTCGCTTTCCATATGTTTTCTCAAAAGTGTGTGGTAAAAATATATTTGCATATCAATCAGCAGTCATGCTGCTCGTATCGTATAAATGTATAGCAGCTGTATGGAACTTTCCTCACAAATGTTATAAATAATTATCCGTAAATTAATTATATGTTCTCATTTTATTTAATTGACGTCCTACAACGTGAAGCCATATCGGACCTTGAAATTTTTAAAATCATGCTCAAAAGAGTACGGGTTCCTTGGAGCTCAGAGTTACCCCTCATTCCGGATAACGGACATCTCCTTAACAACCTTATCCAGGGAACTCAACCAGACCGAGATCGAACTCGCGACCTCTTGAACGTGAGGCAGACACACTACCATCTACGCTAGAGAGACTGGCACATGGGCTGAGTTGCCAGTGAGAAATTATCAAATGAAGTATTTAAAGATTAAGTGTTCTTGAAATGCTAATGAACTGTCCTAACAAATGCCACAGTGCTAGAATCACATGGATATAATCATCATTTTCGAATTCAAGTACCAACAAAATATTTTCCAAATCTAACATTGAATTCATATTTTAAGTAAGCTAAAAAGGTTGATGGTTACCCATTTTAGAACGCTTCAATTCTGACACACTATTATTTGTTTCTTTGACGTCGTGTGTATACATCTCGCTACACTTAGGTTTCAGAAAATGAAACGTGTTTAAATCCACTGTAAATTAAAACAATTCACTTAAATATCTTATAAAACTGTGAAGTCTTCCAATTCTTGTTTCTCAGTATGGGAGATTACAGGTAGAGCCATCTATGGACGGCAAAATTCAGTTGTTTGTTATTTTTATTGCTACTGAGAGAAAACGTATTTCCCGGCAGAGAATCAGTAACTGAGTAGGTTTAAGTTTAGTCAGTTCCACATATTAAATTTAGTTTTATCGAAACTCAGCTGTTTAGTAGTTTCATTTGTTATTTTTGTGTATTTTGCAACGGTCCGATGCCTGAACTAAGGCAATGTTAAGTTTAGGTGCTTTTCATATTCTTTTTCAAAAGTGTGGTAAAAGGAGATTTGCGTATCATTCGACAGTCATGCCACTCGTATCGTCTCAATATATAGTTGCGGTATGACTCCTGCTTCATAAATTTTATACAGAATTATCCGTAATTCAAATCCGTGCTTCTTCCTTGAAGAGAATCGGTAAGTGAAATATTGTCTTTCATTAGGAGTAGCTTTAATTTAGGATTACTGTGCAGGTGATTCGACAGTGCGACCTGTCCTGACCTCGTGTACCTATGCCCCAAATTGGCCATCCCCATGAGTAAGGACGAAACAAAGCGTGGCTGCCCCCAGGGTGCCAGGACAGAACAGAGAGCAGAATCCTTGCATTTTTACTTAAATGGTAACCTCATCAAGTATAACAAGTGCATTTTTAGCTCTTCTCAGTCGTCATGAAATAAAACGCACTTAAATCTATGCTAAACATAATTAACACAATTATATATATATATCATTAAACTTCGAGAATAATTGCAGTTCGTCTTCTCTAGTATACGATATTACAGGTGATGCCATCTGTGGACAGCAACTGGAACTTCTGTTGTTTCTGAACCAACATGTTTTTTCTTGCGGATATCTCTAAACTATTGTCTAGTATGTGTGTAACTTAACGTATATAAAACCACACAACATTACTGAATCACTCTTTGACAATGACCTATCCAACCAAATATTCCAAATTTATCATACACCACCACAATGGTAGTCTCACTGCGTATTTCGCTGTGGATGAAACAGGCATACAGGAGATATAAAAATTTATGTACTACGGTTCTCCTCTCTGGATAAAAAATAATAAGTAACCTTAACATCCATCAGAGCCAATCACAAGTTTAGCAGAGGGTTGTTTTTCAATTAGTTATGAAAGCACACTCTACAGAAATCCACGCTATTAGCTATGAAAACAACTAAGACGCAACTGGTGCGATGGCTTAATTAAATGCAGTTGACTGTTATAAATTCCGAAACGTTCCGCTTTTGAGAACAAGGAAGCAAAAATGTTTAAAACAAGCCATCGTTGTCGGAATCGGACTCGTACAATGTAGCTTTGAATGCAGTTGAAATGTGTAGAATTTATGACTGTGAAAGAGAAGCACAATAATAGAAACTGCAATGGTCTCTCCTTTCTTTCCAGGTACCGAAAATTAAAGGAACTTAGGAAAATTTATAATAAAAATATTAAAGTATATAAAATTATGTACTATAGTGTGAAATATATATTATAGCTAAAAGTATGTAAAATATGTAATTTAAAATGTTGAAATACGGGTCTTTAAAGCTTAATTCGTCGACATTTTAGATATTTATATAATTGACGGCAACAGAATATGTAATTACACAAACTCCCGGCTCTAGTTATCGTCATTGTTGGTTTCATGTATCAACAGAAACGGCCGTTATACACGGTGTTCATTTTTGTCTCTGGTTTTACCGTGCAAAATTTGTCATCATTAGCATGGCTGATGGAGCGTGTTTATATACGATTATCCTACCGGCTTGCGATCTTACTTGATCTGCTGACAGCAGCTCTGAGGGCTCTTTCTACCGGCAGTTAAATATACTACTTGAGGGTTGGGTCTTCCCCACGTAATATAAAGGTGCGTATTTTCTCCTGGTGTGTAGATACGATAGATGATGTAGTTTGTTTCAATGAATGTGAACACTAAATGACGGATAAATACAAACAATATATTGCAATCTGGTGTTTCTCTGTGAAGATATATAACTAAGTATAAATCAGTAAGAGAATATTGTGACTTTGTGGGTTCGTGAAATGAAAAGTCCAATTTCACCACTCAAAAATGTTCTTTATTTCCACCGACTTACAGTTTAACACTTGCCAATTACACAGAATTACGTGCTGCACACAATTACAATTCACCAGTTCGTCCGTTACAATTTCACTTGTACTCGGGAATACGTAAACTCCGATGCACGTACACAATTACGCACAGTCTTCTCGTTCATTAACACGTCCTTCGCTAGCACGTCAAACACTGACTGACTGTCCGACCTGCTGCAACCCCCTTTATAGGCATCTCGCCGACTTCTCGGCTTCTCTAGTTTTCAGGCGAAGATTCCAGATGATTGGAGAAGGGGAGAGAAACGTCCAGGCACGAGTGACATTCCCTCCAATCCTCCCCTTCAGTTAGTGACAGAGACTGATGAGTGGGCGTGGCCCAGCTGCCCCCGGTTCCTTCCAGCGGTCGCCGCTCATCCCTTTCCCTAATTCGGTGACACTGCTCCCTCCTCAAAGCTGGTCGTCCCGAACAGCACCATTGTAGCAGGCTAGACGATCCAGGTGTACCACCAAAATCTTCCCTCGGGGAACCTTCTGGATGCGGTAGACCACGTCGTTAATCCTCTTCGCCACCCGGTACGGTCCTTGCCATGGCTGCTGGAGCTTCGGGCAGCGTCCCTTGGTCCGGGTAGGACGGTACAACCAGACCAAGTCACCTTGCTGGAACCCTTGGCTGTTGGCTTGCCTTTCATACCTGGTCATCATGCGGTCGCTTGCCTTCTGGATGTTCTGGCGAGCCATCTCATGCATGTCGTGGAGATGGTCCACCAAGTTCTCCACATACACGGTCACTGGCTGTTTCGCTTCCGGAGGGCTTCCAAAAGCCAGGTCACAAGGGAGGCGTAACTCTCGGCAGAACATTAAGCTGGCTGGCGTCATCCCAGTTGTGTCGTGTGTAGACGAGCGATAGGCCAGCAAGAACAGTGGCACCTTGAAGTCCCAGTCTCGCTGATGGCTGGCCACGACTTTCCTCAGGTGTTCCTCTAAGGTCTTGATGTACCTTTCGACCATGCCATTCGATTGGGGATGTAGAGGCGTAGTGCGAGTCTTGTTCACCCCAAGCCTTTGTAGTGCCTCCTTCATTAGGTTGGACTCAAAGTTGGTACCCTGGTCACTGTGTAGCTCTAACGGCACCCCAAATCGACAGAACACTTGCTCCACGAGGCAGTCTGTGATTGTCTTTGCCTCTTGGTTTGGGATGGCATACACCTCCGGCCTCTTGGTGAACTAGTCCACGACCACCATCCGGTACTTGTTGCCTCGGTCGGAAACTGGGAACGGTCCAGCAATGTCAACGGGCGATCCATTCGAATGGCGCTCCGACGTTGTACTGCTGCATGCGACCCAAGGCTCCTAGTCTGGGGGCCACGACTCGCCGCGCACACGTGACACTGACGGCACCATCTCTCAGCATCTGCTCGGAGTCTCAGCCAGTAGTAGCGCTGCCGTAGTTTGTCAATCGTTCGGTGCGCTCCCAGGTGTCCTCCCGAAGTACCGGCGTGCACTTCCTCCAGGACTTCCAGGACCTTACTCCGGGGAAGAACCAACTGCTCTCTCTGCCTCTTCCCATCGGGTGATTCCCATACCCGGAACAGCACGCCCTCTCTGGTCTTCAACGAGTCCCATTGGGCCCAGTACGACTTGTAGGTGGCGCTCCTCGGTGCTATGTCCTCCCAGGTTGGTCTCATCCCTGCCTCCACTTCCCTCAAGAGTGGCCCCAAGTCTGCGTCCGCCAGCTGCTCCCTCCTCAGGCCTGCGCTATCCCAGCCTTTAGCAGGCACTGCCACAACTACTCGGACTGCTGCGGCACGCTCTATCTCTTCCACTCTTGTGCACTGGCCGCACTCTTCTGGACAGGGTCTTCGGGACATGGCGTCTGCGTTACCGTGGCTCTTCCCTCTACGATGTTCCGAGGTGAAGTCGTACTCCTGCAGCCTCTGGACCCAACGTGCTGTCTGGCCTTCCAGGTTCTTAAAGGTCAATAGCCAGGTTAGGGCGGAATGGTCAGTCCTCAGGTGGAATGGCTGACCGTACAGGTACTTGTGGAAGTGCTCCAATGTCTTTACTACCGCCAGTAACTCCCGTCGGGTGACGCAGTAGTTCTTCTCTGCCTTGGATAGCGTCTTGCTGTAATAGGCTATCACCCGCTCATGGCCGTCCTGGATCTGCGACAGGACACCTCCAATGCAATGGTCGCTGGCGTCGGTGTCCACAATGAAGGCGCCACCCGGTTGTGGGAAACCCAAAATTGGAGCACCGCACAGGGTCTCCTTTAGGTGCCGGAAAGCGTTTTCGGCGTCCTCTGTCCACACATAAGGCCGGTGTTCCTCCGTCAGGTGGCTGAGCGGTTTTGCGATGTTGGAGAACCTTTTTATGAAGCGGCGGTAATAACTGCACAGCCCCAGGAAACTGCGCAGCTCTTTCCTATCCTTTGGGCGAGGCCAATCTCTCACAGCATGTGTTTTCTCCGGGTCTGTGGCCACTCCGGTTGCCGAGACTATGTGGCCCAAGTAGTTAACTTCCTTGCGGAAGAGCTGGCACTTCTTCGCGTTCAGCTTCAAGTTGGTCGCTTGCAGTCTCTGTAGCACCATACTCAGATTCTCGAGGTGATCTTCAAAGGTCTTCCCGACGATGATGATGTCGTCCAGGTATAGCAGGCAGGCATCGTAAGTCAGCCCTCTCATCACTGACTCCATAAGGCGCTGGAAGGTAGCTGGTGCGTTGCAGAGGGCAAAGGGCATAACCGTGAACTACCAGAGCCCTTGGCCCATCGAAAATGCAGTCTTCTCCTTGTCTCTCGGGTCTAGAGCTACCTGCCAGTAGCCCGACTTCAGGTCCAGGGTCGAGAACCACTGTGCACCAGCTAGCGTGTCCAGGGTGTCGTCAATCCGGGGTAAGGGAAAACAGTCCTTCCGGGTGACTGCGTTCAATTTTCTGTAGTCTACGCAGAAGCGCAGCTCGCCGTTCTTCTTTGTCACCAAGACTACAGGGGAACACCAAGGGCTGTCAGACTCTTCAATCACTCCCCTGGATCTCATGTCCTCCAGCATGTCTCCCACCGCCCCTTGCTTCGCCAGCGGAACGCGTCTATGTGGTTGCCGAATCGGCCGGGCGTCCCCGGTGTCGATGCGGTGAAGCACTTTGTCCGTGCGGCCGTAGTCACTATCACCTTGGCTGAAGACGCGCTGATACCGCCTTAGCAGTTGTCGAACCTTCTCCAGCTGTTCTGTGGTCAGGTGGTCGGCCGCCCTCTCCACCAAACCTTCTAGCCGGGGCCCCAGGTGTTGCTTCGGCGCCGGCTCCTGTGTCTCGTCGATAGCTGTTGCGCTCACCACGGGCTCGCACATTCCCAACTCCGTCCCGGCCTGGACGTCGTGATCGGCGTCCGTAGGATTTAGCAGTCTCACGGGCACCTCCTCTCGGCACGGCAGCAAAGCCCTGGCTACACACAGTCCGTTTACAGGCGTCTTCTGGTCCAGCATCATGTTCCTGGTTCTCTGGCCCTCCAATCGCGCCGTCACCACCACCTCGCTCCTCGCGGGGACAACCACGTCTTCGTCCAAGACGACCCTGCAAATTCCAAGGCGCTCTTCGGGTTGACGGAGTATAGCCTCTTCTCCGTTAAGCCGCAGGACCTTCTTGCCGACGTCCACTGTCGCCTCATGGCTCCTGAGGGCATCCGGTCCCAGAATCACCTCCTCAGCCATCTTCGCGAAGAACACCCACAGACGCACGGCACTCCGTCCCAAGTTCAGCTCCAGCAGGGCCTCCTTCTCCACAGGCAAGGTGTCGCCCGATGCCGTGACAAGCTGGTATGGTCGGCTTGGCTTCCTTGCCGGCAAACCCTTCGCCACGTCAGGTCTGATGATGGTCACGGCCGCCCCGGTGTCCACCAGCACGCGGGACGGCTTCCCTCTTACCCAACCGTCCGCGATGAGGCTGTCATCCATACGCCCGCTGACGGCGCGCAGTGTCACTCGAGGGGATGGTGGTGATGGCGCCGACGTGCCCCTCTCCACGACGGCCCTTACTGGTTTTCCGGTTGCTCTTCCTGGTGTGGGCAGTCTCTGTGCAGGTGTCCGGGCTGTCCACACCCCCAACACAGGCCACTAGGTGTTCGACGTCGTCCCTCAGCTGGTCTTCTGTCTCCGGCGTAGCGGACACTCCTCGCTCTCGACGTCGGGATGGATGTTATTTTGGCCGCCTCCATCCTTAATGCCGCTGTCAGCACCTCGTGGATGGTTTTATATTCCCCGAGCTTTAGGCGCTGACGAATCTCCGTGTCCCGTACCCCGTCGACAAAATTGTAGGCGGCTTCCCGGGATATGTACTCCAGTGGCAGGTCAACCAAGGCCTTGCTAGCCAGCTGCTCGATCGCAATGGCGAACTCCTGCAGCGTCTCCCCCGGCTGCTGTGACCTTGTCTTTAGCTGGCTGCGGTATGCTGCGGCTAAGCGGTGGTTCCCGAAGCGATCCTCCAGGGCTTCCCATATGTCCTTGGGCGCCGCCATCGTCTGCACCGCGTTTAGGACTTCCGCGGCTCTTCCCTGGAGGCTGGCTATTAACTGTGTGGCCTCCTCCTTCAGTGACCATCCGTTGTGCCTGGCCACTGTGTCGAACTGGCGGCGGAAGACCTCAAACGTTGACGCGCCGTCATACTTGGGAGGTTTGACGCGCGGCGATGTTATGTCGCGTCCCGGTGTGTCAGCCTTCAAATCCTTCAACCTGCTGCCGACGACGTCCTCCACCATGGCGCTCAGGGACTTGGCGCTGTTGTCGGCCTTTCCTTCCAGCTCATTAACGCGGCTCGCGAGGTCTCCGACGCGTTCGTCCACCTGGTCGATCCGCTTGCCGAGTCCCGTGACGTCCTCCCTCACGCCGGCCAACTGTTCCTCAAATTTCGTGGCGAGGGCCTCGTTCGCAGCCTTCATTTCTTCCATCTTCTACGTGAGGTTATCGTTAGCCGTCTTCATTTCTTCCAGCTTTGCGGCCAGGTTGTTATTTGTAGTCTCCAGCTTCGCGGCCAGGCTGCTTATTGCCGCTTCCGTTTTTGTTGTTAATTCGGCCTTCATTTCTTCCGTCTTCGCTGTTAATTCGGCCTTCATTTCCATCATCTTCTCCAAAATCTTTTCCAATGCCGCGTCCATGGCTGTAATGTTCGGTGCTGTTGTCTTCCCGCTTCCTGACACCAGTGTGACTTTGTGGGTTCGTGAAATGAAAAGTCCAATTACACAAACTCAACAATGTTCTTTATTTCTACCGACTTACAGTTTAACACTTGCCAATTACACAGAATTGCGAGCTGCAAAGAATTACAATTCACCAGTTCGTCCGTTACAATTTCACTTGCACTAGTAATTACGGACAATACTCCGATGCACGTACACAGTCTTCTCGTTCCTTAACACGGCGCTCGTTCGCTAGCACGTCAAACACTGACTGACTGCCCCTGGCACGACGTGTTGCTTATATAGGGTCTGCTTGCCGATCTAGAAGGTTCTCGATTAGATTGAATGTCCCGAGTTTCCAGAACCTAGGAGAAGGGTAAATAGACGGCTCAGGGGCCCGACATCCCTCTCCTAACCATCCCTTCAGTTAGTGACAGGAGACAAATGAGTGGGCGTGGCGTGGCCTCCGGTCCCTTCTCAGCTGTTGTTTGTGGTGCTTCCCGATAATTGGGTGACAATAATAACAGAATACCAAAAATAGCCTTAAACTATAAACCTATAGGAAGAAGAAACCAGGGTAGACCAAAGAAGAGATGGGCAGACCAATTTGGAGACGGAACGGGTTAAACAATCCAAAGCCGTGAGGTAGAAGAAGAAGAAGAAGAAGATATTTTGACATGAAAAGGTATAAATAATCTTCAAAATGTAAACATTTAGTTTTGGGTGCGGATAGTACTTAACGCCCATTGTTACTGCATTTAGCAACAAAGGCAGTGGAAGATGATATATGAAATAAAACGACACTTGGAAGATGTAACTTGGGATGAAAATATTTCAGGTCCAAGTGTAGAGTGTTTTTCTGTAATTTGCCAGTTAACAAGATTAGGGAATATCTGAAAACTTCAGTCAGAGAGGACGGTCGTGTCGCCTCAGGCCTCACGTTCACGTTGGATTATAATGAGATATGTATTTTACATAAAAAATATCCACTTTCTAGATTAATTTGTCGAGCAGTTCCAAAAAAAAACTGCTTTTTAATTTTCCATAGAAAAACCTTGAGTGAAGCTTTAGAAATGTTGGGAGTAAACTTCAATGATGTGTTCCAGAATTTGCTTGCCTTGAAACGTATTATGTGATTTGCAAGTAAACAGAAATTATTTTACAAAAACGTATCGAGAATTGTATGTATATTTTTTAATGATTTTATTTAACAATAATTGTTTGTTAAGGCTTAAGACCTCAAGCTTTCCTGGCGATGAAGAGGCTCAAGTTGTTCTCGGGAAACAAGCTAGGTGAAAAGACGATTAGAAATCAACGTTTCTGGAGTGTACATCTCTTCAATCATCAGGATATTTATTAAATGTTATAACCACAAATGAAATACTGGATATAACACAAATATAAACATAGACAAAACACTATCAAAATTCGCATTACTGAACAAAGGACTGTTTTCAATAAATTAAATGCCAGGTCAGGAGATGGCGTGAGTATAGAAAATTAATTGGTTCAAAGAAACGTAACTACTTAACTTGATTATCAAGCTGTATTGATCTGTGCTTCTTAATTAGACGGATTTCCATTTTTAAGGCCAGTCTCCAAGAGAAGCTGAAATGAAATTCGGCATCAAGATTAAACGTGTTCCTCTGAGAGGAAATGGCCAACGACTCCTTAATTCTCCGCTACCAGTAACTGTTGCATTTTGCCATGATGGTCGTCTCCGGAAATTTGCCTGTATTGTGGTTATCAAAACAATTCTCTGCCAGTCCAGACTTCTCAGGTTGCATTAAGAATACTTGGTTTTTCAGTTAAAATTATTTGATCTTTATCTTTACAGAATATGTTCCTTGGTTTAAAGATTTTCTTTCCTTCATTTACAGTTTTGTAGAAAATCTTACTCTCATTTTTAGCTCTACTTTGTGTACTTAAATATATGAAAGGGTAATTATAGTCTTTAGGCATAAATATGTATCAGACTGATTCGTTAATGATTAAAATGTACAATTTGTTGTCATATTGGGTGGCTCAGTTGATCTACGGATCCTAGGGTGGCGGATTCAAACAGCCTAGAACGCTGGTTTCTAAGTGTGCTTAAAGCAATGTAAAAGAATTCTTACAGAAAAAATTCTCGACCACTGGCAGAGTTGTTATGATCGTGGCAGCTAATAGCGTGGTTAACAAATAACATATTAAATATAGTAACTGTTGTCCTGAGCGATCAATCTCGGGTCTGTTATTGTTCTCTTTATTTTCCATGTAAATATTGGATTGAATACCCAATACCACGAACCTGTGTTTCTCCTGACTATATAGAATTAAAATATATAATTCAGAAAGAAGACTACTACAGCCATCTATCCATCCGTAATTACCTAATTTGCAGGTAGTAAAGGATGACTGGCCAGGTTAACGGTTGAGTTTAATCTTCAAGTAGGGCTTATCTGGAGTAAGATAATTACTAGTTTAACGCCATTTTACCTGGATGTCATATCGGACGATGAATGATGAATATGCAATGATGTGATTCTAAATTATAGTTTTCCGTGGTTGTTTTGTATCTCTTATATTTTATATTCATTGAGATTAACTTTTGCAGAAATTAATTCGTTAAACATTTCATGAATACCGGAGGCTGGAGTTCTAAGTCTTTAAAACTGGATTTCATATGTTGTTTTTGAAATTATTTACTGTTCCTATTACTATCTGCGAGTAACAATAATAATATGATATATTTACTGTGCATATTCCAAAATTTTACAATTTACAACTTTTGGCTTCATTTATTTGTCGTTACCTTGTTGCTACCTTGGCTTCCATGACACCCTGGTCTTTTGCTCTGCCAGGTAGCTCTATACCTCCTTGATTACTTAATTAGTCCCATTCTTCCCCCTCCTCTTCCTTTCTTACAGTTTTTACATTTCTGGCCCATTTTTCTTTTACTTTCTGCAAGAACTCACCAATACTTCTTACCTTCCTTTCCTCCCTGCCCGTTAACATTTTTATAGCTTCTCTACTTTCTCCCATTTTTCTTCCCAAATCTTTTTTCTCCACACCGCAAACTCCTCGCATTCTGTTACATAGTGCTCTATGCTTTCTTTTCCCCCACACAATTCACTAATTCCCTTTTCCCTAACTTTTATCCCTCTTAGAAATATTATTGCTGTTCTCATCCATGCTAACCCTTCTCTTTCTTGCCTATTGCAGTAATCTAAATATGCTTCCCGTCCCTAATTTCTTTTTATTTGCTTGTAAAATTGTAATGATTTCATATTTTCTAGACTCCCCCATATCTCCTGTCTTTCTATATCTTCTATTCTGCATTTTACTAATTTACCCACATCGCATGTATTCCTTTCCTCTAATCTCCACATATCTCCCATTTCTATTTTTTCCATAATTCCTCCTATCTCTGCCCAACAACTATTTGAGTTCTCTAATCCTTTTTGCTGTCTCATGCATAATTTCATAATTTTCCCTTCTTCTTTAACCAAATACCTATACCAAAATTTTATTATTCTTTCCATTATTATTCCGTTTTTCTTGTCTTTCCCAATTCTACTAAAGCTACTTCCCTAGGTGCTGACCTTGGTAAACCTAGTAGCTCTTTATAAAACCTTCTGTAGTTTTGATCCACCGTCTTGTTTACCTCTGTGCCCCCCCCCCCCCCCCCAGATCTCCACTGCATACAACATTTTGGATTCAACTAGTGCTTCGTACATTATTTCTAACCAGTTGGTTGTCATTTCTAGTTTATATTTGCATATTCTTATTTTATTCATTGCCGCCCTTCCTTGTGCTTCATAATTGTGACCAATACTTCAAGAAATACAAAGTTTAGGAAAATGCAATTCAGCAGCAACGAATATATCAGAAATGGTAAATGCTACAAAAATTGACGAGATCTACCTTTTTGGCGTAATAAGTCTATCCCATATTTATCACACGCAGAAACTGGTTAAAAATAATTCAAAATGAATAGGACTTCACAGGCTAATCACAGTAAATGCAAAATATACCTACGTATTATCTGTCATGCGAATGTCTTAAATCTGTGGAAGTTAAATAAGCCTACCTTAGCCGTCTTGAAACAAAATACAAATAAAGAGTTATGGAACTTTATTGAAAATGCTTATGTCGCATGCTTGGATGTTGCTGAATACAATGTGAAGTTTGCCGTTTATCCAAACTTTTGTATCTCGAGGTATACTCTCTTCCTTCCCCCCTCTCCCAACGCGGGGTTATCGGTTATTGCATGTCAGTTGCAATAACTAGAAGGTAGTTTTAAAGTTATTTTTAGTGAAAACAATATCAGAATATTATCAATATTCACCGTGCTTTTAATTGAGATACAAAATGGGTGATAATACATGCATGGTAATGAAGCATTTTCATTAGTTTAAAAGCTATGCTGTGGTAGTAGCATATGCATTCGCTTACACCAAGAACTTTTCTTAGATTGGATGGATTGTACAGTGCCACTGGTGGCCAACCGGCCGGCAGGAGGTTAGTGTTGCAGCAGAAGGCACGTTGCAGCGTTGAATATTTAAATTCTAGGGCTTAGGTTTATGACGTAAACTATGATTACAGTATTCATAACTTTGTCACTGAAGATGTTAGAGATGATGTCCTTATGCTGCAATGCATGTCTCACACCTTCGAAAAACATTTCTAATTGCACACATTAATTCATCTTCTGAAATTGCAGTAATTTATCTTCTGTTATTGCCTTCCAGTTCTTCCAACGTATGTGGGTTGTTCTAATAAACTTTATTTTTTTAAGTTCCCCCATAAATAAAAATAGCATGCCATAAAGTCTGGGGATCTCGGTGGCCATAGTCCTTTACCGATGACCCTATCTTCAAAAATTTTCCTAATTAATTGCAGCGATATATCAGTTCTATATGTTGTTGCAGTCTTGTTAAAAAGATACCTGTGTGCACTCAATGTCACACAATATTCCAGGAATGGTTTGATTATCGCACCCTGTCCCTTTACTGTTTCCTCAATGAATATTGGCTCTATAATTCGGTAGGCATTCACAGTACACCAAACACCAATTTTCTCATCATGCTTCGTCTGTGAAAAAATTAACTTTACCCACCACCCAATTGCAGAAATTTACTTTATTCGCAGTATCACGTGGTTACAGCTGCTGAACTACGGTTATCCTACGTGATTTTAATTTCACATGTTTAGTGGCTTTCCATGCCTAGAATTGTCAAACCTACTGAGAGATTTTCTTGGGCTACGTTCTAACCTTTTTCCTATCTGATCGAGTTTTTCCCTCGCAAGCAGACAACGAAGTTTTTCTAAATCTGTTTACAAATTTACTTACTGTCTCTCTTGTGAGGCGCAGGAATTCCAGGAAATCGGTCTGCAAATAGCCGTGTCACTTCTCGATGAGCCGCACGCAGGAATCACATATGCACATGCGGTGTGCTAAAGTATATCTACACACTTCTTGGCATTATAACAGAAGTAATCACAATTTGACCATAAATAACGCAACAAGAACCCGCACTAGCAACTGTCGAACATGCACTGGCGCGGAGAAAGGTACTGCCACGAACGGTCAGAAACAATGTACAGCCGACCAGCCGCAAGTGAAAAGTAAGGCATTGTAGGACCGCAAGAATGTTTCACTGTTTGGCGTCTAAGATTTTATTTTTCTCCCTAAAATTCTACAGTTGTTACCATTTTCAACATTTACTGTGTGAATAAATTTGAATCTGTAATGAACAAAGTTGTGTGAGCTTTATATCTGAGATTGTTTATGCATTTCAAACCTCAGCACTCATAAAATGTGGGAACAAATTGCATCCCTTTCAGCTGTGATTCCGCATATTCATTTCGAAGCTGGATTAAACACTTCTGCTATTATATTTCTGCTGCTATTGTTTCCTGCGTGGAAATGAGTTGGAAAGTAGAGCACTGCACTGTCGACATAGCCTTCGTAATTCAAAAAGCTAGTGTAATTATTAAACCAGATGAGGGTTCACTCTGCCGTATTTATGAGCCCAATAACATATTTATCCAATAATTCACACCATGTTCGTATCGGGTGATGACGTAATAAACCATTATCGCGCCCTATATCCGTAAGTTGTTTTCTTTCTCGGTCGCTAAAACAGTTGAAAGGCTAGGGGATCGAAATGATTTACAATTTAAAAAGGCTGTATTCGACAGCGCATCATCCATCATCCTGTGACGCGAGGCGGAAAAATATATCTAAGAAAGGAAGCAGATTTTAAGGCAATTTGGTTATAAGGGTTAAATGTCTATTATTGGCTTTAAACTGACAACCATTGATGTTAAAATCACTACTTGTAAAGTCGGCAGATACAGAATACGTACCATGGGTGTAATCGGGTGAAAAATGAATGTTGTAGAGTGTTTAATCTTTTAATTCAATTAACAGCAGGAGCTACTGTTAACACTGTAATGAACTTAAGAAGAGTATTATAATTAAAAAACTCCGGTAATTATTTGCTGAAAAGAAGCGTTATTCCGTAAACTGTACTGTTTAAACTTTCCCCAAGTTAATTTGGTGTGTGTAAACTTTAGAAAATACTTCTTCGCGGTTTATTGACACGTTAAAACATCAAGAAATATGTGAAATAAAGTGTAGTAAGTACATTGCTGAAGAAATCACAACTTCTCTGCCTTTTGTCACAACTTTATGAAATTGACAAGTTTTACTCTTTCGTGCGATACATAGTTTTGGCATATTTCATTAGAATTTAACGCATAGCTTTAACAAATCTTGGGGGAGGTATCTGTGAAAAAACATCCATAGTTTTCCTCAGAATTAATTGAAGTTTTGTTAGTAATTTGGATAAAGTTAATTCAGTTAATTTTTAAAATTTCATTCCTGTGTCGTAAATATTTCTTTTCAAAAATATTTATCGATATTTATAGTGTATTTGCTTAAGTTAGAAAAAATTTACCAATTCTTGGACTTCTTGTCTTAAATCATTTAAATTTTTAATGAAGCTTTGTTTAAACAACTTTTATTAAAATGAGAAAACTCATTTATGCTTGTACAGTAGTTTTGGGAAAAATATTTTTGTGTGTATATATTAGATTTGCCCAAAATCTTTGTCAATTTTAAGATTCAATAAAATTTATGTAACATATAGCTGTAATAATGCTGAGGTTTTTACGCTATATCAGAGTTTTAAAGAAATCTATTGGGAATTGCAATGTCTAGAGAATTTTGACTATGCAAGAATGTTGAAAATTGTAAGTAAAGAAAAATGAAATTAAAGCTTTAGATAGAAATTACATTACTCTGTTCCTTACACCATTAGAAGATCCACCAGCTACACAATTAGCTATTTTCTCCAATGATATGGTTATCTTTGGCTCTTTTCCGATGATGCTTGTATCTGTAATACTTTTTACAAACAAAAATATTTATTACTTTTAACAGCAATTTCTGTTCATTAGTCGAAATGTTTCATTCCTTACAAATTTGACTGTAAATGATTAAAACTTTGGCTCCTTGCGATAATGGTTAAGAGAGCTGCGTATGTCTAATGGTTCCAGTGAGAAACTTTAATGAATATATTAGAGTTTTCATTTAAATGCTAAAATATTAGACATGGAAAAAGGTCCGGTTGAAAAATTTAAAATATAAACATTAATTTTTGACTTAAAATCCTCTTGCACTATACCTACATATGATGGTCCCTCAGTTGGTTTATTATCGTATTCATAATTTAATTTGGTCAATTTTAATTGCTGCCTTGCAGATGTATATGTGCTATTGTCAGTGAACTTTGGTTATTCTGCTATAGTCTTCGTTTATCCCTAACACTGCTGGTTTTCTTACTACATGGCTTAAGTTGCCTATTGCAATTTCTCCCTTAACATTTAGACTGGTTTTATATTCCATATGAAATTCACTAACAACTGCAATCATTGCAGTTTGAAATTTATTTCTAGAAACAAAAACTTCTCTGTGATATTTAATCAATACACAATAAGTGACAAAGCAAATTCTAATCCCCACACTGTGGTTTTCCTTCAGTACTTCAGTACAATACTAGCTAATCTCTGATAACAGAGGCAACTACACATTTTGAAGGATAAATTATACTACTGCTCTCATGTTTTGGGGGTTCCTCTCTTGTACTTATCTTAACAATATGGTGCAAGAGATCTCTTGTTTGTATTTTCTTACCCGACGTATCCATTCTGATACAATTTTATGAAGTACTACATAGATAAATTAAAAAAAATTTGCCCCAAAACTTTCAAGCTTCATAAATACTAAAATATGCACTGTTGATATACACCTAACCAACGAGGAATGCATTATATACTTGGAACCAGGAAGTGGTATACATAATGTTAAGTCAAGCCTTATCCTTGTTCTAAACTATACTCACCTTAATATAAGCTGCTAACCAGGGCTCACACGATTACAAAAAACAGGCTGTTCACATGATTTGGTGCAGGTTAAGTAACAAAACAAAAGGGAATTAACATAAGCACGCTGTGTTCAGTAGCTTTCACAAACATCCCGAAGATGTCTCTGCACATCACCATACAGCACCCGCGTGATTTAAACCTAAAAATTCCATCAATTCCGTTGCAATGAGCTAACGAAGGCGCCAGCCCCCGTAGCCGTGGTTACTAGAGCGTATGTCTCTAGCGTTCTGCCGCATAGAGGGTCGCGGGTTCGAGTCCCGCCTTGGGCTTGGGAGTTTATGTGTATAGTGAGTATGTGTGAAAGTAAGGAAAACAGATAAGAAAATAATCGGAAATAATGGGAAAAAAATGTTAAAATGGGCGATTAAATGGTCACGCCCACCTGCGTGGGTATTTAAATCGTGACGTAGAGTCTCTTCAAATGGCGCTAGGGTGTAACTCATAGTAAATTCTTAAAGTACAATATAATAAGAAGAAGAAACGGAAAATACTGTTTTTGTTCAGTTTTTTGCGGATAGTTCACCGATGTCTCTCCTAATTATTTCAGAATTAAAATTTCCATTATATCAAGTTTTAAAAATGGCCTTCCTAGATAAATATTTAAAAATTTTATGGCAGTTTATTATTTATAGTAAAATTAATGCTTGTCAGCATCTTGCTTTGTCTTTTTTATTGTATTGTATGAGGTTTTAAATAATATTCCAAAATTGATATGTCTTCCAAAATATGTGTATTACTTTAATGATACACTTCCGATGTGTTACATTCACATACTTTTCTATTCCCATTCTTGAAAATAACTGATCTTAGAAAAAATAAGAAAACAACTTACTCTTCTATCTAAATGAACTTAATCGAGATAAGAATTTTTAGAAATGCTTTCACTTCATAAACAAACAAATAAACAAAATGTATCTCACTGAATTGTGTGCTTCAGAGAAATCTATTTTTTTTTTTTTTTGTGCAATAAGACCTCTTCTATCCCTTACGGTTTACCAGTTTTGAAAATATGATCCAGAATAAACACTTTAGAGGTTAATCCCAGAAAATTCAACATATAGGTACATTTAAGTTTTCATATAAATATGTTAAACGTGTAGTGTTCTAATTATATTATTTAGAGCAATTTTTGAGAATATTAAAATTTTCTAAACTTTTTCCATGTGAAGTATAATTTGGGAGAAGATGAACATAAATATCCAGTTGTTTTATTTACCGGCATTTTGTTTTTGAGTTTACTTCTTCACACAAACACACACACACACACACACACACTCACGCACACAGTTACTTGCAAAAATTACTTCTTCTTGGTTCAGGGTAAGTGATATCCTGGCATCGAATGTTTGGATTTGGATCTGTGCCAACTACGTGCTAATTTTCACAAAAGTAAATACCCAACTTCAGTATAATCTGCGCTAAGGGTCACATGATTCTAGGGTGGTTTTGCGTAGATGCTTATGAGAATCAAAACTGTCAAAGTTTCCCTTGCTCTTCCACAGACATGGCAGCAATAGGCTATGCTTGTAATTTATAAGGAAAAAAAATATTTCACCAATCGTTGTAAATAAACATGCAAAAAGGTTATGCGGTTTTTTAATTCCGATTAAGTAGTGCATGAGAAGTAAGAATCATATCAGTGTTGGATGCTTTGCTTACAAACGTAATCTTAATCAGCAATATGTGAATTTTGTGTTTAAGAAAGATGAAATTATTAAAACATGCTACTACTGAACAACAGTGGGGATCGAATGCCACATATCGTTTGACCTGCTTTTTAATATTTTATGGGTGCATGAAAGGGCATAAAGTTTATTTAACATGTGCTAAGTGTAAACGAATTATAAGCGGTTTTCATTTTTATTCGTTATTTTCCGCCCTTCGATTGAGTAAGAATGACGTCATAGTTGACTGGTGAGTCTATCTTGAAATCATAGTGCCCTCTACGGAGAAGAAGCGGTAATTTTTGCGGAACAGTAAGCAAATTACAGCGCTCTCAGTGTGTTGCGCTGTTAACTAATACAACTAGCTTCCCCTGGGTATAAACACAGAGCACCGCGTCTTCGTGATTGAATGCTACTTTCGTACCGGCATTAAAATTGGTGCGACATATAAATATAGTTTAAACCGCTGCATAGAGGAGTTTATGCAACGCTATTCAGCATTCAGACAAGTCCCTCGGAAAGTAATGTTGTCAGAAGTGTCCAGGTATCGTCAAGTTGACGTACTTTTTGTTTGAAAAAAAAAACTGATGGCGTCAAATTTTGCGCGGCAAAATTACAGATAAAAATCAACACCGTGCATAAATTAATGGTAACCGTTTTTGATAAACCTGCTTCTTTAGAGCAGCAAATTACATGCCTATTGTCATTTCGCATAGCATTGTAATTTTTGCTCGCGTCTTACCATCGCTGAAATACGATTGAAATTTAGCAAGTGAATGGTTTATAAAATTAATTGTAATTTCTGCCAAAAATGAAATTACGCCTTTCTCAATTTTCAATCATTTCTGCAAAATTTAATAAGTTTATTTTCATTTATGCAGCCGCATTTGAAACATCTCTGTATGGATCTGGAAAACCTGGTTAAAGAATTTACATTGGTTAGGCACTAATGTTACATTACCTACAATGGATATAACACTCGTATATTTTATTATTTGAAGGTCTCGACAAGGAAGGAATTTAAAATGTTTCAGGAACAAGAAAATAAAATAATTAATGTTGAAATTTTGAGAGAGTTCAGCATGATTACATTTCCTTACATTCAATTATGCAGTACTACGACAAAAATATCATACCATGTAAGACAAAGATCGAAGTATCGAAAAGAAATGACACAGTCGATCTGGGTTAATTAGTTAGCTAGGTTCTGGATATTCATCTCAAGGTCACGGATTACCCCGCCCACACCTATGACATTTAAGTGTGCAGTTACAACCCGAAGTAAACACGTTAAAGAACTTCTGCGGAACAAAATTCCAGTACACCGGCTGTACTTATATTATCCTAGCAATTAACAACGGGGTTAACAAACAAAATATTAATTTTTATGAAACTAGTGATATATTAAACAGAGCACCGTGCAATTTGAAGCAAACGTTTGTATCTAGCATTTTATTTCCAAATATTATACAATGCTTCCTTGTCCGGATTTTCTCAATTTCTATAAGTGTACAGCTATCGTGATTTTTTATTTGTTAATAAAATAATCTACATGGATTAAAAATGTGTCTTAGATTTCTATATCACAAATTAAACATGCAGGAGGCGAGGTCGGAACCAACAACAGCTGGCTTTTTACATTTGCTTCTTCTTAACTATGGACGTCCTTTAACTGCTGTGGACGTTTACAGATAGTACACAGTGATCTCAGCTATTCTTTGCTTGACTAATATGTACTCTATTGGTGGTATACATTAAGTTTTATTCTTTGCTAACGTTTATTGCAAAGTCGAAAGTTCTGGCACTTTAATTGATGACTTAAATATTTTTCTTTTAGTTTTAGATGTTTTCTTAGTTTATTTAGGCAGTAAAATGAGTACATTTTCTAGAACAAACATGAGTACAACAGCGTTTAGTGTTTATTTTATCCACCACCAGAAAAGGACACATCATTATGCGATACTTTTGTTACTGAAAAGTAGACCTTTCACTGTTAGACATGAATAATCTCTGAAAAGATTCAAATTATCTCTAGCAGAGTCAATATAGAAGGTCAATCAGAAGAATAAAGTTAAAATTTGCGAGGAAAAAATACATAATTCTTCAGGAACGCCTACTCTTAGTGTCAAAGACCTTATATTATAATATTTGACTATCGATTACCTCGTAGGCTTAGTCCGATGTTCAACTTTTCTTTAGCTATATGAAACGCAGGGAGTAAACATACGACATCTGCAATGCGCAGACATATCATTTGTTATTCTGGTTTCATTGCATAATTAATATTGACGGTACTATTGTTAAAACTGAATACTGGTCCATTAGTGTAAGCTGAAGATGAACTATGCGACAAGTTACAGTCGATCATGACTGGTAAAGTATTATTGTGACAGGAGAATATTTTAATACCTTTATGATTTATAATTCAATTCTATTTTTTCTTAGGTAACGGATAGAATTATGTATGGGACTAGCGAGATTTGAAATGTATCACTCTCTTGAAAGTTAAGCCATCGGCGTTAACGCCTCGGGTGTTAAATATTTTTACTCGCTAATTAACAGCAACTTACGTCAAAATTCCAATAAATAGCCATTGGTTACTTTCACTAACAACTAGCTGACCCGGCGAACTTCGTACCCCCAATAAAAGCTGTAAATGTAACAAATTTAGCTTAGTTATTTATTCTGCAATTGGGGGTCAAGTTTAACTACAACGCAGTTACAATTAAGTTAATCAATTTAAAGCTTTCTGATAAACAATATTTTTTCCTTTCTTTGTAGTGCGTAAATATATAAAAATGATGGTTTTCTGACGCGCGAACACGTGGCGTATAATTGTCCATGAAAGAAACAGCGAAACTCAAAATTGATTCCGCAAACTACCAAGGACCACCTTTGAAATTTATTTATGATCATCACAAAGACCAAACGCAGGGGGAAATTGTAGACGCTTAAAATCAAACGGTAAATCCGTTGGAATCATCGGAATACGTATGATCAAGATATCCTCTCCTTTATACTTTCCCCTGATGATTGTTACCTCGATGACGATATTCATTAGCTTTTTCACAGTTAGTCTCGTTCCATTGCGCAGTCGTGGTTGGTTAATGTTACCGAGCATGATCACAACTGATACTACTTTTAATTTTAAATTGTAAGGTTGGGGTCCAGACAATTCTAATGTATTTAAAATTCTGTGGGATAGATGACTACGTCATCCTGGTTTATAACTGTGTCAACTGATTTGTTCGAAAAGAACTGCCCCAGAAAATAATTCTGTAAGGTCGCACGGAGATCATCGGCATCTGTACTTTTTGTCCCAATATTGCTCGTTCACACAGACAATTATAGTTAGTGTTCTGCTGTGTCATATACAGAAAAGCAGGCTGAAAAAGCTCCTCTTTCGAGTCTGTGAAGTGAAAGAAATCTGTGAGTAATGTAATTAATCCGGTCAAGGTGTCAATGGCGACTTCATGTCGAGGACGAGTGAAATATCTTTGAAAACTTTGGCAAGGAGTGGAATATCTTTGTACTTTAAAATACTTCCATCTGTCGAGAATAAAAGAAGCTCTGCGTGTGTGTGTTCTGTAAAAGTTTGTATGTGTGCCCTTATATTTAGTTAATAATCCGGTCCATTATCACTTCCAGTTTCTTCTCTCGCATTTCAAACCTTCCTTGGTCTTATACAAATATTTCAAAAGAAAAATTAGGCAAATCGGTTGTCATTCTCGAGTTTTTGCGAGACTAGCAAACCATAATTCATATGTATAATATATAAACAATTGAGTTATTCCATGTAAGAGTAATCTGGTGTAGTGGATGTTTCTTTAATTTCTCCGTGCAGCATCCTTGGAAGATGCAATTTCAGTTAATTGATGGAAGTTAATCATTTCAACACACTAGCCGTATATAGGCTATGGTTTTTGATAGAGTCAACATGAAAAATTCAATGCCATGTCCGGGATTTGAACCACGATTCTCTGAGAATTTAATGTCAGGACGGCACGTTGGCCATGGTAGCTAAAAGGTTAAGAGCGACTGGACGGAAACCAGGTGAATCGTGATTCAAATCCCGCCCATGGCATTGAATTTTTCATGTTGACTCTATATAATCAAGTAGCAAGTTTCCTTTTAGAGCTAGGCTATTCTCTCTCTCTCTCTTTCTATCTCTCACATTTACACAGGTATATCCAAACGCACATATACACATTACTATTCCTTTTCCTTTTTTGTTTGTTTTGACGTGAGGCGATTAGGGAATCCCAAAGCATATTTTTCCTATGGAATCTCGGTATAGAATTTTGCGCGAAACACAATACTTCCTGTGCTTACTGTAGGGATCTGGTAGAGAGAGTAGATTACAACAATACTTACGAAGGTAATTGTGAATGCCTTGGACTACAAAATACTTGATTCTTTTCTTTACTTTTATTCACGATTTGCCTCAAGTTTTCTTCTCTCGAAAAATTCAAGATGAGGTACCTCAGACATGGAAATGTTTTATTAGTTTTTGATTTCTCAAAAATTGCACCAAGGATTAAGATTTATCTAACATATTTTTAAAAACTTTATATGTTTAATATAAGTATATGTTTAATTTTACGCAAAAAGGATAAGATATCCTCGTAATCCTGAATAAAGTTTATATAATTTGTAAACCATAAGTGCTTAACGAGGCGAAAAGCTATACCTTTACTTACGTGGCATGTATTTGTGGCACTAATCACCTTTAAGGTGTTCCTGGCTACAGATATTAAATATTAGGTATTTTTAAAAGTAAGCAACGATTCTTTTGTTTCTTGAAATATAGGAGTATAACGTTTCAAATATAGTGTATTGCGAAACACGTTCTAAGAAGTTGGGTATCGCTTCGGTCTCTTTTACTCCCCTTATACCTAGAATGAAATTTATCACCAGATAGCAGTTTAATGGGAACGAATGTACGAAGCATATAGCAAAAGCGTTGGTTTCTGTTCCAATATGACACCAATATTCTCCCTGATATAACTGCGGCCTCTGTCACCAGATGGCTCGTCTTTATTTCTCCTTCTTGAATGGAAAAAAAAAATATAGCTTTAGAACCTCAAAATGAAATTCGTTACCTATTTATATAACTTAAAGAAACTTACTTATTAGCGTGATCAGCTATAACAACAATAGCTTTCGTTTTTTTACTGCAATCGTAATTTTCAGCATTGTAAGCAGTCGCTGAAGTTGCCGGTGATTCAAATATGTACTTCGTCGGACGATATGTGTGTATATATAATATTCACAATTGTATACGACTAACAAGAAAAAGCTACTGTTTGAACTGAAATAATCATATTAAGCAAACTGAGTACAGAGTAATTTGTGGTACAGAGTGATAACTGTAAGAATAATATTCATCTAAGTGAAAAATAGAAAACTTATACGCCTTCGTGAAGCGTACAATTTTTGTATTCAACGTTTACAGATGGTCAATATGTACATCTGAGTTCCCTCAAGGCAGGAGAACTACTGGGGTTGTGCTTTGCAGTTTGCAAACCGCATAATATTTTCTTCGCTTTTCTCGTGGTTTGAAAGGGAGCTGGAAATTCGCTCATTAGTAACAGAGTATAAAATTCTGCACCCCGTAACAAGGCTAGTATAGTTGTGGACAAGTGATCGGGGGAAGGGTGTTCGTTAGTGGCGGTAATGAGGGAGTCGGTGTAAACAAGTTCAGAACACGTCACTCTTATCGTGGAACAAAGGCAAGCGTCCCCGAGGAAACAGAAATTGAAATAATCTTCTTTCATGTGGTTGCCCCTAACTACCGCCAAGCTCCTTTCTCCGCTCCCAAGGTAACCGCCCGGGACACTTCACGCAAGGGCAGTTCCAGAATCCTATCGCTCCGCCTCAGCACAATACGAACATATAACGACTGGGGGATATCGAATATAAAGTGCCACAAAGCTCATGAAGCTAATATCAAATTGATTTGGCTGCCACTATCGATTGGCAGGTCTTACTCTCATCCCAAGTTATCCCATTGCTTCCTGATATACATGTTCATTTCATGTATTCTAATGACTTTTAGATACTCCATTTTTTCAATTTATAAAAATTGGTAGGTAACAGGCCATAATTTTTTTGGACTACAAGATAAGCGTTGTTATAATTGGTACTCGGAACTTCAGGTTTTAACATATTTTTGTCCTCATTATTTAATCTACAAATTTCAAGGTATATACCAATTTCAAGCTTCCTGAAGCTGAACATATGAATTTCGCTGCACCTAGAAGAGATTCTAAATGAGAGTTTGACACTTGAACTAACCTATATAAACAACTCTTTTGCCTTCTTCAAATGAAGAAGCAAAACGAAGCAAAAACTAAAAAATGTAATTTTAGGCATAAAAAAGCTAAAATGAATATTTATTCCACCTAAACATACGGAACATATTTTAACCAAAAACAAGCAATCTCAAGCATAACATTCACTTAACTATTCTTACAAAAGCTTCTATTTCTATTTCACGTTAATCACGACTAACGTTTACACAAGAAGTTCCATTATGTTTTATTTCGTTGAAGTAACCTGGCTAGAAAAACAGCTGAAGGAACAGTATGGCATTCATAATATGAAATAACTATAGTATACATGATTACATTTTTTATTAAAGTTTTGCAACGTAAGATCATATCGGCCGATGACTGCAAATTATAAAATGATGCTCAAATGAGTCCAGGGTCCATAGACCTTAGACTTACCCGACATTCATTGTCAGGATAGGGGAAAGTCGCGGAAAATACCTTACCCATATAATTTACGCTGACCAACATTCGAACTTGGGTCCTGTTGGCATGAGCCAGACAAGCTCCACCTACGCTATAGAGGTGAGCAAACTCCTTCTTGCATGTCCACGACAGACAGAAGACTATTGACTTAATATTACAACAAATGTACACAGTGTATTGCAAAACTCACCCAATAACACAGCAGACTCGAAAATAGTGTCTCTACATATTTACGTAAATTCTATGCTTTCGAGGAAAGAGTTTATGATTACTTTATTTGTATGTGACTTAATTGAAGGAAATTAATCATTCCTTCATACTAGCCATGTATAGGTTAATATTTTGAATAGATAGAGAAAAAGTGAAAAATTCAAGACCATGTCTGGGTTTTGAACCTGGTTTCCGCCCAGTCGCTCTTACCCATTGAGCTACCATGGCCAACGTGCCGTCATGACATTAAATTCCCCAGCTGACTCTTATGTTTTCCCGGTAAACCGCTAGGGGCTCTCATATTCCAGATACACGGTTTGTGTCGACTTATGTACTGTTGTAAGTACTTCAGTACCAGGCTTCGTCATTAAATTATTATTATTTAAGTTAATTAATGTAAATTAATCATTCCTTCACAGTAGCCGTGTATAGGCTAAACCTTAGCCACTTATATAATAAGAGTTTAAAGATGTCTGTTTCAATAACAAATGAAATAAACGTATCATAATTGACGGATACCAACAGTTTGTATGGGAAAATAAAATAGCTTCTTTTGAACCTTACTTGGACTTAAAAATCTCAAAACAAAATTAAGCAAATGCACGGTAGCACCTGGTTCAATGAGACGGAACGAATGTTCTTTTCAGTTAGATGAATATTATTGTTGCAGTTATCACTCTGTACCACAGTTTACTCAGCACTCAATGTCCTTAATATGAGTATTCCTGTTACAAAAAATATGGAAACCTTTATTCAAAATTATGAATATCATATACACACATACATCGTCTAACGAAGTAGATATTTGAAACACCGGCGACTTCAATGACTAGTTGCAATGCTGAAAATTACGATTGGAGCAAAAGGAACGGAAACTATTGTTGTTAAACATGATCACGCTAATAAACAATGTACTTTAAGTGATCTCAATAGGAAATGCATTTCATTTTGAGTTTCTAAAGCTATATTTTAGTGTTTCTTTTCTCACAAGCAGGGGAAATAAAGTGGAGCCATCTAGCGACATAGTGTGACGTTATATTATGGAGAACATTAGCGTCATATTACAAACAGAACCAACGCTTCTGCTATTCATTCCTACGCGTTGTGCTGCTATCTGGTGATAAATTTTTAGTAATCTACTGAATCTCGCTTATTTGTGGCCTTTAGTAAATCTTATTTTAAAGCTTCCTTTATTAAGAGACTACCACTTGGAAGAAACATAGCGAATACAAAACTGTCAATAAGAACACTAGATGTTCTGTTCAATACTGAACACATAACAGTGGAACATATAGACTAATATTGAATATTTGCATCATTTGCAGACACAGTTATTCATTCTCAGTCACATAGCTTAACTTCCCCAATAACAACTTCAGATTTACTGCTATCCAAGATGGAAATATGTACATGGGTTGAAGCGTATGTAATTTCTTCAAAACCAGTGTAACTATTTGGCGTTAACAGATGCAGAAAGTGTAACTAGCTCAATACTGCTAGTATTCCACTGCAAATAATAATAATAATAATAATAACATAGAATTAATAATGTTATTAGCACTCTGAAAGAAGTGGTCCTAATGATATTTTGTATAACATTAGTTATGGAATAAATGGAACCTATGTCTTGAATTTTATGTATATAATACGTTAACCTTCACTTTTTTATCATTTTTAAAGTAAGGATTGACAAAATCTTATGCTAAAATCAGTAACAACATTTTCACTGCTTATTTTGAGTACATTTCAAGACTAGCATATTTTATTTTAATAACGTAAGATCGTGCTATCAGTTTTAAATTGAATGGTAAATATGTGTGTAAATGTTGTGTTTGATGTTTTTCAATAACTGATGCTCATCACTCCACTATTTTAATTCGACGGTATCCTAATGTATGCAACTGTTTCTTTATTATGTGCGAATTTCCTTCTTAGAATTGAGAAAACTTTATTAATTGCTGAAGGCATCGAAATGATTGGGAGGCAACATCTATACAATATTATAAAGACAGAAAAGTTGGCGTATATGTCAGATAATCTCAAAGCCACTCAGTCAATGTTGATAACCTTTTTCAGTGAGTACACACGCACACAAAGACCATGTGCTCTTGAATACAAAAGACATTGGAGTTATAACAAAACATTTAAAAAAACAGATGCTGGATTTTAATTGAAAATGCTAAGGATTAGAATTGAACTGTTGTTTCTCCAAGGGATAAAGGTGAACGATGTCACCATTAACAGCAATAGTTTCCGTTCTTTTTACTCCAATCGTAATTTCCAGCATTATAACTAGTCGTCAATGTTGCCGCTGAGTCAACTATCTACTTCGTGGACGATGTGCGTATACATGATATAGACAATTGACGGTTTGTTAGCCTCACAGAAACTAAAGGACGACTGAACCGACTTGTCTAATTTTGGTTTTAAAATATTTGTATAATTCCAAGGAAGGTTTGAAAGGCCAGAAAAATCTGAAATGATAATGGACAAAGTTATTAACTAAATGTAAAAATACACACGCAAACATTTTACGGAACGCATACACCTTCTTTTATTTTTGAAAAACAAAAGCTTTGTCCACTCCTTGCTAAAGTCTTCAAAGCTCCTGCAGTTACCAAATTTTGTTGAATAACGTCTATCGTTTGTTATCAAGATTGAATTTTTTATGCAGCATGATTTTTTTTTTGTAATTTACGTCCTCCAACGTTGGCATATCGAACGATGAACGAAATGGGTGTAATGATGCTCAAATGAGTCCGGGATCCATGAAGCTTAAAGTTACCTGACATTCGTCTTTCAGGATAAGGGAAACCCCCGGAAAAACCTTATCCAGGTAACACACCCTGACCAGATTCGAACTCGGGACCTCTTGAGGCAGACATGCTACCATCTACGCTACCGAGGCGGGCATGCAGCATGATGATATAGCTTCCGAAGACTACACATGAAATTAATTTCTGGTTGCACTGTAACACTGAAATATTTTACCACAGAAAATTGTTTTGAAAATTGGTGAATCCTTGGATTTCTTCTTTATAATTTGTGTTTCTGAATTCGTGAATGTGGATTGAATTGACATTTTAATTAACTGAAGTTAAAATTGAATTGAATTGAATTATTATTGAAATTAATTAAATTAAAATTAATTGAATTCCTTTGTGACTTTGTGAAGTTCACGGAAACTTTTTTCCTATGCGACGGACAAGACGACCTGACTTAGTTCGTAGAAGTCAAGTCACATGTGCGACGAGCTATGACACGGGATGAACGCACTGATGATCAGCGAGATGCAGCTAATGCTAATAGTGTCGTGTTGGTATGTAAGAATTGCGTCTTAGAATCTCTGTTTCTTCCGTGGAAGTTGTTTTTGCACAAATTAGTTGACACAGTTAAAAACCAGGATAACGTAGTCAGCTATCTCGCGGAATTTTTAAATTGATTTGAACTGCCTGGACTACCACCTCACAATTTAAAGTTAAAAGTAGGATCAGTTGTGATCATGCTCGGTAACTTTAACCAACTACGACTGTGCAATGGGACGAGACTAACTGAAGAAGATATTAGAATAAGTTATCGAGGTAGAAATCATCAAGGGAAAGTACAAAGTAGAGAATATCTTGATCCCACGTATTCCGATGATTCCAAAGGATTTACCTTTTGATCTTAAGCGTCTACAATTTCCCGTGCGATGATCATAATTACAGTTCGACCGCTCTATCTGCGGCTCTGACATTTCTCGAGAGGGGAAGGCAGGCGGTTGCCAGTTCTTTAGCGGGAATTTTAAGCAGAGTAACAATGCGTATTTTAAATATTTCACGTACTTGCATATTTCACGAACCACTAGCCATATTATTATAATAGCAATAATAATATGACTTACGAACACTAAAAATCGGAATTCATGAGCGCAAAATATAGCAAAGAAAGATCACCAGCGCAAGCAACTAAAGCCACGTGGCTCAACCAAATTTATCCTGACAACACAGTGTTGGGTTTGGAAGCTACGCCTAACAGCCACAATGCTGATTGGCTCTAGAAGACAGTTTTAACTTCCTGACCACGACACCGAATGTAGAGTCTCCCAGTACTACCAACAGATGCAGTTAGTGTGTATGAAGGGTGTGAACGAAATATTCGAATAGAGTGGTGTTGCAATAAATATCTTACACATTAATGAAATTGCAAGTTGGATTTCAGTATTTTAAAACTAATATAGTACTGTATTTTCGTTCTAAAGATAATTTTGAGGATATGTTTCCAATTGCTCATTACTGAACGTTGGTACTACTAACCTTCCCCCTCCACCTTTTGCAGTCGCAAAACGTCAGAGCCGGAGATACAACGACCGGACTGTAAATCGCTAAGGCAATCGTAGGAAATTTGCGGAATTAACCTGGAGATTCCCCGTGCCATGGACAATTACACGTCGCGTGTTCGCGCTTCGGATAACCATAATCCTTATATATTTACGTCCCATAAAAAGTAAAATATCTTGTTTATCAGAAAGCTTTGAATTTATTAACTTAATTGTAACTGTGTTGTATTTAAACTTCGGCCACAGTTGCAGAGTAACTAAATAACTAATCCGAATTTGCTGTATTTATATAGATATGTTCATAAAACTTTTATTGGCGATACGAAGCTCGCCGAGTCAGCTAGTGCAAGAAATCATCTGGCCCGATCTAACTTTCAATAATATCAAGACTGAACAAAGTTAAAACATCTTCTTCTTCTTCTTCTTCTTCTTCTTCTTCTTCTTCTTCTTCTTCTTCTTCTTCTTCTTCTTCTTCTTCTTCTTCTTCTTCTTCTTCTTCTTCTTCTTCTTCTTCTTCTTCTTCTTCTTCTTCTTCTTCTTCTTCTTCTTCTTCTTCTTCTTCTTCTTCTTCTTCTTCTTCTTCTTCTTCTTCTTCTTCTTCTTCTTCTTCTTCTTCTTCTTCTTCTTCTTCTTCTTCTTCTTCTTCTTCTTCTTCTTCTTCTTCTTCTTCTTCTTCTTCTTCTTCTTCTTCTTCTTCTTCTTCTTCTTCTTCTTCTTCTTCTTCTTCTTCTTCTTCTTCTTCTTCTTCTTCTTCTTCTTCTTCTTCTTCTTCTTCTTCTTCTTCTTCTTCTTCTTCTTCTTCTTCTTCTTCACCTCATTGATTAGGCTCTCGTCTCTTCCGTCTTCACAGTGTCTCCTTCCATCTTTTCCTCAGCCTCCCTACGTCCCTCTTTCTTTTAGAAC
This sequence comes from Mantis religiosa, assembly GCA_030765055.1. Lineage (NCBI taxonomy): Eukaryota > Metazoa > Arthropoda > Insecta > Mantodea > Mantidae > Mantis > Mantis religiosa. The sequence continues at coordinate 858,851 of JAUKNK010000216.1, read as the reverse complement.
TATATACGAAAACTACTTTTGGCAGTCTTGTATCAACCATTCTTCTAAGATATTCAAACCATCTTCTTCTGTACCTATCCATTCTTGAGGTGATAGCTTCCACTTGTAATTCATTTCTTATATTTTCATTTCTGACTCTATCTTCTCTTGTACATCCTTTTGTTCTTCTCAAGAATCTCATTTCGCAACTTTGTATTCTGCTGATGTTTCTTTGTGTAGGTATCCAGTTTTCACATCCATAAAGCAACGTTGGGACCGCCATGGTGTTATAAAATTTTATTCTTGTTTCAGATCTTATTTTATGCTTTAGGGTTTTGTGAATTGTTCTACAAATTGTTTGAAATCTCATTAATTTGTTGTTCGTATCTGTATCTTTCTCATTGCTGATTTCACACCCTAAATAATTGAAGGAGGATACTTGTTCCAATACTTTGTCATTAACGACTATTTTCGACCTTATTGGTATTTTGCTCCAGTTTGCCATTATTTTTTACTTTTATATTGATATTTCAATATTAAAACATTTGCATATTTGGTTACGTTGGTGTATTGGACGTTGTAGATCATCTTCCTCGTCCGATATGACTTAACGTTGGAGGACGTAAATTACAAAAAAAAAAAGAAAAAACAATCTTCTCTTTCCTGTATAATTACTACGTTATCTGCATATAATAAAATATTTAAAATATTTCCTTGGGCTACTTTTATGCCTGCGTCAATTTTTTGTGTCCAATTTTGGATTATTTTACTAACATAGATGTTAAAAAGTGTCGGTGACATTGGACATCCTTGTCTGACTCATTTGTTAGTTACAATTTCTTCTGATTTCTCTATCTTGAATCTTAAAATTATTTTAGTGTCCTCGTATAAACTTTTCACCACCTTTACCAAATGTCTTGGGTAGCCTTTTTCTTTCATTATGATCCACAGCTTTTCTCGGACTACATTATCAAAAGCCTTCTGGAAATCTATAAATGCTATATGTGTCTGCAGATTATGTACAACATAAAGCATACCGGAGAAAAGCTCTTTTCTTTCCAAGTTCTCCTTATGAAGAAAGTACAAAGTAGAAGATATCCTGATGCCGATTATTCCAACCTTTTGATTTTAAGCATCTACAATTTCCCGTGAGTTTGGCCTTGCTGATGACCATAAATATAGCCAAGGGCCAGACAGTGGAAGTCTGCGGAATCAGTTTGGATTTTCCCTGTTTATCTCATGAACAATTAATTATATGTCACGTGTTCACGCGTCGGAAAGCCATTGTCTTTATATATTTACGCACCACAAAAAAGATAAAAAGGGTTGTTTATCAGAAGGTTTTAAACTGATTAACTGAATTGTAACTGTGTTGTATATAAGCTTCACTCAAATCGCAGAACAACTAATCCAAATTTGTTGTATTTATATAGATAAGTTTAGACAACTTCTATTGGTGGTAGGAAGTTTGTCGGGTCAGTTAGTTTTCTTATAAACGGAAACGTTCTAAAAATATCTGTGAGGAAGAGCACAACACTCCTAAGGTAAGTATCACCCCTCTCTACATTTTACCAAACTTTTATCGAGTGTTCAGTGTACAAAAAACAGTCCAAATTGTAATGCCATTGTAATACCAATTTATAAGCGAACAAACTGTCATCTGAGCTATATTGTTATTATATATACTGTCCTGCATCGTGGCGTAGTGGGCTGGAAGGTGTGTATTTTAAGACCCGGGTATCCACTCAACACTGAGGAATATGAGGAGCTGCAATAGGTAGCGAATCCGATCAGGAATACCAACTTTCCGGCTGGAGGTGCCATGATGCTGACCGAATCGCCTGTGCGTATCGGTTAGGCGATCGTCTAACTCTGTCTTGCGTAAAGTCTGTTTAGTTAACGCGTGTGCACGTCGGCCGCTGCCTTTGACGAACCCTTATAATCGTTTTACATCACAGACCCTCCTTCTCCCAGATGTTTCTGCAAGGTTGCCACCTTTCTCACCTTTCTCGATACGTCATGGGTATCGTACGAGGTTTCGTCTAAATAAATTATCAGTTAGTACAGAAATCGTCTGGCCCAACCTAACTTTCAATAATATCAAGGCTGAACAGAGTTAAAGCAACATGACGGAGAAAAGCTCTTTGCTTTCAAAGTTCTCCTTATAAGTAAAGTACAAATTAGAAGATATCCTAATTCCGATGATTCCAAGGGATATACCTTTTGATTTTAAGCATCTACAATTTCCCGTGAGTTTGGCCTTTGAGATGACCATAAATATATCTCAGGGTCACTCGATGGAAGTCTGCGGAATCAACTTGGATTTTCCCTGTGTCTCTCATGGACAATTAATTATACGTCGCGTGTTCACGCGTCGGAAAGCCATTATCTTTATATATTTATGCACCACAAAAAAGAAAGAGCACAAAAAGGGTTGTTTATCAGAAGGTTTTAAACTGATTAACTTAATTGTGACTGGGTTGTGCATAAGCTTCACCCCAATTGCAGAGTAACTAATCCGTATTTGTTCTATTTATATAGATAAGTTCAGACAACTTCTATTGGTGGTATGAATTACGCCGGGTCAGCTAGTTTTCTTATAAACGGAATCGTTCTAAAATTATCTGTCAGGAGGAGCAGACTTCAAATCCACACAACACTCCTAAGGTAAGTATCACTCCCCTTTACATTTTACCAAACTTTTCTTGAGTGTTCCAGTATATAAAATAGTCCAAAATTGTAATAACAGTGTAGTACCAATTTATAAGCAAACAAACTCTCATCTGAGCTATGTTGTTATTAAATATAATGTCCTGCATCGTGACGTAGTGGGCTGGAGCGTTGTGTTCTACTGCACCCGGTTCGATCACACACCTGGCGGGTGTGTATTTTAAGACCCGGGTATCCTTTCAGCAATGAGGAATATGAGGAGCTGCAATAGGTAGCGAATCCGATCAGGAATACTAACTTGTGCTGATTGCACCTTTCCTTTACGAGGCGTGTGCCTCAGTTGTTTTGTGTTTCCCTTTTTCTCCGCGTGAGCTCGTGAAGGTTGCTTTGTTTCCTCTCTCGAACAGCTCTCCGAGCTAAGATAGAGCAGTCGGGGCTCACCTTTCATTAGCGCACGCACGGTGATTTATAACTGTCTTAGCTCCCGGGTGCAGTTCAAAATCATGTAATGGCAGGTGCTAGAGTGAAGTTATAATGTGTTCAAAGTTTAACTTTTGAGGAAGTTTAAGTAAAGTGTAACTGTGCAAGTAAGCTGTCATTGTGAATAAGAGATTTATTAAAGCTTTTAAATTAAGAAAGTTAAGTTGTGTAATTGTACCTTAGCCTCCGGGTACAGTTCAGTGACCACGCTCTGCTACCACTGAACTGTACCCGTGTACCCGTTTACACTGTAAATCACCGTGCGCGCGCTATGAAACGTGAGACCCGACTGCTCTGTCTCGCCAGCTCGGAGAGCTGTTCCCTGTGAATCAGCACAAACTTTCCGGCTGGAGGTGCCATGATGCTCACCATATCGCCTGTGCGTATCGGTTAGGCGATCGTCTAGCTCTGTCTTGCGTATGAGGTCATGTGGAAAACAGTCAGGTTAGCAGGCTCAGGCTAATTTTGTGGGCTGTTACGCCGTGGATTACTCTTTTATTATGTATAAGAAAATATTAAGAAAATTGTGGTACCCTAAACCACCAATTACATAAACATTTTCTTTACCTTTAATTTTCTTTAAAATATATTATGTTTAAGATATTTTTATGATGAATAAAATGGAAACAGCTATTGAAATCCTCCTCATTCTGAGCTATAACCCTGAGAAAGAATGATATACCATAACCCTGCACTTGGGCTTACGCGTTTAATGTGTGACTCTATACCGGAGACGTCCTTTTGTTTATGTGGCAATGTAAAGAGAAGTACGTGTACGTGTGAGACATCATTGGTTGTTAACTCTCTGTGGATGAAAAAAATATTGTGTGTGCTTAAGACCACACGACAGAAGTGAAAACATACAAACTATACTTTATAAATAATTATTAAAAATATTTAAAAATAATGTTGACACTAATTCTTGCGCAAAGAGACCCCAGAAGAAAATAATTTGCCAATCAGCTTATTACTGTAAATTAATCATTCCTTCACACTAGCCGTGTATAGGCTAAACCTTAGCCACTTATATAATAAGAGTTTAAATATCTCTCTATTAATAACAAATGAAATAAACGTATCATAATTGACAGATACCAACAGTTTGTATGGGAAAATAAAAGAGCCGCTACTCTTTTTCTCGAATATTTTGAACCTTACTTGGGCTTAAAAATCTCAAAACAAAATTAAGCAAATGCTTGGTAGCACCAGGTTCAATGAGACAGAACGAATATCTTTGTATCAGTTAGATGAATACTATTTTTGCAGTTATCACGCTGTACCACAGTTTACTCAGTACTCAATCTGCTTAATATGAGTATTCCTGTTCAAAAAAATATCGTATTCATGTAGCAAATTAGTGAATTCCATACACATACATCGTCCAAGGAAGTAGATATTTAAATCACCGTCGACTTCAGTGACTAGTTACAATGCTGAAAATTACGATTGGAGCAAAAGGAACGGAAACTATTGCTGTTTAACATGTACACGCTAATGAATAATGTACTTTAAGTAATCTCAATAGGTAATGAATTTCATTTTGAGTTTCTAAAGCTATATTTGGGTGCTTCTTTTCTCACAAGCAGGGGAAAAAAAGTAGAGCCATCTAGCGACACAGGGTGACGTTACATTATGGAGAACATTAGCGCCATATTACAAACAGAAACCAACGCTTCTGCTATACATTCCTACGCGTTGTGCTGCTATCTGGTGATAAATTTCCAGTAATCTACTGAATCTCGCTTATTTGTGGCCTTTAGTAAATCTTATTTTAAAGCTTCCTTTATTAAGAGACTACCACTTGGAAGAAACATAGAGAATACAAAACTGTCAATAAGAACACTAGATGTTCTGTTCAATATTGAACACATAACAGTGGAACATGTAGACTAATATTGAATATTTGCATCATTTGCAGACACAGTTATTCATTCTCAGTCACATAGCTTAACTTCCCCAATAACAACTTCAGATTTACTGCTATCCAAGATGCAAATATGTACATGGGTTGAAGCGTATGTAATTTGTTCAAAACCAGTGTAACTATTTGGCGCTAACAGATGCAGAAAGTGTAGCTAGCTCAACACTGCTAGTATTCCACTACAAACAATAATAATAACATAGAATTAATAATGTTATTAGCACTCTGCAAAAAGTGGTCCTAATGATATTTTGTATAACATTAGTTATCGGATATATAGAACCAATATCTTGAATTTTATGTATATAATACGTTAACCTTCACTTTTTTTTATCATTTTTAAAGTAAGGATTGACAAAATCTTATGCTAAAATCAGTAACAACATTTCCACTGCTTATTTTGAGTACACTTCAAGACTAGCATATTGTCACCCAATTAGCGGTAGGCTCGAGGGCAACAGCTGTCAGGAAACCAAAGGGCAGCCGTGCCACGCCTCCCATTAGTCTCTGTCACTAACTGAAGGGATGGTTAGGGGAGGGATGTCGGGCCCCTGAGCCGTCTCTTTACCCTTCTACTAGGGTCTGGAAATTACGGGACATTCAATTTAATCGAGAACCTTCTAGATGGGCAAGCGGACCCTATATAAGCGACACGTCGTGCAAGGGGCAGTCAGTCAGTGTTTGACGAGCTAGCAAACGGACGAGAGGACTGTGTACGTGCATCGGAACGTTAACTTACGAACTGGTGAATTGTAATTGTGTGCATTACGCATTTCTGTGTAATTGGCAAGTGCTTAACTGTAAGTCGGTGGAAATAAAGAACATTGTTGAGTTTGTGTAATTGGACTTTTCATTTCACGAACCCACAAAGTCACAATTGGTGTCAGAAGTGCGACATAACACAATGGAGGCAGCATTAGAAAAGATTTTAGCGGAACTGAAACAAATGAAGACGGCCAACGACAACATCACCGAGAAGATGGAAGAAATGAAGGCCGAGTTAACCGCAGAAATGAGAGCAGCGAACGGCAGTCTGGCCACGGAAATGAAGGCGGCGAACGAGGCTCTCGCCGCAAAGTTTGAAGAACAGTTGGCCGGCGTAAAAGAGAACGTCACAGAGTTAGGCGAGCGCGTCGAAGACCTGGCGATCGCGTTAATGAGCTGGAAGGAAAAGCCGACAACAGCGTGAAGTCCCTGAACGCCATGGTGGAGGACGTCGTCGGCAGGAAGCTGAAGGATTTAAAGGCCGACGCGCCGGGACGCGACACAACATCTGCGCGCGTCAAACCTCCCAAGTATGACGGCGCGTCAACGTTTGAGGTCTTCCGCCGCCAGTTCGACACAGTGGCCAGGCACAACGGATGGTCACTGGAGGAGGAGGCCACACAGTTAATAGCCAGCCTCCAGGGAAGAGCCGCGGAAGTCCTAAACGCGGTGCAGACGACGGCGGCGCCCAAGGACATCTGGGAGGCCCTGGAGAATCGCTTCGGGAACCACCGCTTAGCCGCAGCATACCGAAGCCAGCTAAAGGCAAGGTCGCAGCAGCCGGGGGAGACGCTGCAGGAGTTCGCCATAGCCATCGAGCAGCTGGCTAGCAAGGCCTTGGTTGACCTGCCACTGGAGTTCGTATCCCGGGAAGCCGCCTACAATTTTGTCGACGGGGTACGGGACACGGAGATTCGTCAGCGCCTAATGCTCGGGGAATATAAAACCATCCACGAGGCGCTGACAGCGGCATTAAGGATGGAGGCGGCCAAAATAACATCCATGCCGACGTCGAGAACGAGGAGTGTCCGCTACGCCGGAGACAGAAGACCAGCTGAGGGACGCCGGCGAACACCTAGTGGCCTGTGTTGGGGGTGTGGACAGCCCGGACACCTGCAGAGAGACTGCCCACACCAGGAAGAGCAGCCGGAAAACGAGTAAGGGCCGTCGTGGAGAGGGGCACGTCGGCGCCATCACCACCATCCCCTCGAGTGACACTGCGCGCCGTCAGCCGGCGTATGGATGACAGCCTCATCGCGGACGGTTGGGTAAGAGGGAAGCCATGCCGCGTGCTGGTGGACACCGGGGCGGCCGTGACCATCATCAGACCTGACGTGGCGAAGGGTTTGCCGACAAGGAAGCCAAGCCGGCCATACCAGCTTGTCACGGCATCGGGCGACACCTTGCCTGTGGAGAAGGAGGCCCTGCTGGAGCTGAACTTGGGACGCAGTGCCGTGCGTCTGTGGGTGTTCGTCGCGAAGGTGGCTGAGGAGGTGATTCTGGGACTGGATGCCCTCAGGAGCCATGAGGCGACGGTCGACGTCGGCAAGAAGGTTCTGCGGCTTAACGGAGAAGAGGTTATACTCCGTCAACCCGAAGAGCGCCTTGGAATTTGCAGGGTCGTCTTGGACGAAGACGTGGTTGTCCCCGCGAGGAGCGAGGTGGTGGTGACGGCGCGACTGGAGGGTCAGAGAACCAGGAACATGATGCTGGACCAGAAGACGCCTGTAAACGGATTGTGTGTAGCCAGGGCATTGCTGCCGTGCCGAGAGGAGGTGCCCGTGAGACTGCTAAATCCTACGGACGCCGATCACGACGTCCAGGCCGGGACGGAGTTGGGAATGTGCGAGCCCGTGGTGAGCGTAACAGCTATCGACGAGACCCAGGTGCCGGCGCTGAAGCAACACCTGGGGCCCCGGCTAGAAGGCTTGGTGGAGAGGGCGGCCGACCACCTGACCACAGAACAGCTGGAGAAGGTTCGACAACTGCTAAGACGGTATCAGCGCGTCTTCAGCCAAGGTGATAGTGACTACGGCCGCACGGACAAAGTGCTTCACCGCATCGACACCGGAGACGCCCGGCCTATTCGGCAACCACATAGACGCGTTCCGCTGGCGAAGCAAGGGGCGGTACGAGACATGCTGGAGGACATGAGATCCAGGGGAGTGATTGAAGAGTCTGACAGCCCTTGGTGTTCCCCTGTAGTCTTGGTGACAAAGAAGAACGGCGAGCTGCGCTTCTGCGTAGACTACAGAAAGTTGAACGCCGTCACCCGGAAGGACTGTTTTCCCTTACCCCGGATTGACGACACCCTGGACACGCTAGCTGGTGCACAGTGGTTCTCGACCCTGGACCTAAAGTCGGGCTACTGGCAGGTAGCTCTAGACCCGAGAGACAAGGAGAAGACCGCATTCTCGACGGGCCAAGGTCTTTGGCAGTTCACGGTTATGCCCTTTGGCCTCTGCAACGCACCAGCTACCTTCCAACGCCTCATGGAGTCAGTGATGAGAGGGCTGACTTACGATGCCTGCCTGCTATACCTGGACGACATCATCATCGTCGGGAAGACTTTTGAAGATCACCTCGAGAATCTGAGTAAGGTGCTACAGAGACTGCAGGCGACCAACTTGAAGCTGAACGCGAAGAAGTGCCAGCTCTTCCGCAAGGAAGTTAACTACTTGGGCCACATAGTCTCAGCAACCGGAGTGGCCACAGACCCGGAGAAGACAAAGGCTGTGAGAGATTGGCCTCGCCCAAAGGATAAGAAAGAATTGCGCAGTTTCCTGGGGCTGTGCAGTTATTACAGGCGCTTCATAAAGGGGTTCTCCAACATCGCAAAACCCCTCACCCGCCTGACAGAGGAACACCGGCCCTATGTGTGGACGGAGGACGCAGAAAACGCTTTCCAGCACCTAAAGGAGACCCTGTGCAGTGCTCCAATTTTGGGTTTCCCACAACCGGGTGGCGCCTTCATTGTGGACACCGACGCCAGCGACCATTGCATTGGAGGTGTCCTATCGCAGGTCCAGGATGGCCATGAGCGGGTGATAGCCTATTACAGCAAGACACTATCCAAGGCAGAGAAGAACTACTGCGTCACCCGACGGGAGTTACTGGCGGTAGTAAAGACATTGGAGCACTTCCACAAGTACCTGTACGGTCAGCCATTCCACCTGAGGACTGACCATTCTGCCCTAACCTGGCTATTGAGCTTTAAGAACCTGGAAGGCCAGACAGCACGTTGGGTCCAGAGGCTGCAGGAGTACGACTTCACCTCGGAACATCGTAGAGGGAAGAGCCACGGTAACGCAGACGCCATGTCCCGAAGACCCTGTCCAGAAGAGTGCGGCCAGTGCACAAGAGTGGAAGAGAAGGAGCGTGCCGCAGCAGTCCGAGTAGTTGTGGCAGTGCCTGCTGAAGGCTGGGATAGCGCAGGCCTGAGGAGTGAGCAGCTGGCGGACGCAGACTTGGGGCCACTCTTGAGGGAAGTGGAGGCGGGATGAGACCAACCTGGGAGGACATCGCACCGAGGAGCGCCACCTACAAGTCGTACTGGGCCCAATGGGACTCGTTGAAGACCAGAGAGGGCGTGCTGTTCCGGGTATGGGAATCACCCGATGGGAAGACGCAGAGAGAGCAGTTGGTACTTCCCCGGAGTAAGGTCCCGGAAGTCCTGGAGGAAGTGCACGCCGGTACTTCGGGAGGACACCTGGGAGCGAACCGAACGATTGACAAACTACGGCAGCGCTACTACTGGCTGAGACTCCGAGCAGATGCTGAGAGATGGTGCCGTCAGTGTCACGTGTGCGCGGCGAGTCCTGGCCCTCAGACTAGGAGCCGGGGTCGCATGCAGCAGTACAACGTCGGAGCGCCATTCGAACGGATCGCCGTTGACATTGCTGGACCGTTCCCAGTTTCCGACCGAGGCAACAAGTACCTAATGGTGGTCGTGGACTACTTCACCAAGTGGCCGGAGGTGTATGCCATCCCAAACCAAGAGGCAAAGACAATCACAGACTGCCTCGTGGAGCAAGTTTTCTGCCGATTTGGGGTGCCGTTAGAGCTGCACAGTGACCAGGGTACCAACTTTGAGTCCAACCTAATGAAGGAGGCACTACAAAGGCTTGGGGTGAACAAGACTCGCACTACGCCTCTACATCCCCAATCGGATGGCATGGTCGAAAGGTACATCAAGACCTTAGAGGAACACCTGAGGAAGGTCGTGGCCAGCCATCAGCGAGACTGGGACGTCAAGGTGCCACTGTTCTTGCTGGCCTATCGCTCCTCTACACACGACACAACTGGGATGACGCCAGCCAGCTTAATGTTCGGCCGAGAGTTACGCCTCCCTTGTGACCTGGCTTTTGGAAGCCCTCCGGAAGCGAAACAGCCAGCGACCGAGTATGTGGAGAACTTGGTGGACCATCTCCACGACATGCACGAGTTGGCTCGCCAGAACATCCAGAAGGCGAGCGACCGCATGAAGACCAGGTATGACAGGCAAGCCAACAGCCAAGGGTTCCAGCAAGGTGACCTGGTCTGGTTGTACCGTCCTACCCGGACCAAGGGACGCTGCCCGAAGCTCCAGCAGCCATGGCAAGGACCGTACCGGGTGGTGAAGAGGATTAACGACGTGGTCTACCGCATCCAGAAGGTCCCCCGAGGAAAGATGTTGGTGGTACACCTGGATCGACTAGCCCGCTACGATGGTGCTGTTCGGGACGACCAGCTTTGAGGAGGGAGCAGTGTCACCCAATTAGCGGTAGGCTCGAGGGCAACAGCTGTCAGGAAACCAAAGGGCAGCCGTGACACGCCTCCCATTAGTCTCTGTCACTAACTGAAGGGATGGTTAGGGGAGGGATGTCGGGCCCCTGAGCCGTCTCTTTACCCTTCTACTAGGGTCTGGAAATTACGGGACATTCAATTTAATCGAGAACCTTCTAGATGGGCAAGCGGACCCTATATAAGCGACACGTCGTGCAAGGGGCAGTCAGTCAGTGTTTGACGAGCTAGCAAACGGACGAGAGGACTGTGTACGTGCATCGGAACGTTAACTTACGAACTGGTGAATTGTAATTGTGTGCATTACGCATTTCTGTGTAATTGGCAAGTGCTTAACTGTAAGTCGGTGGAAATAAAGAACATTGTTCAGTTTGTGTAATTGGACTTTTCAGTTCACGAACCCACAAAGTCACAATATTTTATTTTAATAACGTAAGATCGTGCTATCAGTTTTAAATTGAATGGTAAATATGTGTGTAAATGTTGTGTTTGATGTTTTTCAATAACTGATGCTCATCACTCCACTATTTTAATTCGACGGTATCCTAATGTATGCAACTGTTTCTTTATTATGTGCGAATATCCTTCTTAGAATTGAGAAAACTTTATTAATTGCTGAAGGCATCGAAATGATTGGGAGGCAATATCTATACAGTATTATAAAGACAGAAAAGTTGGCGTATATGTCAGATAATCTCAAAGCCACTCAGTCAATGTTGATAACCTTTTTCAGTGAGTACAAACGCAAACAAAGACCATGTGCTCTTGAATACAAAAGACATTGGAGTTATAACAAAACATTTAAAAAAGCAGATGCTGGATTTTAATTGAAAATGTTAAGGATTAGAATTGAACTGTTGTTTCTCCAAGGGATAAAGGTGAACGAAGTCACCATTAACAGCAATAGTTTCCGTTCTTTTTACTCCAATCGTAATTTTCAGCATTATAACTAGTCGTCAAAGTTGCCGCTGAGTCAAATATCTACTTATTTGACGATGTGTGTATATATGATATAGACAATTGACGGTTTGTTAGCCTCACAAAAACTAAAGGACGACTGAACCGATTTGCCTAATTTTGGTTTTAAAATATTTGTATAATTCCAAGGAAGGTTTAAAAGGCCAGAAAAATCTGAAATGATAATGGACAAGGTTATTAACTAAATGTAAAAATACACACGCAAACATTTTACGGAACTAATACACCTTCTTTTATTTTTGAAAAACAAAAGCTTTGTCCACTCCTTGCTAAAGTCTTCAAAGCTCCTGCAGTTACCAAATTTTGTTGAATAACGTCTATCGTTTGTTATCAAGATTGAATTTTTTATGCAGCATGATTTTTTTTTTTTAATTTACGTCCTCCAACGTTGTCATATCGGACGATGAACGAAATGGGTGTAATGATGCTCAAATGTGTCCGGGATCCATGAAGCTTAAAGTTACCTGACATTCGTCTTTCAGGATAAGGGAAACCCCCGGAAAAACCTTATCCAGGTAACTCACCTTGACCGAGATTCGAACTCGGGACCTCTTGAGGCAGACATGCTACCATCTACGCTACCGAGGCGGGCATGCAGCATGATGATATAGCTTCCGAAGACTAGACATGAAATTAATTTCTGGTTGCCCTGTAACACTATAAATATAGTTAGTTAGTTACTAACACTCCCCACATGGCAACCTTGGCCTTTGGGGTAACCTCACCCCACCAAGTGATGACCGGACCCATTTCTCAGGTGGAGGCACCCAGAGGGCAGTGCCCATTACCTTCGATGATAGGGTGATATTGAAGATGGCGGTGAGGTGAGAGGACCTACAGTTTTTACCGTGGAATCCGAACCACGTTGGGCATAGGGGATACTTCACATGTGCTAGACAGAGGTGAAGGCGTGGATAGGGCCGACTTAAAATCGCCAACCCCAGAGCCGGGAATCGAACTCGGGACCCTTAGAACGGGAGCCGCGAACGAAACCACCGCGCTACCCCGGCGCCCACACTATAAATATTTGACCACAGAAAATTGTTTTCAAAATTGGTGAGCCTTGAATTCCTTCTTTATAATTTGTGTTTGTGAATTCGTGAATGTGAATTGAATTGGCATTTTAAATAACTGAAGTTAAATTTGAATTGAATTATTATTGAAATTAATTAAATTAAAATTAATTGAGTTCCTTTGTGACTTTGTGAAGTTCACGGAAACTTTTTTACTATGCGACGGACAAGACGACCTGACTTAGGTCGTAGAAGTTAAGTCGCATGTGCGACGAGCTATGACAAGGGATGAACGCACTGATGATCAGCGAGATGCAGCTAATGCTAATTAGTGTCGTATTAGTGTGTCAGAATTGCGTCTTGGAATCTCTGTTTCTTCCGTGGGAGTTGTTTTCGTACAAATCAGTTGACACTGTTAAAAACCAGGATGACGTAGTCAGCTATCTCACAGAGTATTTAAATGCATTATAATTGCCTGGACCACCACCTCACAATTTAAAATTAAAAGTAGGATCAGTTGTGATCATGCTCGGTAACATTAACCAACTACGACTGTGCAATGGGACGAGACTAACTGAAGAAGCTGTTAGAATAAGTTATCGAGGCAGTAATCATCAAGAGAAAGTACAAAGGAGAGAATATCTTGATCCCAAGTATTTCGATGATTCCAAAGGGTTTACCTTTTGATTTTAAGCCTCTACAATGTCCCGTGCGTTTGTCCTTTGCGATGACCGTAATTACAGTTCGGCCGCTCTATCTCTGGCTCTGACATTTCTCGTAAGGGGGAAGCAGGCTGTTGCCAGTTCTTTAGCGGGAATTTCAAGCAGAGGAACAATGCGTATTTTAAACATTTCGCGAAGCAGTAGCCATATTATTATAATAGTGATAATAATAAAACTTACGAACACTACAAATCGGAATTCTCGCGCGCAAAATATAGCAAAGAAAGTTCATCAGCGCAAGCAGCTAAAGCCACGTGGCTCAAACAAATTTAATCTGGCAACACGGTGTTGGGTACGGAAGCCACGCCTAGCAGTGACAATGCTGATTGGCGCTAGCAGACAGTTTTAACTTGCTGACCACGACACCGGATGTGGAGAATCCCAGTACTACCAACAGATGCAGTTAGTGTGTGTGAAAGTTGTGAACGAAATATTCGAATAGAGTGTTGTTGCAATAAATATCTTACATATTAATGAAATTGCAAGTTGGATTTCAGTATTTTAAAGCTAATACAGTACTATATTTTCATTCTAAAGATAATCTTGAGGATATGTTTCCAATTGCTCATTACTGTATGCTGGTACTGTTAACCTTCCCCCTCCACCTCTTGCAGTCGCAAAACATCAGAGCCGGAGACACAACGGCCGCTAAGGCAATCGTTGGAAATTTGCGGAATTAACTTGGAGTTTCCCTGTGCCATGGACAATTATACGTCGCGTGTTCGCGCTTCGGATAACCATAATCTTTATATATTTACGTCCCATAAAAAGTAAAATATCTTGTTTATCAGAAAGCTTTGAATTTATTAACTTAATTGTAACTGTGTTCTATTTAAACTTCGACCACAGTTGCAGAGTAAATAAATAACTAATTCGAATTTGCTGTGTTTCTATAGATATGTTCGCACAACTTTTATTGGCGATACGAAGCTCGCCGGGTCAGCTAGTACAGAAATCATCTGGCCCAACCTAACTTTCAATAATATCAAGACTGAACAGAGTTAAAGCAACGTGCCGGAGAAAAGCTCTTTGCTTTCCAAGTTCTCCTCATTAGGAAAGTACAAAGTAGAAGATATCCTGATTCCGATGATTCCAACGGATATACCTTTTGATTTTAAGCATCTACGATTTCCCGTGAGTTTGGCCTTTGAGATGACCATAAATATATCGCAGGGTCGCTCATTGGTAGTCTGCGGAATCAACTTGGATTTTCCCTGTGTCTCTCATAGACGATTAATTATACGTCGCGTGTTCACGCGTCGGAAAGCCATTATCTTTATATATTTACGCACCACAAAAAAGAAAAAAACACAAAAAGGGTTGTTTATCAGAAGGTTTTAAACTGATTACCTTAATTTGGACTGGGTTGTGTATAAGCTTCACCCCAATTGCAGGGTAACTAATCCGTATTTGTTCTATTTATATAGATAAGTTTAGACAACTTCTATTGGTGGTATGAATTACGCCGGGTCAGCTAGTTTTCTTATAAACGGAAACGTTCTAAAAGTATCTGTGAGGAGGAGCAGACTTCAAATCCACACAACACTTCTAAGGTAAGTATCACTCCTCTTTACATTTTACCAAACTTTTCTGGAGTGTTCAATGTGTATAACATAGTCCAAAATTGTAATACCAGTGCAATACCAATTTACATGCAAACAAACTGTCCTCTGAGCTATATTGTTATTATATATACTGTCCTGCATCGTGGCGTAATGGGCTGGAGCTTTGTGCTCTAATGCATCCGGTTCGATCACAAACCTTTCTCACCTTTCTCGATACGTCATGGGTATCGTACGAGGTTTCGTCTAAATAAATTATCAGTTAGTACAGAAATCGTCTGGCCCAACCTAACTTTCAATAATATCAAGACTGAACAGAGTTAAAGCAACATGACGGAGAAAAGCTCTTTGCTTTCAAAGTTCTCCTTATAAGTAAAGTACAAATTAGAAGATATCCTAATTCCGATGATTCCAAGGGATATACCTTTTGATTTTAAGCATCTACAATTTCCCGTGAGTTTGGCCTTTGAGATGACCATAAATATATCTCAGGGTAACTCGATGGAAGTCTGCGGAATCAACTTGGATTTTCCCTGTGTCTCTCATGGACAATTAATTATACGTCGCGTGTTCACGCGTCGGAAAGCCATTATCTTTATATATTTATGCACCACAAAAAAGAAAGAGCACAAAAAGGGTTGTTTATCAGAAGGTTTTAAACTGATTAACTTAATTGTGACTGGGTTGTGTATAAGCTTCACCCCAATTGCAGAGTAACTAATCCGTATTTGTTCTATTTATATAGATAAGTTCAGACAACTTCTATTGGTGGTATGAATTACGCCGGGTCAGCTAGTTTTCTTATAAACGGAATCGTTCTAAAATTATCTGTCAGGAGGAGCAAACTTCAAATCCACACAACACTCCTAAGGTAAGTATCACTCCCCTTTACATTTTACCAAACTTTTCTTGAGTGTTCCAGTATCTAAAACAGTCCAAAATTGTAATACCAGTGTAGTACCAATTTATAAGCAAACAAACTCTCATCTGAGCTATATTGTTATTATATATAATGTCCTGCATCGTGACGTAGTGGGCTGGAGCGTTGTGTTCTACTGCACCCGGTTCGATCACACACCTGGCGGGTGTGTATTTTAAGACCGGGGTATCCTTTCAGCAATGAGGAATATGAGGAGCTGCAATAGGTAGCGAATCCGATCAGGAATACCAACTTGTGCTGATTGCACCTTTCCTTTACGAGGCGTGTGCCTCAGTTGTTTTGTGTTTCCCTTTTTCTCCGCGTGAGCTCGTGAAGGTTGCTTTGTTTCCTCTCTCGAACAGCTCTCCGAGCTAAGATAGAGCAGTCGGGGCTCACCTTTCATTAGCGCACGCACGGTGATTTATAACTGTCTTAGCTCCCGGGTGCAGTTCAAAATCATGTAATGGCAGGTGCTAGAGTGAAGTTATAATGTGTACAAAGTTTAACTTTTGAGGAAGTTTAAGTAAAGTGTAACTGTGCAAGTAAGCTGTCATTGTGAATAAGAGATTTATTAAAGCTTTTAAATTAAGAAAGTTAAGTTGTGTAATTGTACCTTAGCCTCCGGGTACAGTTCAGTGACCACGCCCTGCTACCACTGAACTGTACCCGTGTACCCGTTTACACTGTAAATCACCGTGCGCGCGCTATGAAAAGTGAGCCCCGACTGCTCTGTCTCGCCAGCTCGGAGAGCTGTTCCCTGTCAATCAGCACAAACTTTCCGGCTGGAGGTGCCATGATGCTGACCATATCGCCTGTGCGTATAGGTTAGGCGATCGTCTAGCTCTGTCTTGCGTATGTGGTCATGTGGAAAACAGTCAGGTTAGCAGGCTCAGGCTAATTTTGTGGGCTGTTACGCCGTGGATTACTCATTTATTATGTATAAGAAAATATTAAGAAAATTGTGGTACCCTAAACCACCAATTACATAAACATTTTCTTTACCTTTAATTTTCTTTAAAATATATTATGTTTAAGATATTTTTATGATGAATAAAATGGAAACAGCTATTGAAATCCTCCTCATTCTGAGCTATAACCCTGAGAAAGAATGATATACCATAACCCTGCACTTGGGCTTACGCGTTTAATGTGTGACTCTATAACGGTGACGTCCTTTTGTTTATGTGGCAATGTAAAGAGAAGTACGTGTACGTGTGAGACATCATTGGTTGTTAACTCTCTGTGGATGAAAAAAATATTGTGTGTGCTTAAGACCACACGACAGAAGTGAAAACATACAAACTATTCTTTATAAATAATTATTAAAAATATTTAAAAATAATGTTGACACTCATTCTTGCTCAAAGAGACCCCAGAAGAAAATAATTTGCCAATCAGCTTATTACTGTAAATTAATCATTCCTTCACACTAGCCGTGTATAGGCTAAACCTTAGCCACTTATATAATAAGAGTTTAAATATCTCTCTATCAATAACAAATGAAATAAACGTATCATAATTGACAGATACCAACAGTTTGTATGGGAAAATAAAATAGCCGCTACTCTTTTTCTTGCATCTTTTGAACCTTACTTGGGCTTAAAAATCTCAAAACAAAATTAAGCAAATTCTCGGTAGCACCAGGTTCAGTGAGACAGAACGAATATCTTTGTATCAGTTAGATGAATATTATTTTTGCAGTTATCACTCTGTACCACAGCTTAATCAGTACTCAATCTGCTTAATATGAGTATTCCTGTTCATAAAAATATCGTATTCATGTACCAAATTAGTGAATTCCATACACATACATCGTCCAAGGAAGTAGATATTTAAATCACCGTGGACCTCAGTGACTAGTTACAATGCTGAAAATTACGATTGGAGCAAAAGGAACGGAAACTATTGCTGTTTAACATGTACACGCTAATGAATAATGTACTTTAAGTAATCTCAATAGGTAATGAATTTCATTTTGAGTTTCTAAAGCTATATTTTGGTGCTTCTTTTCTCACAAGCAGGGGAAAGAAAGTAGAGCCATCTAGCGACACAGGGTGACGTTACATTATGGAGAACATTAGCGCCATATTACAAACAGAAACCAACGCTTCTGCTATACATTCCTACGCGCTGTGCTGCTACCTGGTGATAAATTTCCAGTAATCTACTGAATCTCGCTTATTTGTGGCCTTTAGTAAATCTTATTTTAAAGCTTCCTTTATTAAAAGACTACCACTTGGAAGAAACATAGCGAATACAAAACTGTCAATAAGAACACTAGATGTTCTGTTCAATATTGAACACATAAAAGTGGAACATATAGACTAATATTGAATATTTGCATCATTTGCAGACACAGTTATTCATTCTCAGTCACATAGCTTAACTTCCCCAATAACAACTTCAGATTTACTGCTATCCAAGATGGAAATATGTACATGGGTTGAAGCGTATGTAATTTGTTCAAAACCAGTGTAACTATTTGGCGCTAACAGATGCAGAAAGTGTAGCTAGCTCAACACTGCTAGTATTCCACTACAAATAATAATCATAATAACATAGAATTAATAATGTTATTAGCACTCTGCAAAAAGTGGTCCTAATGATATTTTGTATAACATTAGTTATGGAATAAATAGAACCAATATCTTGAATTTTATGTATATAATACGTTAACCTTCACTTTTTTTATCATTTTTAAAGTAAGGATTGACAAAATCTTATGCTAAAATCAGTAACAACATTTCCACTGCTTATTTTGAGTACATTTCAAGACTAGCATATTTTATTTTAATAACGTAAGATCGTGCTATCAGTTTTAAATTGAATGGTAAATATGTGTGTAAATGTTGTGTTTGATGTTTTTCAATAACTGATGCTCATCACTCCACTATTTTAATTCGACGGTATCCTAATGTATGCAACTGTTTCTTTATTATGTGCGAATATCCTTCTTAGAATTGAGAAAACTTTATTAATTGCTGAAGGCATCGAAATGATTGGGAGGCAATATCTATACAATATTATAAAGACAGAAAAGTTGGCGTATATGTCAGATAATCTCAAAGCCACTCAGTCAATGTTGATAACCTTTTTCAGTGAGTACACACGCAAACAAAGACCATGTGCTCTTGAATACAAAAGACATTGGAGTTATAACAAAACATTTAAAAAAGCAGATGCTGGATTTTAATTGAAAATGCTAAGGATTAGAATTGAACTGTTGTTTCTCCAAGGGATAAAGGTGAACGAAGTCACCAATAACAGCAATAGTTTCCGTTCTTTTTACTCCAATCGTAATTTTCAGCATTATAACTAGTCGTCAAAGTTGCCGCTGAGTCAAATATCTACTTAGTGGACGATGTGTGTATATATGATATAGACAATTGACGGTTTGTTAGCCTCACAAAAACTAAAGGACGACTGAACCGATTTGCCTAATTTTGGTTTTAAAATATTTGTATAATTCCAAGGAAGGTTTAAAAGGCCAGAAAAATCTGAAATGATAATGGACAAGGTTATTAACTAAATGTAAAAATACACACGCAAACATTTTACGGAACTAATACACCTTCTTTTATTTTTGAAAAACAAAAGCTTTGTCCACTCCTTGCTAAAGTCTTCAAAGCTCCTGCAGTTACCAAATTTTGTTGAATAACGTCTATCGTTTGTTATCAAGATTGAATTTTTTATGCAGCATGATTTTTTTTTTAATTTACGTCCTCCAACGTTGTCATATCGGACGATGAACGAAATGGGTGTAATGATGCTCAAATGTGTCCGGGATCCATGAAGCTTAAAGTTACCTGACATTCGTCTTTCAGGATAAGGGAAACCCCCGGAAAAAACCTTATCCAGGTAACTCACTTTGACCGAGATTCGAACTCGGGACCTCTTGAGGCAGACATGCTACCATCTACGCTACCGAGGCGGGCGTGCAGCATGATGATATAGCTTCCGAAGACTAGACATGAAATTAATTTCTGGTTGCACTGTAAAACTATAAATATAGTTAGTTAGTTACTAACACTCCCCACATGGCAACCTTGGCCTTCGGGGTAACCTCACCCCACCAAGTGATGACCGGACCCATTTCTCAGGTGGAGGCACCCAGAGGGCGGTGTCCATTACCTCCGATGATAGGGTGATATTGAAGATGGCGGTGGGGTTAGAGGACCTACAGTTTTTACCGTGGAATCCGAACCACGTTGGGCATAGGGGATACTTCACATGTGCTAGACAGAGGTGAAGGCGTGGATAGGGCCGACTTAAAATCGCCAACCCCAGAGCCGGGAATCGAACTCGGGACCCTTAGAACGTGAGCCGCGAACGAAACCACCGCGCTAACCCGGCGCCCACACTGTAAATATTTGACCACAGAAAATTGTTTTCAAAATTGGTGAGCCTTGAATTCCTTCTTTATAATTTGTGTTTGTGAATTCGTGAATGTGAATTGAATTGGCATTTTAATTAACTGAAGTTAAATTTGAATTGAATTATTATTGCAATTAATTAAATTAAAATTAATTGAGTTCCTTTGTGACTTTGTGAAGTTCACGGAAACTTTTTTACTATGCGACGGACAAGACGACCTGACTTAGGTCGTAGAAGTTAAGTCGCATGTGCGACGAGCTATGACAAGGGATGAACGCACTGATGATCAGCGAGATGCAGCTAATGCTAATTGGTGTCGTATTAGTGTGTCAGAATTGCGTCTTGGAATCTCTGTTTCTTCCGTGGGAGTTGTTTTCGTACAAATCAGTTGACACTGTTAAAAACCAGGATGACGTAGTCAGCTATCTCACAGAGTATTTAAATGCATTAGAATTGCCTGGACCACCACCTCACAATTTAAAATTAAAAGTAGGATCAGTTGTGATCATGCTCGGTAACATTAACCAACTACGACTGTGCAATGGGACGAGACTAACTGAAGAAGCTGTTAGAATAAGTTATCGAGGCAGTAATCATCAAGAGAAAGTACAAAGGAGAGAATATCTTGATCCCAAGTATTTCGATGATTCCAAAGGGTTTACCTTTTGATTTTAAGCCTCTACAATGTCCCGTGCGTTTGTCCTTTGCGATGACCGTAATTACAGTTCGGCCGCTCTATCTCTGGCTCTGACATTTCTCGTAAGGGGGAAGCAGGCTGTTGCCAGTTCTTTAGCGGGAATTTCAAGCAGAGGAACAATGCGTATTTTAAACATTTCGCGAAGCAGTAGCCATATTATTATAATAGTGATAATAATAAAACTTACGAACACTACAAATCGGAATTCTCGCGCGCAAAATATAGCAAAGAAAGTTCATCAGCGCAAGCAGCTAAAGCCACGTGGCTCAAACAAATTTAATCTGGCAACACGGTGTTGGGTACGGAAGCCACGCCTAGCAGTGACAATGCTGATTGGCGCTAGCAGACAGTTTTAACTTGCTGACCACGACACCGGATGTGGAGAATCCCAGTACTACCAACAGATGCAGTTAGTGTGTGTGAAAGTTGTGAACGAAATATTCGAATAGAGTGTTGTTGCAATAAATATCTTACATATTAATGAAATTGCAAGTTGGATTTCAGTATTTTAAAGCTAATACAGTACTATATTTTCATTCTAAAGATAATCTTGAGGATATGTTTCCAATTGCTCATTACTGTATGCTGGTACTGTTAACCTTCCCCCTCCACCTCTTGCAGTCGCAAAACATCAGAGCCGGAGACACAACGGCCGCTAAGGCAATCGTTGGAAATTTGCGGAATTAACTTGGAGTTTCCCTGTGCCATGGACAATTATACGTCGCGTGTTCGCGCTTCGGATAACCATAATCTTTATATATTTACGTCCCATAAAAAGTAAAATATCTTGTTTATCAGAAAGCTTTGAATTTATTAACTTAATTGTAACTGTGTTCTATTTAAACTTCGACCACAGTTGCAGAGTAAATAAATAACTAATTCGAATTTGCTGTGTTTCTATAGATATGTTCGCACAACTTTTATTGGCGATACGAAGCTCGCCGGGTCAGCTAGTACAGAAATCATCTGGCCCAACCTAACTTTCAATAATATCAAGACTGAACAGAGTTAAAGCAACGTGCCGGAGAAAAGCTCTTTGCTTTCCAAGTTCTCCTCATTAGGAAAGTACAAAGTAGAAGATATCCTGATTCCGATGATTCCAACGGATATACCTTTTGATTTTAAGCATCTACGATTTCCCGTGAGTTTGGCCTTTGAGATGACCATAAATATATCGCAGGGTCGCTCATTGGTAGTCTGCGGAATCAACTTGGATTTTCCTTGTGTCTCTCATAGACGATTAATTATACGTCGCGTGTTCACGCGTCGGAAAGCCATTATCTTTATATATTTACGCACCACAAAAAAGAAAAAAACACAAAAAGGGTTGTTTATCAGAAGGTTTTAAACTGATTACCTTAATTGTGACTGGGTTGTGTATAAGCTTCACCCCAATTGCAGGGTAACTAATCCGTATTTGTTCTATTTATATAGATAAGTTTAGACAACTTCTATTGGTGGTATGAATTACGCCGGGTCAGCTAGTTTTCTTATAAACGGAAACGTTCTAAAAGTATCTGTGAGGAGGAGCAGACTTCAAATCCACACAACACTTCTAAGGTAAGTATCACTCCTCTTTACATTTTACCAAACTTTTCTGGAGTGTTCAATGTGTATAACATAGTCCAAAATTGTAATACCAGTGCAATACCAATTTACATGCAAACAAACTGTCCTCTGAGCTATATTGTTATTATATATACTGTCCTGCATCGTGGCGTAATGGGCTGGAGCTTTGTGCTCTAATGCATCCGGTTCGATCACAAACCTTTCTCACCTTTCTCGATACGTCATGGGTATCGTACGAGGTTTCGTCTAAATAAATTATCAGTTAGTACAGAAATCGTCTGGCCCAACCTAACTTTCAATAATATCAAGACTGAACAGAGTTAAAGCAACATGACGGAGAAAAGCTCTTTGCTTTCAAAGTTCTCCTTATAAGTAAAGTACAAATTAGAAGATATCCTAATTCCGATGATTCCAAGGGATATACCTTTTGATTTTAAGCATCTACAATTTCCCGTGAGTTTGGCCTTTGAGATGACCATAAATATATCTCAGGGTAACTCGATGGAAGTCTGCGGAATCAACTTGGATTTTCCCTGTGTCTCTCATGGACAATTAATTATACGTCGCGTGTTCACGCGTCGGAAAGCCATTATCTTTATATATTTATGCACCACAAAAAAGAAAGAGCACAAAAAGGGTTGTTTATCAGAAGGTTTTAAACTGATTAACTTAATTGTGACTGGGTTGAGTATAAGCTTCACCCCAATTGCAGAGTAACTAATCCGTATTTGTTCTATTTATATAGATAAGTTCAGACAACTTCTATTGGTGGTATGAATTACGCCGGGTCAGCTAGTTTTCTTATAAACGGAATCGTTCTAAAATTATCTGTCAGGAGGAGCAAACTTCAAATCCACACAACACTCCTAAGGTAAGTATCACTCCCCTTTACATTTTACCAAACTTTTCTTGAGTGTTCCAGTATCTAAAACAGTCCAAAATTGTAATACCAGTGTAGTACCAATTTATAAGCAAACAAACTCTCATCTGAGCTACATTGTTATTATATATAATGTCCTGCATCGTGACGTAGTGGGCTGGAGCGTTGTGTTCTACTGCACCCGGTTCGATCACACACCTGGCGGGTGTGTATTTTAAGACCGGGGTATCCTTTCAGCAATGAGGAATATGAGGAGCTGCAATAGGTAGCGAATCCGATCAGGAATACCAACTTGTGCTGATTGCACCTTTCCTTTACGAGGCGTGTGCCTCAGTTGTTTTGTGTTTCCCTTTTTCTCCGCGTGAGCTCGTGAAGGTTGCTTTGTTTCCTCTCTCGAACAGCTCTCCGAGCTAAGATAGAGCAGTCGGGGCTCACCTTTCATTAGCGCACGCACGGTGATTTATAACTGTCTTAGCTCCCGGGTGCAGTTCAAAATCATGTAATGGCAGGTGCTAGAGTGAAGTTATAATGTGTACAAAGTTTAACTTTTGAGGAAGTTTAAGTAAAGTGTAACTGTGCAAGTAAGCTGTCATTGTGAATAAGAGATTTATTAAAGCTTTTAAATTAAGAAAGTTAAGTTGTGTAATTGTACCTTAGCCTCCGGGTACAGTTCAGTGACCACGCTCTGCTACCACTGAACTGTACCCGTGTACCCGTTTACACTGTAAATCACCGTGCGCGCGCTATGAAAAGTGAGCCCCGACTGCTCTGTCTCGCCAGCTCGGAGAGCTGTTCCCTGTCAATCAGCACAAACTTTCCGGCTGGAGGTGCCATGATGCTGACCATATCGCCTGTGCGTTTAGGTTAGGCGATCGTCTAGCTCTGTCTTGCGTATGTGGTCATGTGGAAAACAGTCAGGTTAGCAGGCTCAGGCTAATTTTGTGGGCTGTTACGCCGTGGATTACTCATTTATTATGTATAAGAAAATATTAAGAAAATTGTGGTACCCTAAACCACCAATTACATAAACATTTTCTTTACCTTTAATTTTCTTTAAAATATATTATGTTTAAGATATTTTTATGATGAATAAAATGGAAACAGCTATTGAAATCCTCCTCATTCTGAGCTATAACCCTGAGAAAGAATGATATACCATAACCCTGCACTTGGGCTTACGCGTTTAATGTGTGACTCTATAATGGAGACGTCCTTTTGTTTATGTGGCAATGTAAAGAGAAGTACGTGTACGTGTGAGACATCATTGGTTGTTAACTCTCTGTGGATGAAAAAAATATTGTGTGTGCTTAAGACCACACGACAGAAGTGAAAACATACAAACTATTCTTTATAAATAATTATTAAAAATATTTAAAAATAATGTTGACACTCATTCTTGCTCAAAGCGACCCCAGAAGAAAATAATTTGCCAATCAGCTTATTACTGTAAATTAATCATTCCTTCACACTAGCCGTGTATAGGCTAAACCTTAGCCACTTATATAATAAGAGTTTAAATATCTCTCTATCAATAACAAATGAAATAAACGTATCATAATTGACAGATACCAACAGTTTGTATGGGAAAATAAAATAGCCGCTACTCTTTTTCTTGCATTTTTGAACCTTACTTGGGCTTAAAAATCTCAAAACAAAATTAAGCAAATTCTCGGTAGCACCTGGTTCAGTGAGACAGAACGAATATCTTTGTATCAGTTAGATGAATATTATTTTTGCAGTTATCACTCTGTACCACAGTTTACTCAGTACTCAATCTGCTTAATATGAGTATTCCTGTTCAAAAAAATATCGTATTCATGTACCAAATTAGTGAATTCCATACACATACATCGTCCAAGGAAGTAGATATTTAAATCACCGTGGACCTCAGTGACTAGTTACAATGCTGAAAATTACGATTGGAGCAAAAGGAACGGAAACTATTGCTGTTTAACATGTACACGCTAATGAATAATGTACTTTAAGTAACCTCAATAGGTAATGTTTTTCATTTTGAGTTTCTAAAGCTATATTTGGGTGCTTCTTTTCTCACAAGCAGGGGAAAGAAAGTAGAGCCATCTAGCGACACAGGGTGACGTTACATTATGGAGAACATTAGCGCCATATTACAAACAGAAACCAACGCTTCTGCTATACATTCCTACGCGTTGTGCTGCTACCTGGTGATAAATTTCCAGTAATCTACTGAATCTCGCTTATTTGTGGCCTTTAGTAAATCTTATTTTAAAGCTTCCTTTATTAAGAGACTACCACTTGGAAGAAACATAGCGAATACAAAACTGTCAATAAGAACACTAGATGTTCTGTTCAATATTGAACACATAAAAGTGGAACATATAGACTAATATTGAATATTTGCATCATTTGCAGACACAGTTATTCATTCTCAGTCACATAGCTTAACTTCCCCAATAACAACTTCAGATTTACTGCTATCCAAGATGGAAATATGTACATGGGTTGAAGCGTATGTAATTTGTTCAAAACCAGTGTAGCTATTTGGCTCTAACAGATGCAGAAAGTGTAGCTAGCTCAACACTGCTAGTATTCCACTACATAATAATAATAATAATAATAATAATAATAATAATAATAATAATAATAATAATAATAATAATAATAATAATAATAATAATAATAATAATAATAATAATAATAATAATAATAATAATAATAACATAGAATTAATAATGTTATTAGCACTCTGCAAAAAGTGGTCCTAATGATATTTTGTATAACATTAGTTATGGAATAAATAGAACCAATATCTTGAATTTTATGTATATAATACGTTAACCTTCACTTTTTTATCATTTTTAAAGTAAGGATTGACAAAATCTTATGCTAAAATCAGTAACAACATTTCCACTGCTTATTTTGAGTACATTTCAAGACTAGCATATTTTATTTTAATAACGTAAGATCGTGCTATCAGTTTTAAATTGAATGGTAAATATGTGTGTAAATGTTGTGTTTGATGTTTTTCAATAACTGATGCTCATCACTCCACTATTTTAATTCGACGGTATCCTAATGTATGCAACTGTTTCTTTATTATGTGCGAATATCCTTCTTAGAATTGAGAAAACTTTATTAATTGCTGAAGGCATCGAAATGATTGGGAGGCAATATCTATACAATATTATAAAGACAGAAAAGTTGGCGTATATGTCAGATAATCTCAAAGCCACTCAGTCAATTTTGATAACCTTTTTCAGTGAGTACACACGCAAACAAAGACCATGTGCTCTTGAATACAAAAGACATTGGAGTTATAACAAAACATTTAAAAAAGCAGATGCTGGATTTTAATTGAAAATGCTAAGGATTAGAATTGAACTGTTGTTTCTCCAAGGGATAAAGGTGAACGAAGTCACCATTAACAGCAATAGTTTCCGTTCTTTTTACTCCAATCGTAATTTTCAGCATTATAACTAGTCGTCAAAGTTGCCGCTGAGTCAAATATCTACTTAGTGGACGATGTGTGTATATATGATATAGACAATTGACGGTTTGTTAGCCTCACAAAAACTAAAGGACGACTGAACCGATTTGCCTAATTTTGGTTTTAAAATATTTGTATAATTCCAAGGAAAGTTTAAAAGGCCAGAAAAATCTGAAATGATAATGGACAAGGTTATTAACTAAATGTAAAAATACACACGCAAACATTTTACGGAACTAATACACCTTCTTTTATTTTTGAAAAACAAAAGCTTTGTCCACTCCTTGCTAAAGTCTTCAAAGCTCCTGCAGTTACCAAATTTTGTTGAATAACGTCTATCGTTTGTTATCAAGATTGAATTTTTTATGCAGCATGATTTTTTTTTAATTTACGTCCTCCAACGTTGTCATATCGGACGATGAACGAAATGGGTGTAATGATGCTCAAATGTGTCCGGGATCCATGAAGCTTAAAGTTACCTGACATTCGTCTTTCAGGATAAGGGAAACCCCCGGAAAAACCTTATCCAAGTAACTCACTTTGACCGAGATTCGAACTCGGGACCTCTTGAGGCAGACATGCTACCATCTACGCTACCGAGGCGGGCATGCAGCATGATGATATAGCTTCCGAAGACTAGACATGAAATTAATTTCTGGTTGCACTGTAAAACTATAAATATAGTTAGTTAGTTACTAACACTCCCCACATGGCAACCTTGGCCTTCGGGGTAACCTCACCCCACCAAGTGATGACCGGACCCATTTCTCAGGTGGAGGCACCCAGAGGGCGGTGTCCATTACCTCCGATGATAGGGTGATATTGAGGATGGCGGCGAGGTGAGAGGACCTACAGTTTTTACCGTGGAATCCGAACCTCGTTGGGCATAGGGGATACTTCACATGTGCTAGACAGAGGTGAAGGCGTGGATAGGGCCGACTTAAAATCGCCAACCCCAGAGCCGGGAATCGAACTCGGGACCCTTAGAACGGGAGCCGCGAACGAAACCACCGCGCTACCCCGGCGCCCACACTATAAATATTTGACCACAGAAAATTGTTTTCAAAATTGGTGAGCCTTGAATTCCTTCTTTATAATTTGTGTTTGTGAATTCGTGAATGTGAATTGAATTGGCATTTTAATTAACTGAAGTTAAATTTGAATTGAATTATTATTGAAATTAATTAAATTAAAATTAATTGAGTTCCTTTGTGACTTTGTGAAGTTCACGGAAACTTTTTTACTATGCGACGGACAAGACGACCTGACTTAGGTCGTAGAAGTTAAGTCGCATGTGCGACGAGCTATGACAAGGGATGAACGCACTGATGATCAGCGAGATGCAGCTAATGCTAATTAGTGTCGTATTAGTGTGTCAGAATTGCGTCTTGGAATCTCTGTTTCTTCCGTGGGAGTTGTTTTCGTACAAATCAGTTGACACTGTTAAAAACCAGGATGACGTAGTCAGCTATCTCACAGAGTATTTAAATGCATTAGAATTGCCTGGACCACCACCTCACAATTTAAAATTAAAAGTAGGATCAGTTGTGATCATGCTCGGTAACATTAACCAACTACGACTGTGCAATGGGACGAGACTAACTGAAGAAGCTGTTAGAATAAGTTATCGAGGCAGTAATCATCAAGAGAAAGTACAAAGGAGAGAATATCTTGATCCCAAGTATTTCGATGATTCCAAAGGGTTTACCTTTTGATTTTAAGCCTCTACAATGTCCCGTGCGTTTGTCCTTTGCGATGACCGTAATTACAGTTCGGCCGCTCTATCTCTGGCTCTGACATTTCTCGTAAGGGGGAAGCAGGCTGTTGCCAGTTCTTTAGCGAGAATTTCAAGCAGAGGAACAATGCGTATTTTAAACATTTCGCGAAGCAGTAGCCATATTATTATAATAGTGATAATAATAAAACTTACGAACACTACAAATCGGAATTCTCGCGCGCAAAATATAGCAAAGAAAGTTCATCAGCGCAAGCAGCTAAAGCCACGTGGCTCAAACAAATTTAATCTGGCAACACGGTGTTGGGTACGGAAGCCACGCCTAGCAGTGACAATGCTGATTGGCGCTAGCAGACAGTTTTAACTTGCTGACCACGACACCGGATGTGGAGAATCCCAGTACTACCAACAGATGCAGTTAGTGTGTGTGAAAGTTGTGAACGAAATATTCGAATAGAGTGTTGTTGCAATAAATATCTTACATATTAATGAAATTGCAAGTTGGATTTCAGTATTTTAAAGCTAATACAGTACTATATTTTCATTCTAAAGATAATCTTGAGGATATGTTTCCAATTGCTCATTACTGTATGCTGGTACTGTTAGCCTTCCCCCTCCACCTCTTGCAGTCGCAAAACATCAGAGCCGGAGATAGAACGGCCGCTAAGGCAATCGTTGGAAATTTGCGGAATTAACCTGGAGTTTCCCTGTGCCATGGACAATTATACGTCGCGTGTTCGCGCTTCGGATAACCATAATCTTTATATATTTACGTCCCATAAAAAGTAAAATATCTTGTTTATCAGAAAGCTTTGAATTTATTAACTTAATTGTAACTGTGTTCTATTTAAACTTCGACCACAGTTGCAGAGTAAATAAATAACTAATTCGAATTTGCTGTGTTTCTATAGATATGTTCGCACAACTTTTATTGGCGATACGAAGCTCGCTGGGTCAGCTAGTACAGAAATCATCTGGCCCAACCTAACTTTCAATAATATCAAGACTGAACAGAGTTAAAGCAACGTGCCGGAGAAAAGCTCTTTGCTTTCCAAGTTCTCCTCATTAGGAAAGTACAAAGTAGAAGATATCCTGATTCCGATGATTCCAACGGATATACCTTTTGATTTTAACCATCTACGATTTCCCATGAGTTTGGCCTTTGAGATGACCATAAATATATCGCAGGGTCGCTCATTGGTAGTCTGCGGAATCAACTTGGATTTTCCCTGTGTCTCTCATAGACGATTAATTATACGTCGCGTGTTCACGCGTCGGAAAGCCATTATCTTTATATATTTACGCACCACAAAAAAGAAAAAAGACAAAAAGGGTTGTTTATCAGAAGGTTTTAAACTGATTACCTTAATTTGGACTGGGTTGTGTATAAGCTTCACCCCAATTGCAGGGTAACTAATCCGTACTTGTTCTATTTATATAGATAAGTTTAGACTACTTCTATTGGTGGTATGAATTACGCCGGGTCAGCAAGTTTTCTTATAAACGGAAACGTTCTAAAACTATCTGTGAGGAGGAGCAGACTTCAAATCCACACAACACTTCTAAGGTAAGTATCACTCCTCTTTACATTTTACCAAACTTTTCTGGAGTGTTCAATGTGTATAACATAGTCCAAAATTGTAATACCATTGCAATACCAATTTACAAGCAAACAAACTGTCCTCTGAGCTATATTGTTATTATATATACTGTCCTGCATCGTGGCGTAATGGGCTGGAGCTTTGTGCTCTAATGCATCCGGTTCGATCATAAACCTGGAAGGTGTGTATTTTAAGACCCGGGTATCCACTCAGCACTGAGGGATATGAGGAGCTGCAATTGGTAGCGAATCCGATCAGGACTACCAACTTTTCGGCTGGAGGTGCAATGATGCTGACCACATCGCCTGTGCGTATCGGTTAGGCGATCGTCTAGCTCTGTCTTGCGTAAAGTCTGTTTAGTTAACGCGTGTGCACGTCGTCCGCTGTCATTGTCGAACCCTTATAATCGTTTTACAACACCGACCCTCCTTCTCCCAGATGTTTCTGCAAGGTTGCCACCTTTCTCGATACGTCATGGGTATCGTACGAGGTTTCGTCTAAATAAATTATCTTATGTCCATTACTGCAAAACTTTCTTAGTTTTGATATATACATATATATATCGCCAAGCTACAATTCTACTGGATTCCATAATAAACCTTAACTTATTGAAAGTGCGGTATTTGAAACACAGCTCCTTTAGGAAACCGCGCAGAGTGCAGTGCCGATAAGGAAAATCACAAATTTCTTGCATATGTGCAACCAATTCGTCTAAGGTGGGCACTCCCCCTTTTGCATAGAATTTATAAATTTCTCGACGAATTAAAACGCATGTGAAATTATCTACTTTAGAAAAACGTTCCTTTGTTTTCACACTTGATCAGCGTCTTTGGTATTCCTTTCGTCACAACATTTCTTACTGTATTTCTGTGAATACCCAGAATTTATCATCAGGTTCATTGCACGACCCCTTACCAAGATAATTTGTCAGCAGATATTTATAAGTGTTCAAAACAAACGCTTGAGTTTGCTTAGAAACAGTTCCCGTTATAACTTTGTTTTGTGATGAAATTAACTGTAACACAGATTTTAATTTCAGAATAGCCACTTCTGTTGCATAAGTAGAGGCATGCCTGCCACCTTCAAGAGACCCCGAGTTCGAATATATCGCTTTAACTATGTTCGTAACCCATGTGGAGCGGACATTTTGTCCTCTAGGTTTAATTCCTGTACCATACAATGTTACTTCAACATGTATTCACAGAGACCTTAGTGCTATGTAACTGTAAACCTACTTCTACACGTGTCGGACAGGTGCCTTAAGGGTAACCTTCACTCCACCTCTTCAGCCTGTAGATAGGTAGCATATATTATTTTGCAATTTACGTCCTCCAACGTTAAGTCATATCGGACGATGAATGAAATGGGTGAAATGATGCTCAAATGAGTCCGGGGTGCATGGAGCTTAGAGTTACCCGAGATTCGTCTATCAGGACAAGGACAAACCCGGGAAAAAACCTTATCCAGGTAACTCACCCTGACCAAGATTCGAAATCGGGACCTCTTGAACGTGAGGCACGCACGCTACCATATTCATTTATACACTTGCTTCTTCTTTAAGTTGGAACTTTGGGTCAGGGTTATAAATTAACAATTCGGTGTTTAATTTGGTGACTGAGGATGGTACCAAAAACTTCAGTCAGATTAGTCGGCCTATGCGACTTGACCCCGGGACCTTCGTAATGGAGATCACAGTTAACGTCTGAGTCACTCCAGCTTGGTCGTGCACGTCTTTGAAATTATTTGTGCGCAGTCTCTCGGTGATCATAGCCAAAAACAAGCAATCTCAAATTTAACACTCACTGAACTATTCTTAGAAAAGCTTCTATTTCTATTTCACGTTAATCACGACTAACGTTTACACAAGAAGTTCCATTATGTTTTAATTCGTTGAAGTAACCTGGCTAGAAAACCAGCTGAAGGAACAGTTAGGTATTCATAACATGAAATAACTATAGTATACATGGCCACATTTTTATTAAAGTTTTCCAACGTAAGATCATATCGGACGATGAATGCAAATTATAAAATGATGCTCAAATGTGTCCAGGGTCCATAGACCTTAGACTCACCCGACATTTATTTTTCAGGATAAGGGAAAGTCGCGGAAAATACCTTACCCATATAATTTACGCTGACCAAGATTCGAACTTGGGTCCTGTTGGCAATAGCCAGAAAAGCTCCACCTACGTTATTGAGGTGAGCAAACTCCTTGCATGACCACGACGGACAGAAGAATATTGACTTAATATTACAACAGATGTACAACAGTGTATTGCAAAACTCACCCAATAACACAGTAGACTCGAAAATAATGTCTCTACATATTTACGTAAATTAAATGCTTTCGAGAAAAGAGTTTATGCTTATTTTATTTGTATGTGACTTAATTGAAGGAAATTAATCATTGCTTCATACTAGCCAATTATAGGTTAAAGTTTTGAATAGATAGAGAAAAACTGAAAAATTCAAGGCCATGGCTGGGATTTGTACCACGGATCTCCTGGTTTCCGCCCAGTCGCTCTTACCCATTGAGCTACCATGGCTAACGTGTCGTCATGATATTAAATTCCCCAGCTGACTCTTATATTTTCCCGGTAAACCGCTAGGGGCTCTCATATTCGATATACACCGTTTGTGTCGACTTATGTACTGTTGTAAGTACTTCAGTACCAGGCTTGGTCATTAAATTATTATTATTTAAGTTAATTACTGTAAATTAATCATTCCTTCACACTAGCCGTGTATAGGCTAAACATTAGCCACTTATATAATAAGAGTTTAAAGAGCTCTGGTTCAATAACAAATTAAATAAACGTATCATAATTGACAGATACCAACAGTTTGTATGGGAAAATAAAATAGCCGCTACCCTTTTTCTCTCATCTTTTGAACCTTACTTGGGCTTAAAAATCTCAAAACAAATTTAAGCAAATGCACAATGGCAACAGGTTCAATGAGACAGAACGAATGTTCTTTTCTGTTAGATGAATATTTTTTTTGCAGTTATCACTCTGTACCACAGTTTACTCAGTACTCAATCTGCTTAATATGAGTATTACTGATACAAAAAATATCGAAGATATACTGCCAAATAATTGAATTCCATACACATACATCGTCCAACGAAGCACATATTTAAATCACCGTCGACTTCAGTGACCAGTTACAATGCTGAAAATTACGATTGGAGCAAAAGGAACGGAAACTATTGCTGTTTAACAAGTACACGCTAATGAATAATGTACTTTAAGTAATCTCAATAGGTAATGAATTTCATTTTGAGTTTCTAAAGCTATATTTTGGTGTTTCCTTTCTCACAAGCAGGGGAAATAAAGTAGAACCATCTAGCGACACAGGGTGACGTTACATTATGGAGAACATTAGCGCCATATTACAAACAGAAACCAACGCTTCTGCTATACATTCCTACGCGTTGTGCTGCTATCTGGTGATAAATTTCCAGTAATCTACTGAATCTCGCTTATTTGTGGCCTTTAGTAAATCTTATTTTAAAGCTTCCTTTATTAAGAGACTACCACTTGGAAGAAACATAGCGAATACAAAACTGTCAATAAGAACACTAGATGTTCTGTTCAATACTGAACACCTAACAGTGGAACATATAGACTAATATTGAATATTTGCATCATCTGCAGACACAGTTATTCATTCGCAGTCACATTGCTGAACTTCCCCAATAACAACTTCAGATTTACTGCTATCCAAGATGGAAAAATGTACATGGGTTGAAGCGTATGTAATTTCTTCAAAACCAGTGTAACTATTTGGCGTTAACAGATGCAGAAAGTGTAGCTAGCTCA
This sequence comes from Mantis religiosa, assembly GCA_030765055.1. Taxonomy (NCBI): domain Eukaryota; kingdom Metazoa; phylum Arthropoda; class Insecta; order Mantodea; family Mantidae; genus Mantis; species Mantis religiosa. Next base: position 824,914 of record JAUKNK010000216.1, on the reverse strand, counting down.
ACAGTGCTAGTATTCCACTACAAATAATAATAACAACATAGAATTAATAATGTTATTAGCACTCTGAAAGAACTGGTCCTAATGATATTTTGTATAACATTAGTTATAGAGTAAATAGAACCTGTATCTTGAATTTTATGTATATAATACGTTGACCTCCTATTTTGTTGAATTTTATATCACTTGGAATATAAAGGATTGACAAAATCTTATGCTAAAATCAGTAATAACATTTCCACTGCTTATTTTGAATACATTTCAAGACTAGCATATTTTATTTTAATAACGTAAGATCGTGCTATCCGTTTTAAATTGAATGGTAAATATGTGTGTAAATGTTGTTTGATGTTTTTCAATAACTGATGCTCATCACTCCACTATTTTAATTCGACGGTATCCTAATGTATGCAACTGTTTCTTTATTATGTGCGAATTTCCTTCTTAGAATTGAGAAAACTTTATTAATTACTGAAGGCATCGAAATGATTGGGAGGCAATTTCTCTATAATATTATAAAGACAGAAAATTTGGCGTATATGTTATAGTATCTCAAAGCCACTCAGTCGATTTTGATAACGTTTTTCAGTGAGTACACAGGCAAACAAAGACCATGTGCTCTTGAATTTAAAATACATTGGAGTTATAACAAAATATTTTAAAAAAGCAGATGCTGGACTTTAATTGAAAATGCTAAGGATTAGAAATGAATTGTTGTTTCTCCGAGGAATAAAGGTGAACGAAGTCACCATTAACAGCAATACTTTCCGTTCTTTTTACTCCAATCGTAATTTTCAGCATTATAACTGGTCGTCAAAGTTGCCGCTGAGTCAAATATCTACTTAGTGGACGATGTGTGTATACTGACGGTTTGTTAGCCTAACAAAAACTAAAGGACGACTGAACCGATTTGTCTAATTTTGGTTTTAAAATATTTTTATAACTCCAAGAAAGGTTTAAAGTGCCAGAAAAAGCTGAAATGATAATGGAAAAGGTTATTAACTAAATGTAAAAATACACACGCAAACATTTTACGGAACGCATACACTTTCTTTTATTTTTGAAAAACAAAAGCTTTGTCCACTCCTTGCTAAAGTCTTCAAAGCTCCTGCAGTTAACAAATTGTATTAAATAACGTCTATCATTTGTTATCAAGATTGAATTTTTTATGCAGCATGATTTTTTTTTTTTTTTTTTTTTGTAATTTACGTCCTCCAACGTTGTCATATCGGACGATGAACGAAGTGGGTGTAATGATGCCCAAATGTGTCCGGGATCCATGAAGCTTAAAGTTACCTGACATTCGTCTTTCAGGATAAGGGAAACCCCCGGAAAAACCTTATCCAGGTAACACACCCTGACCGAGATTCGAACTCGGGACCTCTTGAGGCAGACATGCTACCATCTACGCTACCGAGGCGGGCATGCAGCATGATGATATAGCTTCCGAAGACTACACATGAAATTAATTTCTGGTTGCACTGTAACACTGAAATATTTTACCACAGAAAATTGTTTTGAAAATTGGTGAATCCTTGGATTTCTTCATTATAATTTGTGTTTCTGAATTCGTGAATGTGGATTGAATTGACATTTTAATTAACTGAAGTTAAAATTGAATTGAATTGAATTATTATTGAAATTAATTAAATTAAAATTAATTGAATTCCTTTGTGACTTTGTGAAGTTCACGGAAACTTTTTTACTATGCGACGGGCAAGACGACCTGACTTAGTTCGTAGAAGTCAAGTCACATGTGCGACGAGCTATGACACGGGATGAACGCACTGATGATCAGCGAGATGCAGCTAATGCTAATAGTGTCGTGTTGGTATGTCAGAATTGCGTCTTAGAATCTCTGTTTCTTCCGTGGAAGTTGTTTTTGTACAAATTAGTTGACACAGTTAAAAACCAGGATGACGTAGTCAGCTATCTCGCGGAATTTTTAAATTTATTTGAACTGCCTGGACTACCACCTCACAATTTAAAGTTAAAAGTAGGATCAGTTGTGATCATGCTCGGTAACTTTAGCCAACTACGACTGTGCAATGGGACGAGACTAACTGAAGAAGATATTAGAATAAGTTATCGAGGTAGAAATCATCAAGGGAAAGTACAAAGTAGAGAATATCTTGATCCCACGTATTCCGATGATTCCAAAGGATTTACCTTTTGATCTTAAGCGTCTACAATTTCCCGTGCGATGATCATTATTACAGTTCGACCGCTCTATCTCCGGCTCTGTCATTTCTCGAGAGGGGAAAGCAGGCGGTTGCCAGTTCTTTAGCGGGAATTTTAAGCAGAGTAACAATGCGTATTTTAAATATTTCACGTACTTGCATATTTCACGAACCACTAGCCATATTATTATAATAGCAATAATAATAGGACTTACGAACACTAAAAATCGGAATTCATGAGCGCAAAATATAGCAAAGAAAGATCACCAGCGCAAGCAACTAAAGTCACGTGGCTCAAACAAATTTATCCTGACAACACAGTGTTGGGTTTGGAAGCCACGCCTAACAGTGACAATGCTGATTGGCTCTAGCAGACAGTTTTAACTTCCTGACCACGACACCGAATGTAGAGTCTCCCAGTACTACCAACAGATGCAGTTAGTGTGTATGAAGGGTGTGAACGAAATATTCGAATAGAGTGGTGTTGCAATAAATATCTTATACATTAATGAAATTGCAAGTTGGATTTCAGTATTTTAAAGCTAATATAGTACTGTATTTTCGTTCTAAAGATCATTTTGAGGATATGTTTCCAATTGCTCATTACTGAATGTTGGTACTACTAACCTTCCCACTCCACCTTTTGCAGTCGCAAAACGTCAGAGCCGGAGATACAACGACCGGACTGTAAATCGCTAAGGCAATCGTAGGAAATTTGCGGAATTAACCTGGAGATTCCCCGTGCCATGGACGATTACACGTCGCGTGTTCGCGCTTCGGATAACCATAATCCTTATATATTTACGTCCCATAAAAAGAAAAATATCTTGTTTATCAGAAAGCTTTGAATTTATTAACTTAATTGTAACTGTGTTGTATTTAAACTTCGTCCACAGTTGCAGAGTAACTAAATAACTAATCCGAATTTGCTGTATTTATATAGATATGTTCATAAAACTTTTATTGGCGATACGAAGCTCGCCGAGTCAGCTAGTGCAAGAAATCATCTGGCCCGATCTAACTTTCAATAATATCAAGACTGAACAAAGTTAAAACATCTTCTTCTTCTTCTTCTTCTTCACTTCATGGATTAGGCTCTCGTCTCTTCCGTCTTCACAGTGTCTCCTTCCATCTTTTCCTCAGCCTCCCTACGTCCCTCTTTCTTTTAGAACTATATACGAAAACTACTTTTGGCAGCCTTGTATCATCCATTCTTCTAAGATATTCAAACCATCTTCTTCTGTACCTATCCATTCTTGAGGTGATAGCTTCCACTTGTAATTCATTTCTTATATTTTCATTTCTGACTCTATCTTCTCTTGTACATCCTTTTGTTCTTCTCAAGAATCTCATTTCGCAACTTTGTATTCTGCTGATGTTTCTTTGTGTAGGTATCCAGTTTTCACATCCATAAAGCAACGTTGGGACCGCCATGGTGTTATAAAATTTTATTCTTGTTTCAGATCTTATTTTATGCTTTAGGGTTTTGTGAATTGTTCCACAAATTGTTTGAAATCTCATTAATTTGTTGTTCGTATCTGTATCTTTCTCATTGCTGATTTCACACCCTAAATAATTGAAGGAGGATACTTGTTCCAATACTTTGTCATTAACGACTATTTTCGACCTTATTGGTATTTTGCTCCAGTTTGCCATTATTTTTTACTTTTATATTGATATTTCAATATTAAAACATTTGCATATTTGGTTACGTTGGTGTATTGGACGTTGTAGATCATCTTCCTCGTCCGATATGACTTAACGTTGGAGGACGTAAATTACAAAAAAAAAAAAAGAAAAAAAAATCTTCTCTTTCCTGTATAATTACTACGTTATCTGCATATAATAAAATATTTAAAATATTTCCTTGGGCTACTTTTATGCCTGCGTCAATTTTTTGTGTCCAATTTTGGATTATTTTACTAACATAGATGTTAAAAAGTGTCGGTGACATTGGACATCCTTGTCTGACTCATTTGTTAGTTACAATTTCTTCTGATTTCTCTATCTTGAATCTTAAAATTATTTTAGTGTCCTCGTATAAACTTTTCACCACCTTTACCAAATGTCTTGGGTAGCCTTTTTCTTTCATTATGATCCACAGCTTTTCTCGGACTACATTATCAAAAGCCTTCTGGAAATCTATAAATGCTATATGTGTCTGCAGATTATGTACAACATAAAGCATACCGGAGAAAAGCTCTTTTCTTTCCAAGTTCTCCTTATGAAGAAAGTACAAAGTAGAAGATATCCTGATGCCGATTATTCCAACCTTTTGATTTTAAGCATCTACAATTTCCCGTGAGTTTGGCCTTGCTGATGACCATAAATATAGCCAAGGGCCAGACAGTGGAAGTCTGCGGAATCAGTTTGGATTTTCCCTGTTTATCTCATGAACAATTAATTATATGTCACGTGTTCACGCGTCGGAAAGCCATTGTCTTTATATATTTACGCACCACAAAAAAGATAAAAAGGGTTGTTTATCAGAAGGTTTTAAACTGATTAACTGAATTGTAACTGTGTTGTATATAAGCTTCACTCAAATCGCAGAACAACTAATTCAAATTTGTTGTATTTATATAGATAAGTTTAGACAAATTCTATTGGTGGTAGGAAGTTTGTCGGGTCAGTTAGTTTTCTTATAAACGGAAACGTTCTAAAAATATCTGTGAGGAAGAGCACAACACTCCTAAGGTAAGTATCACTCCTCTCTACATTTTACCAAACTTTTCTCGAGTGTTCAGTGTACAAAAAACAGTCCAAATTGTAATGCCATTGTAATACCAATTTATAAGCGAACAAACTGTCATCTGAGCTATATTGTTATTATATATACTGTCCTGCATCGTGGCGTAGTGGGCTGGAAGGTGTGTATTTTAAGACCCGGGTATCCACTCAACACTGAGGAATATGAGGAGCTGCAATAGGTAGCGAATCCGATCAGGAATACCAACTTTCCGGCTGGAGGTGCCATGATGCTGACCGAATCGCCTTTGCGTATCGGTTAGGCGATCGTCAAACTCTGTCTTGCGTAAAGTCTGTTTAGTTAACGCGTGTGCACGTCGGCCGCTGCCTTTGACGAACCCTTATAATCGTTTTACATCACAGACCCTCCTTCTCCCAGATGTTTCTGCAAGGTTGCCACCTTTCTCACCTTTCTCGATACGTCATGGGTATCGTACGAGGTTTCGTCTAAATAAATTATCAGTTAGTACAGAAATCGTCTGGCCCAACCTAACTTTCAATAATATCAAGGCTGAACAGAGTTAAAGCAACATGACGGAGAAAAGCTCTTTGCTTTCAAAGTTCTCCTTATAAGTAAAGTACAAATTAGAAGATATCCTAATTCCGATGATTCCAAGGGATATACCTTTTGATTTTAAGCATCTACAATTTCCCGTGAGTTTGGCCTTTGAGATGACCATAAATATATCTCAGGGTCACTCGATGGAAGTCTGCGGAATCAACTTGGATTTTCCCTGTGTCTCTCATGGACAATTAATTATACGTCGCGTGTTCACGCGTCGGAAAGCCATTATCTTTATATATTTATGCACCACAAAAAAGAAAGAGCACAAAAAGGGTTGTTTATCAGAAGGTTTTAAACTGATTAACTTAATTGTGACTGGGTTGTGCATAAGCTTCACCCCAATTGCAGAGTAACTAATCCGTATTTGTTCTATTTATATAGATAAGTTCAGACAACTTCTATTGGTGGTATGAATTACGCCGGGTCAGCTAGTTTTCTTATAAACGGAATCGTTCTAAAATTATCTGTCAGGAGGAGCAGACTTCAAATCCACACAACACTCCTAAGGTAAGTATCACTCCCCTTTACATTTTACCAAACTTTTCTTGAGTGTTCCAGTATATAAAATAGTCCAAAATTGTAATAACAGTGTAGTACCAATTTATAAGCAAACAAACTCTCATCTGAGCTATGTTGTTATTAAATATAATGTCCTGCATCGTGACGTAGTGGGCTGGAGCGTTGTGTTCTACTGCACCCGGTTCGATCACACACCTGGCGGGTGTGTATTTTAAGACCCGGGTATCCTTTCAGCAATGAGGAAAATGAGGAGCTGCAATAGGTAGCGAATCCGATCAGGAATACTAACTTGTGCTGATTGCACCTTTCCTTTACGAGGCGTGTGCCTCAGTTGTTTTGTGTTTCCCTTTTTCTCCGCGTGAGCTCGTGAAGGTTGCTTTGTTTCCTCTCTCGAACAGCTCTCCGAGCTAAGATAGAGCAGTCGGGGCTCACCTTTCATTAGCGCACGCACGGTGATTTATAACTGTCTTAGCTCCCGGGTGCAGTTCAAAATCATGTAATGGCAGGTGCTAGAGTGAAGTTATAATGTGTTCAAAGTTTAACTTTTGAGGAAGTTTAAGTAAAGTGTAACTGTGCAAGTAAGCTGTCATTGTGAATAAGAGATTTATTAAAGCTTTTAAATTAAGAAAGTTAAGTTGTGTAATTGTACCTTAGCCTCCGGGTACAGTTCAGTGACCACGCTCTGCTACCACTGAACTGTACCCGTGTACCCGTTTACACTGTAAATCACCGTGCGCGCGCTATGAAACGTGAGACCCGACTGCTCTGTCTCGCCAGCTCGGAGAGCTGTTCCCTGTGAATCAGCACAAACTTTCCGGCTGGAGGTGCCATGATGCTCACCATATCGCCTGTGCGTATCGGTTAGGCGATCGTCTAGCTCTGTCTTGCGTATGTGGTCATGTGGAAAACAGTCAGGTTAGCAGGCTCAGGCTAATTTTGTGGGCTGTTACGCCGTGGATTACTCTTTTATTATGTATAAGAAAATATTAAGAAAATTGTGGTACCCTAAACCACCAATTACATAAACATTTTCTTTACCTTTAATTCTCTTTAAAATATATTATGTTTAAGATATTTTTATGATGAATAAAATGGAAACAGCTATTGAAATCCTCCTCATTCTGAGCTATAACCCTGAGAAAGAATGATATACCATAACCCTGCACTTGGGCTTACGCGTTTAATGTGTGACTCTATACCGTAGACGTCCTTTTGTTTATGTGGCAATGTAAAGAGAAGTACGTGTACGTGTGAGACATCATTGGTTGTTAACTCTCTGTGGATGAAAAAAATATTGTGTGTGCTTAAGACCACACGACAGAAGTGAAAACATACAAACTATACTTTATAAATAATTATTAAAAATATTTAAAAATAATGTTGACACTAATTCTTGCGCAAAGAGACCCCAGAAGAAAATAATTTGCCAATCAGCTTATTACTGTAAATTAATCATTCCTTCACACTAGCCGTGTATAGGCTAAACCTTACCCACTTATATAATAAGAGTTTAAATATCTCTCTATTAATAACAAATGAAATAAACGTATCATAATTGACAGATACCAACAGTTTGTATGGGAAAATAAAAGAGCCGCTACTCTTTTTCTCGAATCTTTTGAACCTTACTTGGGCTTAAAAATCTCAAAACAAAATTAAGCAAATGCTTGGTAGCACCAGGTTCAATGAGACAGAACGAATATCTTTGTATCAGTTAGATGAATATTATTTTTGCAGTTATCACTCTGTACCACAGTTTACTCAGTACTCAAACTGCTTAATATGAGTATTCCTGTTCAAAAAAATATCGAATTCATGTAGCAAATTAGTGAATTCCATACACATACATCGTCCAAGGAAGTAGATATTTAAATCACCGTCGACTTCAGTGACTAGTTACAATGCTGAAAATTACGATTGGAGCAAAAGGAACGGAAACTATTGCTGTTTAACATGTACACGCAAATGAATAATGTACTTTAAGTAATCTCAATAGGTAATGAATTTCATTTTGAGTTTCTAAAGCTATATTTGGGTGCTTCTTTTCTCACAAGCAGGGGAAAAAAAGTAGAGCCATCTAGCGACACAGGGTGACGTTACATTATGGAGAACATTAGCGCCATATTACAAACAGAAACCAACGCTTCTGCTATACATTCCTACGCGTTGTGCTGCTATCTGGTGATAAATTTCCAGTAATCTACTGAATCTCGCTTATTTGTGGCCTTTAGTAAATCTTATTTTAAAGCTTCCTTTATTAAGAGACTACCACTTGGAAGAAACATAGCGAATACAAAACTGTCAATAAGAACACTAGATGTTCTGTTCAATATTGAACACATAACAGTGGAACATGTAGACTAATATTGAATATTTGCATCATTTGCAGACACAGTTATTCATTCTCAGTCACATAGCTTAACTTCCCCAATAACAACTTCAGATTTACTGCTATCCAAGATGCAAATATGTACATGGGTTGAAGCGTATGTAATTTGTTTCAAAACCAGTGTAACTATTTGGCGCTAACAGATGCAGAAAGTGTAGCTAGCTCAACACTGCTAGTATTCCACTACAAACAATAATAATAACATAGAATTAATAATGTTATTAGCACTCTGCAAAAAGTGGTCCTAATGATATTTTGTATAACATTAGTTATCGGATAAATAGAACCAATATCTTGAATTTTATGTATATAATACGTTAACCTTCACTTTTTTTATCATTTTTAAAGTAAGGATTGACAAAATCTTATGCTAAAATCAGTAACAACATTTCCACTGCTTATTTTGAGTACACTTCAAGACTAGCATATTTTATTTTAATAACGTAAGATCGTGCTATCAGTTTTAAATTGAATGGTAAATATGTGTGTAAATGTTGTGTTTGATGTTTTTCAATAACTGATGCTCATCACTCCACTATTTTATTTCGACGGTATCCTAATGTATGCAACTGTTTCTTTATTATGTGCGAATATCCTTCTTAGAATTGAGAAAACTTTATTAATTGCTGAAGGCATCGAAATGATTGGGAGGCAATATCTATACAGTATTATAAAGACAGAAAAGTTGGCGTATATGTCAGATAATCTCAAAGCCACTCAGTCAATGTTGATAACCTTTTTCAGTGAGTACACACGCAAACAAAGACCATGTGCTCTTGAATACAAAAGACATTGGAGTTATAACAAAACATTTAAAAAAGCAGATGCTGGATTTTAATTGAAAATGTTAAGGATTAGAATTGAACTGTTGTTTCTCCAAGGGATAAAGGTGAACGAAGTCACCATTAACAGCAATAGTTTCCGTTCTTTTTACTCCAATCGTAATTTTCAGCATTATAACTAGTCGTCAAAGTTGCCGCTGAGTCAAATATCTACTTATTTGACGATGTGTGTATATATGATATAGACAATTGACGGTTTGTTAGCCTCACAAAAACTAAAGGACGACTGAACCGATTTGCCTAATTTTGGTTTTAAAATATTTGTATAATTCCAAGGAAGGTTTAAAAGGCCAGAAAAATCTGAAATGATAATGGACAAGGTTATTAACTAAATGTAAAAATACACACGCAAACATTTTACGGAACTAATACACCTTCTTTTATTTTTGAAAAACAAAAGCTTTGTCCACTCCTTGCTAAAGTCTTCAAAGCTCCTGCAGTTACCAAATTTTGTTGAATAACGTCTATCGTTTGTTATCAAGATTGAATTTTTTATGCAGCATGATTTTTTTTTTTAATTTACGTCCTCCAACGTTGTCATATCGGACGATGAACGAAATGGGTGTAATGATGCTCAAATGTGTCCGGGATCCATGAAGCTTAAAGTTACCTGACATTCGTCTTTCAGGATAAGGGAAACCCCGGAAAAAACCTTATCCAGGTAACTCACTTTGACCGAGATTCGAACTCGGGACCTCTTGAGGCAGACATGCTACCATCTACGCTACCGAGGCGGGCATGCAGCATGATGATATAGCTTCCGAAGACTAGACATGAAATTAATTTCTGGTTGCACTGTAAAACTATAAATATAGTTAGTTAGTTACTAACACTCCCCACATGGCAACCTTGGCCTTCGGGGTAACCTCACCCCACCAAGTGATGACCGGACCCATTTCTCAGGTGGAGGCACCCAGAGGGCGGTGTCCATTACCTCCGATGATAGGGTGATATTGAAGATGGCGGTGAGGTGAGAGGACCTACAGTTTTTACCGTGGAATCCGAACCACGTTGGGCATAGGGGATACTTCACATGTGCTAGACAGAGGTGAAGGCGTGGATAGGGCCGACTTAAAATCGCCAACCCCAGAGCCGGGAATCGAACTCGGGACCCTTAGAACGGGAGCCGCGAACGAAACCACCGCGCTACCCCGGCGCCCACACTATAAATATTTGACCACAGAAAATTGTTTTCAAAATTGGTGAGCCTTGAATTCCTTCTTTATAATTTGTGTTTGTGAATTCGTGAATGTGAATTGAATTGGCATTTTAATTAACTGAAGATAAATTTGAATTGACTTATTATTGCAATCAATTAAATTAAAATTAATTGAGTTCCTTTGTGACTTTGTGAAGTTCACGGAAACTTTTTTACTATGCGACGGACAAGACGACCTGACTTAGGTCGTAGAAGTTAAGTCGCATGTGCGACGAGCTATGACAAGGGATGAACGCACTGATGATCAGCGAGATGCAGCTAATGCTAATTAGTGTCGTATTAGTGTGTCAGAATTGCGTCTTGGAATCTCTGTTTCTTCCGTGGGAGTTGTTTTCGTACAAATCAGTTGACACTGTTAAAAACCAGGATGACGTAGTCAGCTATCTCACAGAGTATTTAAATGCATTAGAATTGCCTGGACCACCACCTCACAATTTAAAATTAAAAGTAGGATCAGTTGTGATCATGCTCGGTAACATTAACCAACTACGACTGTGCAATGGGACGAGACTAACTGAAGAAGCTGTTAGAATAAGTTATCGAGGCAGTAATCATCAAGAGAAAGTACAAAGGAGAGAATATCTTGATCCCAAGTATTTCGATGATTCCAAAGGGTTTACCTTTTGATTTTAAGCCTCTACAATGTCCCGTGCGTTTGTCCTTTGCGATGACCGTAATTACAGTTCGGCCGCTCTATCTCTGGCTCTGACATTTCTCGTAAGGGGGAAGCAGGCTGTTGCCAGTTCTTTAGCGGGAATTTCAAGCAGAGGAACAATGCGTATTTTAAACATTTCGCGAAGCAGTAGCCATATTATTATAATAGTGATAATAATAAAACTTACGAACACTACAAATCGGAATTCTCGCGCGCAAAATATAGCAAAGAAAGTTCATCAGCGCAAGCAGCTAAAGCCACGTGGCTCAAACAAATTTAATCTGGCAACACGGTGTTGGGTACGGAAGCCACGCCTAGCAGTGACAATGCTGATTGGCGCTAGCAGACAGTTTTAACTTGCTGACCACGACACCGGATGTGGAGAATCCCAGTACTACCAACAGATGCAGTTAGTGTGTGTGAAAGTTGTGAACGAAATATTCGAATAGAGTGTTGTTGCAATAAATATCTTACATATTAATGAAATTGCAAGTTGGATTTCAGTATTTTAAAGCTAATACAGTACTATATTTTCATTCTAAAGATAATCTTGAGGATATGTTTCCAATTGCTCATTACTGTATGCTGGTACTGTTAACCTTCCCCCTCCACCTCTTGCAGTCGCAAAACATCAGAGCCGGAGACACAACGGCCGCTAAGGCAATCGTTGGAAATTTGCGGAATTAACTTGGAGTTTCCCTGTGCCATGGACAATTATACGTCGCGTGTTCGCGCTTCGGATAACCATAATCTTTATATATTTACGTCCCATAAAAAGTAAAATATCTTGTTTATCAGAAAGCTTTGAATTTATTAACTTAATTGTAACTGTGTTCTATTTAAACTTCGACCACAGTTGCAGAGTAAATAAATAACTAATTCGAATTTGCTGTGTTTCTATAGATATGTTCGCACAACTTTTATTGGCGATACGAAGCTCGCCGGGTCAGCTAGTACAGAAATCATCTGGCCCAACCTAACTTTCAATAATATCAAGACTGAACAGAGTTAAAGCAACGTGCCGGAGAAAAGCTCATTGCTTTCCAAGTTCTCCTCATTAGGAAAGTACAAAGTAGAAGATATCCTGATTCCGATGATTCCAACGGATATACCTTTTGATTTTAAGCATCTACGATTTCCCGTGAGTTTGGCCTTTGAGATGACCATAAATATATCGCAGGGTCGCTCATTGGTAGTCTGCGGAATCAACTTGGATTTTCCCTGTGTCTCTCATAGACGATTAATTATACGTCGCGTGTTCACGCGTCGGAAAGCCATTATCTTTATATATTTACGCACCACAAAAAAGAAAAAAACACAAAAAGGGTTGTTTATCAGAAGGTTTTAAACTGATTACCTTAATTGTGACTGGGTTGTGTATAAGCTTCACCCCAATTGCAGGGTAACTAATCCGTATTTGTTCTATTTATATAGATAAGTTTAGACAACTTCTATTGGTGGTATGAATTACGCCGGGTCGGCTAGTTTTCTTATAAACGGAAACGTTCTAAAACTATCTGTGAGGAGGAGCAGACTTCAAATCCACACAACACTTCTAAGGTAAGTATCACTCCTCTTTACATTTTACCAAACTTTTCTGGAGTGTTCAATGTGTATAACATAGTCCAAAATTGTAATACCAGTGCAATACCAATTTACATGCAAACAAACTGTCCTCTGAGCTATATTGTTATTATATATACTGTCCTGCATCGTGGCGTAATGGGCTGGAGCTTTGTGCTCTAATGCATCCGGTTCGATCACAAACCTTTCTCACCTTTCTCGATACGTCATGGGTATCGTACGAGGTTTCGTCTAAATAAATTATCAGTTAGTACAGAAATCGTCTGGCCCAACCTAACTTTCAATAATATCAAGACTGAACAGAGTTAAAGCAACATGACGGAGAAAAGCTCTTTGCTTTCAAAGTTCTCCTTATAAGTAAAGTACAAATTAGAAGATATCCTAATTCCGATGATTCCAAGGGATATACCTTTTGATTTTAAGCATCTACAATTTCCCGTGAGTTTGGCCTTTGAGATGACCATAAATATATCTCAGGGTAACTCGATGGAAGTCTGCGGAATCAACTTGGATTTTCCCTGTGTCTCTCATGGACAATTAATTATACGTCGCGTGTTCACGCGTCGGAAAGCCATTATCTTTATATATTTATGCACCACAAAAAAGAAAGAGCACAAAAAGGGTTGTTTATCAGAAGGTTTTAAACTGATTAACTTAATTGTGACTGGGTTGTGTATAAGCTTCACCCCAATTGCAGAGTAACTAATCCGTATTTGTTCTATTTATATAGATAAGTTCAGACAACTTCTATTGGTGGTATGAATTACGCCGGGTCAGCTAGTTTTCTTATAAACGGAATCGTTCTAAAATTATCTGTCAGGAGGAGCAAACTTCAAATCCACACAACACTCCTAAGGTAAGTATCACTCCCCTTTACATTTTACCAAACTTTTCTTGAGTGTTCCAGTATCTAAAACAGTCCAAAATTGTAATACCAGTGTAGTACCAATTTATAAGCAAACAAACTCTCATCTGAGCTATATTGTTATTATATATAATGTCCTGCATCGTGACGTAGGGGGCTGGAGCGTTGTGTTCTACTGCACCCGGTTCGATCACACACCTGGCGGGTGTGTATTTTAAGACCGGGGTATCCTTTCAGCAATGAGGAATATGAGGAGCTGCAATAGGTAGCGAATCCGATCAGGAATACCAACTTGTGCTGATTGCACCTTTCCTTTACGAGACGTGTGCCTCAGTTGTTTTGTGTTTCCCTTTTTCTCCGCGTGAGCTCGTGAAGGTTGCTTTGTTTCCTCTCTCGAACAGCTCTCCGAGCTAAGATAGAGCAGTCGGGGCTCACCTTTCATTAGCGCACGCACGGTGATTTATAACTGTCTTAGCTCCCGGGTGCAGTTCAAAATCATGTAATGGCAGGTGCTAGAGTGAAGTTATAATGTGTACAAAGTTTAATTTTTGAGGAAGTTTAAGTAAAGTGTAACTGTGCAAGTAAGCTGTCATTGTGAATAAGAGATTTATTAAAGCTTTTAAATTAAGAAAGTTAAGTTGTGTAATTGTACCTTAGCCTCCGGGTACAGTTCAGTGACCACGCTCTGCTACCACTGAACTGTACCCGTGTACCCGTTTACACTGTAAATCACCGTGCGCGCGCTATGAAAAGTGAGCCCCGACTGCTCTGTCTCGCCAGCTCGGAGAGCTGTTCCCTGTCAATCAGCACAAACTTTCCGGCTGGAGGTGCCATGATGCTGACCATATCGCCTGTGCGTATAGGTTAGGCGATCGTCTAGCTCTGTCTTGCGTATGTGGTCATGTGGAAAACAGTCAGGTTAGCAGGCTCAGGCTAATTTTGTGGGCTGTTACGCCGTGGATTACTCATTTATTATGTATAAGAAAATATTAAGAAAATTGTGGTACCCTAAACCACCAATTACATAAACATTTTCTTTACCTTTAATTTTCTTTAAAATATATTATGTTTAAGATATTTTTATGATGAATAAAATGGAAACAGCTATTGAAATCCTCCTCATTCTGAGCTATAACCCTGAGAAAGAATGATATACCATAACCCTGCACTTGGGCTTACGCGTTTAATGTGTGACTCTATAACGGAGACGTCCTTTTGTTTATGTGGCAATGTAAAGAGAAGTACGTGTACGTGTGAGACATCATTGGTTGTTAACTCTCTGTGGATGAAAAAAATATTGTGTGTGCTTAAGACCACACGACAGAAGTGAAAACATACAAACTATTCTTTATAAGTAATTATTAAAAATATGTAAAAATAATGTTGACACTCATTCTTGCTCAAAGAGACCCCAGATGAAAATAATTTGCCAATCAGCTTATTACTGTAAATTAATCATTCCTTCACACTAGCCGTGTATAGGCTAAACCTTAGCCACTTATATAATAAGAGTTTAAATATCTCTCTATCAATAACAAATGAAATAAACGTATCATAATTGACAGATACCAACAGTTTGTATGGGAAAATAAAATAGCCGCTACTCTTTTTCTTGCATCTTTTGAACCTTACTTGGGCTTAAAAATCTCAAAACAAAATTAAGCAAATTCTCGGTAGCACCAGGTTCAGTGAGACAGAACGAATATCTATGTATCAGTTAGATGAATATTATTTTTGCAGTTATCACTCTGTACCACAGTTTACTCAGTACTCAATCTGCTTAATATGAGTATTCCTGTTCATAAAAATATCGTATTCATGTACCAAATTAGTGAATTCCATACACATACATCGTCCAAGGAAGTAGATATTTAAATCACCGTGGACCTCAGTGACTAGTTACAATGCTGAAAATTACGATTGGAGCAAAAGGAACGGAAACTATTGCTGTTTAACATGTACACGCTAATGAATAATGTACTTTAAGTAATCTCAATAGGTAATGAATTTCATTTTGAGTTTCTAAAGCTATATTTTGGTGCTTCTTTTCTCACAAGCAGGGGAAAGAAAGTAGAGCCATCTAGCGACACAGGGTGACGTTACATTATGGAGAACATTAGCGCCATATTACAAACAGAAACCAACGCTTCTGCTATACATTCCTACGCGCTGTGCTGCTACCTGGTGATAAATTTCCAGTAATCTACTGAATCTCGCTTATTTGTGGCCTTTAGTAAATCTTATTTTAAAGCTTCCTTTATTAAAAGACTACCACTTGGAAGAAACATAGCGAATACAAAACTGTCAATAAGAACACTAGATGTTCTGTTCAATATTGAACACATAAAAGTGGAACATATAGACTAATATTGAATATTTGCATCATTTGCAGACACAGTTATTCATTCGCAGTCACATAGCTTAACTTCCCCAATAACAACTTCAGATTTACTGCTATCCAAGATGGAAATATGTACATGGGTTGAAGCGTATGTAATTTGTTCAAAACCAGTGTAACTATTTGGCGCTAACAGATGCAGAAAGTGTAGCTAGCTCAACACTGCTAGTATTCCACTACAAATAATAATAATAATAACATAGAATTAATAATGTTATTAGCACTCTGCAAAAAGTGGTCCTAATGATATTTTGTATAACATTAGTTATGGAATAAATAGAACCAATATCTTGAATTTTATGTATATAATACGTTAACCTTCACTTTTTTTATCATTTTTAAAGTAAGGATTGACAAAATCTTATGCTAAAATCAGTAACAACATTTCCACTGCTTATTTTGAGTACATTTCAAGACTAGCATATTTTATTTTAATAACGTAAGATCGTGCTATCAGTTTTAAATTGAATGGTAAATGTGTGTGTAAATGTTGTGTTTGATGTTTTTCAATAACTGATGCTCATCACTCCACTATTTTAATTCGACGGTATCCTAATGTATGCAACTGTTTCTTTATTATGTGCGAATATCCTTCTTAGAATTGAGAAAACTTTATTAATTGCTGAAGGCATCGAAATGATTGGGAGGCAATATCTATACAATATTATAAAGACAGAAAAGTTGGCGTATATGTCAGATAATCTCAAAGCCACTCAGTCAATATTGATAACCTTTTTCAGTGAGTACACACGCAAACAAAGACCATGTGCTCTTGAATACAAAAGACATTGGAGTTATAACAAAACATTTAAAAAAGCAGATGCTGGATTTTAATTGAAAATGCTAAGGATTAGAATTGAACTGTTGTTTCTCCAAGGGATAAAGGTGAACGAAGTCACCATTAACAGCAATAGTTTCCGTTCTTTTTACTCCAATCGTAATTTTCAGCATTATAACTAGTCGTCAAAGTTGCCGCTGAGTCAAATATCTACTTAGTGGACGATGTGTGTATATATGATATAGACAATTGACGGTTTGTTAGCCTCACAAAAACTAAAGGACGACTGAACCGATTTGCCTAATTTTGGTTTTAAAATATTTGTATAATTCCAAGGAAGGTTTAAAAGGCCAGAAAAATCTGAAATGATAATGGACAAGGTTATTAACTAAATGTAAAAATACACACGCAAACATTTTACGGAACTAATACACCTTCTTTTATTTTTGAAAAACAAAAGCTTTGTCCACTCCTTGCTAAAGTCTTCAAAGCTCCTGCAGTTACCAAATTTTGTTGAATAACGTCTATCGTTTGTTATCAAGATTGAATTTTTTATGCAGCATGATTTTTTTTTTTAATTTACGTCCTCCAACGTTGTCATATCGGACGATGAACGAAATGGGTGTAATGATGCTCAAATGTGTCCGGGATTCATGAAGCTTAAAGTTACCTGACATTCGTCTTTCAGGATAAGGGAAACCCCCGGAAAAACCTTATCCAGGTAACTCACTTTGACCGAGATTCGAACTCGGGACCTCTTGAGGCAGACATGCTACCATCTACGCTACCGAGGCGGGCATGCAGCATGATGATATAGCTTCCGAAGACTAGACATGAAATTAATTTCTGGTTGCACTGTAAAACTATAAATATAGTTAGTTAGTTACTAACACTCCCCACATGGCAACCTTGGCCTTCGGGGTAACCTCACCCCACCAAGTGATGACCGGACCCATTTCTCAGGTGGAGGCACCCAGAGGGCGGTGTCCATTACCTCCGATGATAGGGTGATATTGAAGATGGCGGTGAGGTGAGAGGACCTACAGTTTTTACCGTGGAATCCGAACCTCGTTGGGCATAGGGGATACTTCACATGTGCTAGACAGAGGTGAAGGCGTGGATAGGGCCGACTTAAAATCGCCAACCCCAGAGCCGGGAATCGAACTCGGGACCCTTAGAACGGGAGCCGCGAACGAAACCACCGCGCTACCCCGGCGCCCACACTATAAATATTTGACCACAGAAAATTGTTTTCAAAATTGGTGAGCCTTGAATTCCTTCTTTATAATTTGTGTTTGTGAATTCGTGAATGTGAATTGAATTGGCATTTTAATTAACTGAAGTTAAATTTGAATTGAATTATTATTGAAATTAATTAAATTAAAATTAATTGAGTTCCTTTGTGACTTTGTGAAGTTCACGGAAACTTTTTTACTATGCGACGGACAAGACGACCTGACTTAGGTCGTAGAAGTTAAGTCGCATGTGCGACGAGCTATGACAAGGGATGAACGCACTGATGATCAGCGAGATGCAGCTAATGCTAATTAGTGTCGTATTAGTGTGTCAGAATTGCGTCTTGGAATCTCTGTTTCTTCCGTGGGAGTTGTTTTCGTACAAATCAGTTGACACTGTTAAAAACCAGGATGACGTAGTCAGCTATCTCACAGAGTATTTAAATGCATTAGAATTGCCTGGACCACCACCTCACAATTTAAAATTAAAAGTAGGATCAGTTGTGATCATGCTCGGTAACATTAACCAACTACGACTGTGCAATGGGACGAGACTAACTGAAGAAGCTGTTAGAATAAGTTATCGAGGCAGTAATCATCAAGAGAAAGTACAAAGGAGAGAATATCTTGATCCCAAGTATTTCGATGATTCCAAAGGGTTTACCTTTTGATTTTAAGCCTCTACAATGTCCCGTGCGTTTGTCCTTTGCGATGACCGTAATTACAGTTCGGCCGCTCTATCTCTGGCTCTGACATTTCTCGTAAGGGGGAAGCAGGCTGTTGCCAGTTCTTTAGCGAGAATTTCAAGCAGAGGAACAATGCGTATTTTAAACATTTCGCGAAGCAGTAGCCATATTATTATAATAGTGATAATAATAAAACTTACGAACACTACAAATCGGAATTCTCGCGCGCAAAATATAGCAAAGAAAGTTCATCAGCGCAAGCAGCTAAAGCCACGTGGCTCAAACAAATTTAATCTGGCAACACGGTGTTGGGTACGGAAGCCACGCCTAGCAGTGACAATGCTGATTGGCGCTAGCAGACAGTTTTAACTTGCTGACCACGACACCGGATGTGGAGAATCCCAGTACTACCAACAGATGCAGTTAGTGTGTGTGAAAGTTGTGAACGAAATATTCGAATAGAGTGTTGTTGCAATAAATATCTTACATATTAATGAAATTGCAAGTTGGACTTCAGTATTTTAAAGCTAATACAGTACTATATTTTCATTCTAAAGATAATCTTGAGGATATGTTTCCAATTGCTCATTGCTGTATGCTGGTACTGTTAGCCTTCCCCCTCCACCTCTTGCAGTCGCAAAACATCAGAGCCGGAGATACAACGGCCGCTAAGGCAATCGTTGGAATTAACTTGGAGTTTCCCTGTGCCATGGACAATTATACGTCGCGTGTTCGCGCTTCGGATAACCATAATCTTTATATATTTACGTCCCATAAAAAGTAAAATATCTTGTTTATCAGAAAGCTTTGAATTTATTAACTTAATTGTAACTGTGTTCTATTTAAACTTCGACCACAGTTGCAGAGTAAATAAATAACTAATTCGAATTTGCTGTGTTTCTATAGATATGTTCGCACAACTTTTATTGGCGATACGAAGCTCGCCGGGTCAGCTAGTACAGAAATCATCTGGCCCAACCTAACTTTCAATAATATCAAGACTGAACAGAGTTAAAGCAACGTGCCGGAGAAAAGCTCTTTGCTTTCCAAGTTCTCCTCATTAGGAAAGTACAAAGTAGAAGATATCCTGATTCCGATGATTCCAACGGATATACCTTTTGATTTTAACCATCTACGATTTCCCATGAGTTTGGCCTTTGAGATGACCATAAATATATCGCAGGGTCGCTCATTGGTAGTCTGCGGAATCAACTTGGATTTTCCCTGTGTCTCTCATAGACGATTAATTATACGTCGCGTGTTCACGCGTCGGAAAGCCATTATCTTTATATATTTACGCACCACAAAAAAGAAAAAAGACAAAAAGGGTTGTTTATCAGAAGGTTTTAAACTGATTACCTTAATTTGGACTGGGTTGTGTATAAGCTTCACCCCAATTGCAGGGTAACTAATCCGTACTTGTTCTATTTATATAGATAAGTTTAGACTACTTCTATTGGTGGTATGAATTACGCCGGGTCAGCAAGTTTTCTTATAAACGGAAACGTTCTAAAACTATCTGTGAGGAGGAGCAGACTTCAAATCCACACAACACTTCTAAGGTAAGTATCACTCCTCTTTACATTTTACCAAACTTTTCTGGAGTGTTCAATGTGTATAACATAGTCCAAAATTGTAATACCATTGCAATACCAATTTACAAGCAAACAAACTGTCCTCTGAGCTATATTGTTATTATATATACTGTCCTGCATCGTGGCGTAATGGGCTGGAGCTTTGTGCTCTAATGCATCCGGTTCGATCATAAACCTGGAAGGTGTGTATTTTAAGACCCGGGTATCCACTCAGCACTGAGAGTTATGAGGAGCTGCAATTGGTAGCGAATCCGATCAGGACTACCAACTTTTCGGCTGGAGGTGCAATGATGCTGACCACATCGCCTGTGCGTATCGGTTAGGCGATCGTCTAGCTCTGTCTTGCGTAAAGTCTGTTTAGTTAACGCGTGTGCGCGTCGTCCGCTGTCATTGTCGAACCCTTATAATCGTTTTAAAACACCGACCCTCCTTCTCCCAGATGTTTCTGCAAGGTTGCCACCTTTCTCGATACGTCATGGGTATCGTACGAGGTTTCGTCTAAATAAATTATCTTATGTCCATTACTGCAAAACTTTCTTAGTTTTGATATATACATATATATATCGCCAAGCTACAATTCTACTGGATTCCATAATAAACCTTAACTTATTGAAAGTGCGGTATTTGAAACACAGCTCCTTTAGGAAACCGCGCAGAGTGCAGTGCCGATAAGGAAAATCACAAATTTCTTGCATATGTGCAACCAATTCGTCTAAGGTGGGCACTCCCCCTTTTGCATAGAATCTATAAATTTCTCGACGAATTAAAACGCATGTGAAATTATCTACTTTAGAAAAACGTTCCTTTGTTTTCACACTTGATCAGCGTCTTTGGTATTCCTTTCGTCACAACATTTCTTACTGTATTTCTGTGAATACCCAGAATTTATCATCAGGTTCATTGCACGACCCCTTACCAAGATAATTTGTCAGCAGATATTTATAAGTGTTCAAAACAAACGCTTGAGTTTGCTTAGAAACAGTTCCCGTTATAACTTTGTTTTGTGATGAAATTAACTGTAACACAGATTTTAATTTCAGAATAGCCACTTCTGTTGCATAAGTAGAGGCATGCCTGCCACCTTCAAGAGACCCCGAGTTCCAATATATCGCTTTAACTATGTTCGTAACCCATGTGGAGCGGACATTTTGTCCTCTAGGTTTAATTCCTGTACCATACAATGTTACTTCAACATGTATTCACAGAGACCTTAGTGCTATGTAACTGTAAACCTACTTCTACACGTGTCGGACAGGTGCCTTAAGGGTAACCTTCACTCCACCTCTTCAGCCTGTAGATAGGTAGCATATATTATTTTGCAATTTACGTCCTCCAACGTTAAGTCATATCGGACGATGAATGAAATGGGTGAAATGATGCTCAAATGAGTCCGGGGTGCATGGAGCTTAGAGTTACCCGAGATTCGTCTATCAGGACAAGGACAAACCCGGGAAAAAACCTTATCCAGGTAACTCACCCTGACCAAGATTCGAAATCGGGACCTCTTGAACGTGAGGCACGCACGCTACCATATTCATTTATACACTTGCTTCTTCTTTAAGTTGGAACTTTGGGTCAGGGTTATAAATTAACAATTCGGTGTTTAATTTGGTGACTGAGGATGGTACCAAAAACTTCAGTCAGATTAGTCGGCCTATGCGACTTGACCCCGGGACCTTCGTAATGGAGATCACAGTTAACGTCTGAGTCACTCCAGCTTGGTCGTGCACGTCTTTGAAATTATTTGTGCGCAGTCTCTCGGTGATCATAGCCAAAAACAAGCAATCTCAAATTTAACACTCACTGAACTATTCTTAGAAAAGCTTCTATTTCTATTTCACGTTAATCACGACTAACGTTTACACAAGAAGTTCCATTATGTTTTAATTCGTTGAAGTAACCTGGCTAGAAAACCAGCTGAAGGAACAGTTAGGTATTCATAACATGAAATAACTATAGTATACATGGTTACATTTTTATTAAAGTTTTCCAACGTAAGATCATATCGGACGATGAATGCAAATTATAAAATGATGCTCAAATGTGTCCAGGGTCCATAGACCTTAGACTCACCCGACATTTATTTTTCAGGATAGGGGAAAGTCGCGGAAAATACCTTACCCATATAATTTACGCTGACCAAGATTCGAACTTGGGTCCTGTTGGCAATAGCCAGAAAAGCTCCACCTACGTTATTGAGGTGAGCAAACTCCTTGCATGACCACGACGGACAGAAGAATATTGACTTAATATTACAACAGATGTACAACAGTGTATTGCAAAACTCACCCAATAACACAGTAGACTTGAAAATATTGTCTCTACATATTTACGTAAATTAAATGCTTTCGAGAAAAGAGTTTATGCTTATTTTATTTGTATGTGACTTAATTGAAGGAAATTAATCATTGCTTCATACTAGCCAATTATAGGTTAAAGTTTTGAATAGATAGAGAAAAACTGAAAAATTCAAGGCCATGGCTGGGATTTGTACCACGGATCTCCTGGTTTCCGCCCAGTCGCTCTTACCCATTGAGCTACCATGGCTAACGTGTCGTCATGATATTAAATTCCCCAGCTGACTCTTATATTTTCCCGGTAAACCGCTAGGGGCTCTCATATTCGATATACACCGTTTGTGTCGACTTATGTACTGTTGTAAGTACTTCAGTACCAGGCTTGGTCATTAAATTATTATTATTTAAGTTAATTACTGTAAATTAATCATTCCTTCACACTAGCCGTGTATAGGCTAAACATTAGCCACTTATATAATAAGAGTTTAAAGAGCTCTGGTTCAATAACAAATTAAATAAACGTATCATAATTGACAGATACCAACAGTTTGTATGGGAAAATAAAATAGCCGCTACCCTTTTTCTCTCATCTTTTGAACCTTACTTGGGCTTAAAAATCTCAAAACAAATTTAAGCAAATGCACAATGGCAACAGGTTCAATGAGACAGAACGAATGTTCTTTTCTGTTAGATGAATATTATTTTTGCAGTTATCACTCTGTACCACAGTTTACTCAGTACTCAATCTGCTTAATATGAGTATTCCTGATACAAAAAATATCGAAGATATACTGCCAAATAATTGAATTCCATACACATACATCGTCCAACGAAGCACATATTTAAATCACCGTCGACTTCAGTGACCAGTTACAATGCTGAAAATTACGATTGGAGCAAAAGGAACGGAAACTATTGCTGTTTAACAAGTACACGCTAATGAATAATGTACTTTAAGTAATCTCAATAGGTAATGAATTTCATTTTGAGTTTCTAAAGCTATATTTTGGTGTTTCCTTTCTCACAAGCAGGGGAAATAAAGTAGAGCCATCTAGCGACACAGGGTGACGTTACATTATGGAGAACATTAGCGCCATATTACAAACAGAAACCAACGCTTCTGCTATACATTCCTACGCGTTGTGCTGCTATCTGGTGATAAATTTCCAGTAATCTACTGAATCTCGCTTATTTGTGGCCTTTAGTAAATCTTATTTTAAAGCTTCCTTTATTAAGAGACTACCACTTGGAAGAAACATAGCGAATACAAAACTGTCAATAAGAACACTAGATGTTCTGTTCAATACTGAACACCTAACAGTGGAACATATAGACTAATATTGAATATTTGCATCATCTGCAGACACAGTTATTCATTCGCAGTCACATTGCTGAACTTCCCCAATAACAACTTCAGATTTACTGCTATCCAAGATGGAAAAATGTACATGGGTTGAAGCGTATGTAATTTCTTCAAAACCAGTGTAACTATTTGGCGTTAACAGATGCAGAAAGTGTAGCTAGCTCAACACTGCTAGTATTCCACTACAAATAATAATAACAACATAGAATTAATAATGTTATTAGCACTCTGAAAGAACTGGTCCTAATGATATTTTGTATAACATTAGTTATAGAGTAAATAGAACCTGTATCTTGAATTTTATGTATATAATACGTTGACCTCCTATTTTGTTGAATTTTATATCACTTGGAATATAAAGGATTGACAAAATCTTATGCTAAAATCAGTAATAACATTTCCACTGCTTATTTTGAATACATTTCAAGACTAGCATATTTTATTTTAATAACGTAAGATCGTGCTATCCGTTTTAAATTGAATGGTAAATATGTGTGTAAATGTTGTTTGATGTTTTTCAATAACTGATGCTCATCACTCCACTATTTTAATTCGACGGTATCCTAATGTATGCAACTGTTTCTTTATTATGTGCGAATTTCCTTCTTAGAATTGAGAAAACTTTATTAATTACTGAAGGCATCGAAATGATTGGGAGGCAATTTCTCTATAATATTATAAAGACAGAAAATTTGGCGTATATGTTATAGTATCTCAAAGCCACTCAGTCGATTTTGATAACGTTTTTCAGTGAGTACACATGCAAACAAAGACCATGTGCTCTTGAATTTAAAATACATTGGAGTTATAACAAAATATTTTAAAAAAGCAGATGCTGGACTTTAATTGAAAATGCTAAGGATTAGAAATGAATTGTTGTTTCTCCGAGGAATAAAGGTGAACGAAGTCACCATTAACAGCAATACTTTCCGTTCTTTTTACTCCAATCGTAATTTTCAGCATTATAACTGGTCGTCAAAGTTGCCGCTGAGTCAAATATCTACTTAGTGGACGATGTGTGTATACTGACGGTTTGTTAGCCTAACAAAAACTAAAGGACGACTGAACCGATTTGTCTAATTTTGGTTTTAAAATATTTTTATAACTCCAAGAAAGGTTTAAAGTGCCAGAAAAAGCTGAAATGATAATGGAAAAGGTTATTAACTAAATGTAAAAATACACACGCAAACATTTTACGGAACGCATACACTTTCTTTTATGTTTGAAAAACAAAAGCTTTGTCCACTCCTTGCTAAAGTCTTCAAAGCTCCTGCAGTTAACAAATTGTATTAAATAACGTCTATCATTTGTTATCAAGATTGAATTTTTTATGCAGCATGATTTTTTTTTTTTTTTTTTTTTTTTTTTTTGTAATTTACGTCCTCCAACGTTGTCATATCGGACGATGAACGAAGTGGGTGTAATGATGCCCAAATGTGTCCGGGATCCATGAAGCTTAAAGTTACCTGACATTCGTCTTTCAGGATAAGGGAAACCCCTTGGAAAAACCTTATCCAGGTAACACACCCTGACCGAGATTCGAACTCGGGACCTCTTGAGGCAGACATGCTACCATCTACGCTACCGAGGCGGGCATGCAGCATGATGATATAGCTTCCGAAGACTACACATGAAATTAATTTCTGGTTGCACTGTAACACTGAAATATTTTACCACAGAAAATTGTTTTGAAAATTGGTGAATCCTTGGATTTCTTCTTTATAATTTGTGTTTCTGAATTCGTGAATGTGGATTGAATTGACATTTTAATTAACTGAAGTTAAAATTGAATTGAATTGAATTATTATTGAAATTAATTAAATTAAAATTAATTGAATTCCTTTGTGACTTTGTGAAGTTCACGGAAACTTTTTTACTATGCGACGGGCAAGACGACCTGACTTAGTTCGTAGAAGTCAAGTCACATGAGCGACGAGCTATGACACGGGATGAACGCACTGATGATCAGCGAGATGCAGCTAATGCTAATAGTGTCGTGTTGGTATGTCAGATTTGCGCCTTAGAATCTCTGTTTCTTCCGTGGAAGTTGTTTTTGTACAAATTAGTTGACACAGTTAAAAACCAGGATGACGTAGTCAGCTATCTCGCGGAATTTTTAAATTTATTTGAACTGCCTGGACTACCACCTCACAATTTAAAGTTAAAAGTAGGATCAGTTGTGATCATGCTCGGTAACTTTAGCCAACTACGACTGTGCAATGGGACGAGACTAACTGAAGAAGATATTAGAATAAGTTATCGAGGTAGAAATCATCAAGGGAAAGTACAAAGTAGAGAATATCTTGATCCCACGTATTCCGATGATTCCAAAGGATTTACCTTTTGATCTTAAGCGTCTACAATTTCCCGTGCGATGATCATTATTACAGTTCGACCGCTCTATCTCCGGCTCTGTCATTTCTCGAGAGGGGAAAGCAGGCGGTTGCCAGTTCTTTAGCGGGAATTTTAAGCAGAGTAACAATGCGTATTTTAAATATTTCACGTACTTGCATATTTCACGAACCACTAGCCATATTATTATAATAGCAATAATAATAGGACTTACGAACACTAAAAATCGGAATTCATGAGCGCAAAATATAGCAAAGAAAGATCACCAGCGCAAGCAACTAAAGTCACGTGGCTCAAACAAATTTATCCTGACAACACAGTGTTGGGTTTGGAAGCCACGCCTAACAGTGACAATGCTGATTGGCTCTAGCAGACAGTTTTAACTTCCTGACCACGACACCGAATGTAGAGTCTCCCAGTACTACCAACAGATGCAGTTAGTGTGTATGAAGGGTGTGAACGAAATATTCGAATAGAGTGGTGTTGCAATAAATATCTTACACATTAATGAAATTGCAAGTTGGATTTCAGTATTTTAAAGCTAATATAGTACTGTATTTTCGTTCTAAAGATCATTTTGAGGATATGTTTCCAATTGCTCATTACTGAATGTTGGTACTACTAACCTTCCCACTCCACCTTTTGCAGTCGCAAAACGTCAGAGCCGGAGATACAACGACCGGACTGTAAATCGCTAAGGCAATCGTAGGAAATTTGCGGAATTAACCTGGAGATTCCCCGTGCCATGGACGATTACACGTCGCGTGTTCGCGCTTCGGATAACCATAATCCTTATATATTTACGTCCCATAAAAAGAAAAATATCTTGTTTATCAGAAAGCTTTGAATTTATTAACTTAATTGTAACTGTGTTGTATTTAAACTTCGTCCACAGTTGCAGAGTAACTAAATAACTAATCCGAATTTGCTGTATTTATATGGATATGTTCATAAAACTTTTATTGGCGATACGAAGCTCGCCGAGTCAGCTAGTGCAAGAAATCATCTGGCCCGATCTAACTTTCAATAATATCAAGACTGAACAAAGTTAAAACATCTTCTTCTTCTTCTTCTTCTTCTTCACTTCATGGATTAGGCTCTCGTCTCTTCCGTCTTCACAGTGTCTCCTTCCATCTTTTCCTCAGCCTCCCTACGTCCCTCTTTCTTTTAGAACTATATACGAAAACTACTTTTGGCAGCCTTGTATCGTCCATTCTTCTAAGATATTCAAACCATCTTCTTCTGTACCTATCCATTCTTGAGGTGATAGCTTCCACTTGTAATTCATTTCTTATATTTTCATTTCTGACTCTATCTTCTCTTGTACATCCTTTTGTTCTTCTCAAGAATCTCATTTCGCAACTTTGTATTCTGCTGATGTTTCTTTGTGTAGGTATCCAGTTTTCACATCCATAAAGCAACGTTGGGACCGCCATGGTGTTATAAAATTTTATTCTTGTTTCAGATCTTATTTTATGCTTTAGGGTTTTGTGAATTGTTCCAAAATTGTTTGAAATCTCATTAATTTGTTGTTCGTATCTGTATCTTTCTCATTGCTGATTTCACACCCTAAATAATTGAAGGAGGATACTTGTTCCAATACTTTGTCATTAACGACTATTTTCGACCTTATTGGTATTTTGCTCCAGTTTGCCATTATTTTTTACTTTTCTATTGATATTTCAATATTAAAACATTTGCATATTTGGTTACGTTGGTGTATTGGACGTTGTAGATCATCTTCCTCGTCCGATATGACTTAACGTTGGAGGACGTAAATTACAAAAAAAAAAAAAAAATCTTCTCTTTCCTGTATAATTACTACGTTATCTGCGTATAATAAAATATTTAAAATATTTCCTTGGGCTACTTTTATGCCTGCGTCAATTTTTTGTGTCCAATTTTGGATTATTTTACTAACATAGATGTTAAAAAGTGTCGGTGACATTGGACATCCTTGTCTGACTCATTTGTTAGTTACAATTTCTTCTGATTTCTCTATCTTGAATCTTAAAATTATTTTAGTGTCCTCGTATAAACTTTTCACCACCTTTACCAAATGTCTTGGGTAGCCTTTTTCTTTCATTATGATCCACAGCTTTTCTCGGACTACATTATCAAAAGCCTTCTGGAAATCTATAAATGCTATATGTGTCTGCAGATTATGTACAACATAAAGCATACCGGAGAAAAGCTCTTTTCTTTCCAAGTTCTCCTTATGAAGAAAGTACAAAGTAGAAGATATCCTGATGCCGATTATTCCAACCTTTTGATTTTAAGCATCTACAATTTCCCGTGAGTTTGGCCTTGCTGATGACCATAAATATAGCCAAGGGCCAGACAGTGGAAGTCTGCGGAATCAGTTTGGATTTTCCCTGTTTATCTCATGAACAATTAATTATATGTCACGTGTTCACGCGTCGGAAAGCCATTGTCTTTATATATTTACGCACCACAAAAAAGATAAAAAGGGTTGTTTATCAGAAGGTTTTAAACTGATTAACTGAATTGTAACTGTGTTGTATATAAGCTTCACTCAAATCGCAGAACAACTAATCCAAATTTGTTGTATTTATATAGATAAGTTTAGACAACTTCTATTGGTGGTAGGAAGTTTGTCGGGTCAGTTAGTTTTCTTATAAACGGAAACGTTCTAAAAATATCTGTGAGGAAGAGCACAACACTCCTAAGGTAAGTATCACTCCTCTCTACATTTTACCAAACTTTTCTCGAGTGTTCAGTGTACAAAAAACAGTCCAAATTGTAATGCCATTGTAATACCAATTTATAAGCGAACAAACTGTCATCTGAGCTATATTGTTATTATATATACTGTCCTGCATCGTGGCGTAGTGGGCTGGAAGGTGTGTATTTTAAGACCCGGGTATCCACTCAACACTGAGGAATATGAGGAGCTGCAATAGGTAGCGAATCCGATCAGGAATACCAACTTTCCGGCTGGAGGTGCCATGATGCTGACCGAATCGCCTGTGCGTATCGGTTAGGCGATCGTCTAACTCTGTCTTGCGTAAAGTCTGTTTAGTTAACGCGTGTGCACGTCGGCCGCTGCCTTTGACGAACCCTTATAATCGTTTTACATCACAGACCCTCCTTCTCCCAGATGTTTCTGCAAGGTTGCCACCTTTCTCACCTTTCTCGATACGTCATGGGTATCGTACGAGGTTTCGTCTAAATAAATTATCAGTTAGTACAGAAATCGTCTGGCCCAACCTAACTTTCAATAATATCAAGGCTGAACAGAGTTAAAGCAACATGACGGAGAAAAGCTCTTTGCTTTCAAAGTTCTCCTTATAAGTAAAGTACAAATTAGAAGATATCCTAATTCCGATGATTCCAAGGGATATACCTTTTGATTTTAAGCATCTACAATTTCCCGTGAGTTTGGCCTTTGAGATGACCATAAATATATCTCAGGGTCACTCGATGGAAGTCTGCGGAATCAACTTGGATTTTCCCTGTGTCTCTCATGGACAATTAATTATACGTCGCGTGTTCACGCGTCGGAAAGCCATTATCTTTATATATTTATGCACCACAAAAAAGAAAGAGCACAAAAAGGGTTGTTTATCAGAAGGTTTTAAACTGATTAACTTAATTGTGACTGGGTTGTGCATAAGCTTCACCCCAATTGCAGAGTAACTAATCCGTATTTGTTCTATTTATATAGATAAGTTCAGACAACTTCTATTGGTGGTATGAATTACGCCGGGTCAGCTAGTTTTCTTATAAACGGAATCGTTCTAAAATTATCTGTCAGGAGGAGCAGACTTCAAATCCACACAACACTCCTAAGGTAAGTATCACTCCCCTTTACATTTTACCAAACTTTTCTTGAGTGTTCCAGTATATAAAATAGTCCAAAATTGTAATAACAGTGTAGTACCAATTTATAAGCAAACAAACTCTCATCTGAGCTATGTTGTTATTAAATATAATGTCCTGCATCGTGACGTAGTGGGCTGGAGCGTTGTGTTCTACTGCACCCGGTTCGATCACACACCTGGCGGGTGTGTATTTTAAGACCAGGGTATCCTTTCAGCAATGAGGAATATGAGGAGCTGCAATAGGTAGCGAATCCGATCAGGAATACTAACTTGTGCTGATTGCACCTTTCCTTTACGAGGCGTGTGCCTCAGTTGTTTTGTGTTTCCCTTTTTCTCCGCGTGAGCTCGTGAAGGTTGCTTTGTTTCCTCTCTCGAACAGCTCTCCGAGCTAAGATAGAGCAGTCGGGGCTCACCTTTCATTAGCGCACGCACGGTGATTTATAACTGTCTTAGCTCCCGGGTGCAGTTCAAAATCATGTAATGGCAGGTGCTAGAGTGAAGTTATAATGTGTTCAAAGTTTAACTTTTGAGGAAGTTTAAGTAAAGTATAACTGTGCAAGTAAGCTGTCATTGTGAATAAGAGATTTATTAAAGCTTTTAAATTAAGAAAGTTAAGTTGTGTAATTGTACCTTAGCCTCCGGGTACAGTTCAGTGACCACGCTCTGCTACCACTGAACTGTACCCGTGTACCCGTTTACACTGTAAATCACCGTGCGCGCGCTATGAAACGTGAGACCCGACTGCTCTGTCTCGCCAGCTCGGAGAGCTGTTCCCTGTGAATCAGCACAAACTTTCCGGCTGGAGGTGCCATGATGCTCACCATATCGCCTGTGCGTATCGGTTAGGCGATCGTCTAGCTCTGTCTTGCGTATGTGGTCATGTGGAAAACAGTCAGGTTAGCAGGCTCAGGCTAATTTTGTGGGCTGTTACGCCGTGGATTACTCTTTTATTATGTATAAGAAAATATTAAGAAAATTGTGGTACCCTAAACCACCAATTACATAAACATTTTCTTTACCTTTAATTTTCTTTAAAATATATTATGTTTAAGATATTTTTATGATGAATAAAATGGAAACAGCTATTGAAATCCTCCTCATTCTGAGCTATAACCCTGAGAAAGAATGATATACCATAACCCTGCACTTGGGCTTACGCGTTTAATGTGTGACTCTATACCGGAGACGTCCTTTTGTTTATGTGGCAATGTAAAGAGAAGTACGTGTACGTGTGAGACATCATTGGTTGTTAACTCTCTGTGGATGAAAAAAATTTTGTGTGTGCTTAAGACCACACGACAGAAGTGAAAACATACAAACTATACTTTATAAATAATTATTAAAAATATTTAAAAATAATGTTGACACTAATTCTTGCGCAAAGAGACCCCAGAAGAAAATAATTTGCCAATCAGCTTATTACTGTAAATTAATCATTCCTTCACACTAGCCGTGTATGGGCTAAACCTTAGCCACTTATATAATAAGAGTTTAAATATCTCTCTATTAATAACAAATGAAATAAACATATCATAATTGACAGATACCAACAGTTTGTATGGGAAAATAAAAGAGCCGCTACTCTTTTTCTCGAATCTTTTGAACCTTACTTGGGCTTAAAAATCTCAAAACAAAATTAAGCAAATGCTTGGTAGCACCAGGTTCAATGAGACAGAACGAATATCTTTGTATCAGTTAGATGAATATTATTTTTGCAGTTATCACTCTGTACCACAGTTTACTCAGTACTCAAACTGCTTAATATGAGTATTCCTGTTCAAAAAAATATCGAATTCATGTAGCAAATTAGTGAATTCCATACACATACATCGTCCAAGGAAGTAGATATTTAAATCACCGTCGACTTCAGTGACTAGTTACAATGCTGAAAATTACGATTGGAGCAAAAGGAACGGAAACTATTGCTGTTTAACATGTACACGCTAATGAATAATGTACTTTAAGTAATCTCAATAGGTAATGAATTTCATTTTGAGTTTCTAAAGCTATATTTGGGTGCTTCTTTTCTCACAAGCAGGGGAAAAAAAGTAGAGCCATCTAGCGACACAGGGTGACGTTACATTATGGAGAACATTAGCGCCATATTACAAACAGAAACCAACGCTTCTGCTATACATTCCTACGCGTTGTGCTGCTATCTGGTGATAAATTTCCAGTAATCTACTGAATCTCGCTTATTTGTGGCCTTTAGTAAATCTTATTTTAAAGCTTCCTTTATTAAGAGACTACCACTTGGAAGAAACATAGCGAATACAAAACTGTCAATAAGAACACTAGATGTTCTGTTCAATATTGAACACATAACAGTGGAACATGTAGACTAATATTGAATATTTGCATCATTTGCAGACACAGTTATTCATTCTCAGTCACATAGCTTAACTTCCCCAATAACAACTTCAGATTTACTGCTATCCAAGATGCAAATATGTACATGGGTTGAAGCGTATGTAATTTGTTCAAAACCAGTGTAACTATTTGGCGCTAACAGATGCAGAAAGTGTAGCTAGCTCAACACTGCTAGTATTCCACTACAAACAATAATAATAACATAGAATTAATAATGTTATTAGCACTCTGCAAAAAGTGGTCCTAATGATATTTTGTATAACATTAGTTATCGGATAAATAGAACCAATATCTTGAATTTTATGTATATAATACGTTAACCTTCACTTTTTTTATCATTTTTAAAGTAAGGATTGACAAAATCTTATGCTAAAATCACTAACAACATTTCCACTGCTTATTTTGAGTACACTTCAAGACTAGCATATTTTATTTTAATAACGTAAGATCGTGCTATCAGTTTTAAATTGAATGGTAAATATGTGTGTAAATGTTGTGTTTGATGTTTTTCAATAACTGATGCTCATCACTCCACTATTTTAATTCGACGGTATCCTAATGT
Organism: Mantis religiosa; assembly: GCA_030765055.1. Taxonomy (NCBI): domain Eukaryota; kingdom Metazoa; phylum Arthropoda; class Insecta; order Mantodea; family Mantidae; genus Mantis; species Mantis religiosa. Next base: position 791,870 of record JAUKNK010000216.1, on the reverse strand, counting down.
ATGCAACTGTTTCTTTATTATGTGCGAATATCCTTCTTAGAATTGAGAAAACTTTATTAATTGCTGAAGGCATCGAAATGATTGGGAGGCAATATCTATACAATATTATAAAGACAGAAAAGTTGGCGTATATGTCAGATAATCTCAAAGCCACTCAGTCAATGTTGATAACCTTTTTCAGTGAGTACACACGCAAACAAAGACCATGTGCTCTTGAATACAAAAGACATTGGAGTTATAACAAAACATTTAAAAAAGCAGATGCTGGATTTTAATTGAAAATGTTAAGGATTAGAATTGAACTGTTGTTTCTCCAAGGGATAAAGGTGAACGAAGTCACCATTAACAGCAATAGTTTCCGTTCTTTTTACTCCAATCGTAATTTTCAGCATTATAACTAGTCGTCAAAGTTGCCGCTGAGTCAAATATCTACTTATTTGACGATGTGTGTATATATGATATAGACAATTGACGGTTTGTTAGCCTCACAAAAACTAAAGGACGACTGAACCGATTTGCCTAATTTTGGTTTTAAAATATTTGTATAATTCCAAGGAAGGTTTAAAAGGCCAGAAAAATCTGAAATGATAATGGACAAGGTTATTAACTAAATGTAAAAATACACACGCAAACATTTTAAGGAACGCATACACCTTTTCTTTTTTTTAAAAAAACAAAGGCTTTGTCCACGCCTTGCTAAAGTCTTCAAAGCTCCTGCAGTTACCAAATTTTGTTGAATAACGTCTATCGTTTGTTATCAAGATTGAATTTTTTATGCAGCATGATTTTTTTTTTTAATTTACGTCCTCCAACGTTGTCATATCGGACGATGAACGAAATGGGTGTAATGATGCTCAAATGTGTCCGGGATCCATGAAGCTTAAAGTTACCTGACATTCGTCTTTCAGGATAAGGGAAACCCCCGGAAAAACCTTATCCAGAAAACTCACCTTGACCGAGATTCGAACTCGGGACCTCTTGAGGCAGACATGCTACCATCTACGCTACCGAGGCGGGCATGCAGCATGATGATATAGCTTCCGAAGACTAGACATGAAATTAATTTCTGGTTGCCCTGTAACACTATAAATATAGTTAGTTAGTTACTAACACTCCCCACATGGCAACCTTGGCCTTTGGGGTAACCTCACCCCACCAAGTGATGACCGGACCCATTTCTCAGGTGGAGGCACCCAGAGGGCGGTGCCCATTACCTTCGATGATAGGGTGATATTGAAGATGGCGGTGAGGTGAGAGGACCTACAGTTTTTACCGTGGAATCCGAACCACGTTGGGCATAGGGGATACTTCACATGTGCTAGACAGAGGTGAAGGCGTGGATAGGGCCGACTTAAAATCGCCAACCCCAGAGCCGGGAATCGAACTCGGGACCCTTAGAACGGGAGCCGCGAACGAAACCACCGCGCTACCCCGGCGCCCACACTATAAATATTTGACCACAGAAAATTGTTTTCAAAATTGGTGAGCCTTGAATTCCTTCTTTATAATTTGTGTTTGTGAATTCGTGAATGTGAATTGAATTGGCATTTTAAATAACTGAAGTTAAATTTGAATTGAATTATTATTGAAATTAATTAAATTAAAATTAATTGAGTTCCTTTGTGACTTTGTGAAGTTCACGGAAACTTTTTTACTATGCGACGGACAAGACGACCTGACTTAGGTCGTAGAAGTTAAGTCGCATGTGCGACGAGCTATGACAAGGGATGAACGCACTGATGATCAGCGAGATGCAGCTAATGCTAATTAGTGTCGTATTAGTGTGTCAGAATTGCGTCTTGGAATCTCTGTTTCTTCCGTGGGAGTTGTTTTCGTACAAATCAGTTGACACTGTTAAAAACCAGGATGACGTAGTCAGCTATCTCACAGAGTATTTAACTGCATTATAATTGCCTGGACCACCACCTCACAATTTAAAATTAAAAGTAGGATCAGTTGTGATCATGCTCGGTAACATTAACCAACTACGACTGTGCAATGGGACGAGACTAACTGAAGAAGCTGTTAGAATAAGTTATCGAGGCAGTAATCATCAAGAGAAAGTACAAAGGAGAGAATATCTTGATCCCAAGTATTTCGATGATTCCAAAGGGTTTACCTTTTGATTTTAAGCCTCTACAATGTCCCGTGCGTTTGTCCTTTGCGATGACCGTAATTACAGTTCGGCCGCTCTATCTCTGGCTCTGACATTTCTCGTAAGGGGGAAGCAGGCTGTTGCCAGTTCTTTAGCGGGAATTTCAAGCAGAGGAACAATGCGTATTTTAAACATTTCGCGAAGCAGTAGCCATATTATTATAATAGTGATAATAATAAAACTTACGAACACTACAAATCGGAATTCTCGCGCGCAAAATATAGCAAAGAAAGTTCATCAGCGCAAGCAGCTAAAGCCACGTGGCTCAAACAAATTTAATCTGGCAACACGGTGTTGGGTACGGAAGCCACGCCTAGCAGTGACAATGCTGATTGGCGCTAGCAGACAGTTTTAACTTGCTGACCACGACACCGGATGTGGAGAATCCCAGTACTACCAACAGATGCAGTTAGTGTGTGTGAAAGTTGTGAACGAAATATTCGAATAGAGTGTTGTTGCAATAAATATCTTACATATTAATGAAATTGCAAGTTGGATTTCAGTATTTTAAAGCTAATACAGTACTATATTTTCATTCTAAAGATAATCTTGAGGATATGTTTCCAATTGCTCATTACTGTATGCTGGTACTGTTAACCTTCCCCCTCCACCTCTTGCAGTCGCAAAACATCAGAGCCGGAGACACAACGGCCGCTAAGGCAATCGTTGGAAATTTGCGGAATTAACTTGGAGTTTCCCTGTGCCATGGGCAATATACGTCGCGTGTTCGCGCTTCGGATAACCATAATCTTTATATATTTACGTCCCATAAAAAGTAAAATATCTTGTTTATCAGAAAGCTTTGAATTTATTAACTTAATTGTAACTGTGTTCTATTTAAACTTCGACCACAGTTGCAGAGTAAATAAATAACTAATTCGAAATTGCTGTGTTTCTATAGATATGTTCGCACAACTTTTATTGGCGATACGAAGCTCGCCGGGTCAGCTAGTGCAGAAATCATCTGGCCCAACCTAACTTTCAATAATATCAAGACTGAACAGAGTTAAAGCAACGTGCCGGAGAAAAGCTCTTTGCTTTCCAAGTTCTCCTCATTAGGAAAGTACAAAGTAGAAGATATCCTGATTCCGATGATTCCAACGGATATACCTTTTGATTTTAAGCATCTACGATTTCCCGTGAGTTTGGCCTTTGAGATGACCATAAATATATCGCAGGGTCGCTCATTGGTAGTCTGCGGAATCAACTTGGATTTTCCCTGTGTCTCTCATAGACGATTAATTATACGTCGCGTGTTCACGCGTCGGAAAGCCATTATCTTTATATATTTACGCACCACAAAAAAGAAAAAAACACAAAAAGGGTTGTTTATCAGAAGGTTTTAAACTGATTACCTTAATTGTGACTGGGTTGTGTATAAGCTTCACCCCAATTGCAGGGTAACTAATCCGTATTTGTTCTATTTATATAGATAAGTTTAGACAACTTCTATTGGTGGTATGAATTACGCCGGGTCAGCTAGTTTTCTTATAAACGGAAACGTTCTAAAACTATCTGTGAGGAGGAGCAGACTTCAAATCCACACAACACTTCTAAGGTAAGTATCACTCCTCTTTACATTTTACCAAACTTTTCTGGAGTGTTCAATGTGTATAACATAGTCCAAAATTGTAATACCAGTGCAATACCAATTTACATGCAAACAAACTGTCCTCTGAGCTATATTGTTATTATATATACTGTCCTGCATCGTGGCGTAATGGGCTGGAGCTTTGTGCTCTAATGCATCCGGTTCGATCATAAACCTGGAAGGTGTGTATTTTAAGACCCGGGTATCCACTCAGCACTGAGGGATATGAGGAGCTGCAATTGGTAGCGAATCCGATCAGGACTACCAACTTTTCGGCTGGAGGTGCAATGATGCTGACCACATCGCCTGTGCGTATCGGTTAGGCGATCGTCTAGCTCTGTCTTGCGTAAAGTCTGTTTAGTTAACGCGTGTGCACGTCGTCCGCTGTCATTGTCGAACCCTTATAATCGTTTTACAACACCGACCCTCCTTCTCCCAGATGTTTCTGCAAGGTTGCCACCTTTCTCGATACGTCATGGGTATCGTACGAGGTTTCGTCTAAATAAATTATCTTATGTCCATTACTGCAAAACTTTCTTAGTTTTGATATATACATATATATATATATATATCGCCAAGCTACAATTCTACTGGATTCCATAATAAACCTTAACTTATTGAAAGTGCGGTATTTGAGACCCAGCTCCTTTAGGAAACCGCGCAGAGTGCAGTGCCGATAAGGAAAATCACAAATTTCTTGCATATGTGCAACCAATTCGTCTAAGGTGGGCACTCCCCCTTTTGCATAGAATCTATAAATTTCTCGACGAATTAAAACGCATGTGAAATTATCTACTTTAGAAAAACGTTCCTTTGTTTTCACACTTGATCAGCGTCTTTGGTATTCCTTTCGTCACAACATTTCTTACTGTATTTCTGTGAATACCCAGAATTTATCATCAGGTTCATTGCACGACCCCTTACCAAGATAATTTGTCAGCAGATATTTATAAGTGTTCAAAACAAACGCTTGAGTTTGCTTAGAAACAGTTCCCGTTATAACTTTGTTTTGTGATGAAATTAACTGTAACACAGATTTTAATTTCAGAATAGCCACTTCTGTTGCATAAGTAGAGGCATGCCTGCCACCTTCAAGAGACCCCGAGTTCGAATATATCGCTTTAACTATGTTCGTAACCCATGTGGAGCGGACATTTTGTCCTCTAGGTTTAATTCCTGTACCATACAATGTTACTTCAACATGTATTCACAGAGACCTTAGTGCTATGTAACTGTAAACCTACTTCTACACGTGTCGGACAGGTGCCTTAAGGGTAACCTTCACTCCACCTCTTCAGCCTGTAGATAGGTAGCATATATTATTTTGCAATTTACGTCCTCCAACGTTAAGTCATATCGGACGATGAATGAAATGGGTGAAATGATGCTCAAATGAGTCCGGGGTGCATGGAGCTTAGAGTAACCCGAGATTCGTCTATCAGGACAAGGACAAACCCGGGAAAAAACCTTATCCAGGTAACTCACCCTGACCAAGATTCGAAATCGGGACCTCTTGAACGTGAGGCACGCACGCTACCATATTCATTTATACACTTGCTTCTTCTTTAAGTTGGAACTTTGGGTCAGGGTTATAAATTAACAATTCGGTGTTTAATTTGGTGACTGAGGATGGTACCAAAAACTTCAGTCAGATTAGTCGGCCTATGCGACTTGACCCCGGGACCTTCGTAATGGAGATCACAGTTAACGTCTGAGTCACTCCAGCTTGGTCGTGCACGTCTTTGAAATTATTTGTGCGCAGTCTCTCGGTGATCATAGCCAAAAACAAGCAATCTCAAATTTGACACTCACTGAACTATTCTTAGAAAAGCTTCTATTTCTATTTCACGTTAATCACGACTAACGTTTACACAAGAAGTTCCATTATGTTTTAATTCGTTGAAGTAACCTGGCTAGAAAACCAGCTGAAGGAACAGTTAGGTATTCATAACATGAAATAACTATAGTATACATGGCCACATTTTTATTAAAGTTTTCCAACGTAAGATCATATCGGACGATGAATGCAAATTATAAAATGATGCTCAAATGTGTCCAGGGTCCATAGACCTTAGACTCACCCGACATTTATTTTTCAGGATAAGGGAAAGTCGCGGAAAATACCTTACCCATATAATTTACGCTGACCAAGATTCGAACTTGGGTCCTGTTGGCAATAGCCAGAAAAGCTCCACCTACGTTATTGAGGTGAGCAAACTCCTTGCATGACCACGACGGACAGAAGAATATTGACTTAATATTACAACAGATGTACAACAGTGTATTGCAAAACTCACCCAATAACACAGTAGACTCGAAAATAATGTCTCTACATATTTACGTAAATTAAATGCTTTCGAGAAAAGAGTTTATGCTTATTTTATTTGTATGTGACTTAATTGAAGGAAATTAATCATTGCTTCATACTAGCCAATTATAGGTTAAAGTTTTGAATAGATAGAGAAAAACTGAAAAATTCAAGGCCATGGCTGGGATTTGTACCACGGATCTCCTGGTTTCCGCCCAGTCGCTCTTACCCATTGAGCTACCATGGCTAACGTGTCGTCATGATATTAAATTCCCCAGCTGACTCTTATATTTTCCCGGTAAACCGCTAGGGGCTCTCATATTCGATATACACCGTTTGTGTCGACTTATGTACTGTTGTAAGTACTTCAGTACCAGGCTTGGTCATTAAATTATTATTATTTAAGTTAATTACTGTAAATTAATCATTCCTTCACACTAGCCGTGTATAGGCTAAACATTAGCCACTTATATAATAAGAGTTTAAAGAGCTCTGGTTCAATAACAAATTAAATAAACGTATCATAATTGACAGATACCAACAGTTTGTATGGGAAAATAAAATAGCCGCTACCCTTTTTCTCTCATCTTTTGAACCTTACTTGGGCTTAAAAATCTCAAAACAAATTTAAGCAAATGCACAATGGCAACAGGTTCAATGAGACAGAACGAATGTTCTTTTCTGTTAGATGAATATTATTTTTGCAGTTATCACTCTGTACCACAGTTTACTCAGTACTCAATCTGCTTAATATGAGTATTCCTGATACAAAAAATATCGAAGATATACTGCCAAATAATTGAATTCCATACACATACATCGTCCAACGAAGCACATATTTAAATCACCGTCGACTTCAGTGACCAGTTACAATGCTGAAAATTACGATTGGAGCAAAAGGAACGGAAACTATTGCTGTTTAACAAGTACACGCTAATGAATAATGTACTTTAAGTAATCTCAATAGGTAATGAATTTCATTTTGAGTTTCTAAAGCTATATTTTGGTGTTTCCTTTCTCACAAGCAGGGGAAATAAAGTAGAACCATCTAGCGACACAGGGTGACGTTACATTATGGAGAACATTAGCGCCATATTACAAACAGAAACCAACGCTTCTGCTATACATTCCTACGCGTTGTGCTGCTATCTGGTGATAAATTTCCAGTAATCTACTGAATCTCGCTTATTTGTGGCCTTTAGTAAATCTTATTTTAAAGCTTCCTTTATTAAGAGACTACCACTTGGAAGAAACATAGCGAATACAAAACTGTCAATAAGAACACTAGATGTTCTGTTCAATACTGAACACCTAACAGTGGAACATATAGACTAATATTGAATATTTGCATCATCTGCAGACACAGTTATTCATTCGCAGTCACATTGCTGAACTTCCCCAATAACAACTTCAGATTTACTGCTATCCAAGATGGAAAAATGTACATGGGTTGAAGCGTATGTAATTTCTTCAAAACCAGTGTAACTATTTGGCGTTAACAGATGCAGAAAGTGTAGCTAGCTCAACAGTGCTAGTATTCCACTACAAATAATAATAACAACATAGAATTAATAATGTTATTAGCACTCTGAAAGAACTGGTCCTAATGATATTTTGTATAACATTAGTTATAGAGTAAATAGAACCTGTATCTTGAATTTTATGTATATAATACGTTGACCTCCTATTTTGTTGAATTTTATATCACTTGGAATATAAAGGATTGACAAAATCTTATGCTAAAATCAGTAATAACATTTCCACTGCTTATTTTGAATACATTTCAAGACTAGCATATTTTATTTTAATAACGTAAGATCGTGCTATCCGTTTTAAATTGAATGGTAAATATGTGTGTAAATGTTGTTTGATGTTTTTCAATAACTGATGCTCATCACTCCACTATTTTAATTCGACGGTATCCTAATGTATGCAACTGTTTCTTTATTATGTGCGAATTTCCTTCTTAGAATTGAGAAAACTTTATTAATTACTGAAGGCATCGAAATGATTGGGAGGCAATTTCTCTATAATATTATAAAGACAGAAAATTTGGCGTATATGTTATAGTATCTCAAAGCCACTCAGTCGATTTTGATAACGTTTTTCAGTGAGTACACAGGCAAACAAAGACCATGTGCTCTTGAATTTAAAATACATTGGAGTTATAACAAAATATTTTAAAAAAGCAGATGCTGGACTTTAATTGAAAATGCTAAGGATTAGAAATGAATTGTTGTTTCTCCGAGGAATAAAGGTGAACGAAGTCACCATTAACAGCAATACTTTCCGTTCTTTTTACTCCAATCGTAATTTTCAGCATTATAACTGGTCGTCAAAGTTGCCGCTGAGTCAAATATCTACTTAGTGGACGATGTGTGTATACTGACGGTTTGTTAGCCTAACAAAAACTAAAGGACGACTGAACCGATTTGTCTAATTTTGGTTTTAAAATATTTTTATAACTCCAAGAAAGGTTTAAAGTGCCAGAAAAAGCTGAAATGATAATGGAAAAGGTTATTAACTAAATGTAAAAATACACACGCAAACATTTTACGGAACGCATACACTTTCTTTTATTTTTGAAAAACAAAAGCTTTGTCCACTCCTTGCTAAAGTCTTCAAAGCTCCTGCAGTTAACAAATTGTATTAAATAACGTCTATCATTTGTTATCAAGATTGAATTTTTTATGCAGCATGATTTTTTTTTTTTTTTTTTTTTTTGTAATTTACGTCCTCCAACGTTGTCATATCGGACGATGAACGAAGTGGGTGTAATGATGCCCAAATGTGTCCGGGATCCATGAAGCTTAAAGTTACCTGACATTCGTCTTTCAGGATAAGGGAAACCCCCGGAAAAACCTTATCCAGGTAACACACCCTGACCGAGATTCGAACTCGGGACCTCTTGAGGCAGACATGCTACCATCTACGCTACCGAGGCGGGCATGCAGCATGATGATATAGCTTCCGAAGACTACACATGAAATTAATTTCTGGTTGCACTGTAACACTGAAATATTTTACCACAGAAAATTGTTTTGAAAATTGGTGAATCCTTGGATTTCTTCATTATAATTTGTGTTTCTGAATTCGTGAATGTGGATTGAATTGACATTTTAATTAACTGAAGTTAAAATTGAATTGAATTGAATTATTATTGAAATTAATTAAATTAAAATTAATTGAATTCCTTTGTGACTTTGTGAAGTTCACGGAAACTTTTTTACTATGCGACGGGCAAGACGACCTGACTTAGTTCGTAGAAGTCAAGTCACATGTGCGACGAGCTATGACACGGGATGAACGCACTGATGATCAGCGAGATGCAGCTAATGCTAATAGTGTCGTGTTGGTATGTCAGAATTGCGTCTTAGAATCTCTGTTTCTTCCGTGGAAGTTGTTTTTGTACAAATTAGTTGACACAGTTAAAAACCAGGATGACGTAGTCAGCTATCTCGCGGAATTTTTAAATTTATTTGAACTGCCTGGACTACCACCTCACAATTTAAAGTTAAAAGTAGGATCAGTTGTGATCATGCTCGGTAACTTTAGCCAACTACGACTGTGCAATGGGACGAGACTAACTGAAGAAGATATTAGAATAAGTTATCGAGGTAGAAATCATCAAGGGAAAGTACAAAGTAGAGAATATCTTGATCCCACGTATTCCGATGATTCCAAAGGATTTACCTTTTGATCTTAAGCGTCTACAATTTCCCGTGCGATGATCATTATTACAGTTCGACCGCTCTATCTCCGGCTCTGTCATTTCTCGAGAGGGGAAAGCAGGCGGTTGCCAGTTCTTTAGCGGGAATTTTAAGCAGAGTAACAATGCGTATTTTAAATATTTCACGTACTTGCATATTTCACGAACCACTAGCCATATTATTATAATAGCAATAATAATAGGACTTACGAACACTAAAAATCGGAATTCATGAGCGCAAAATATAGCAAAGAAAGATCACCAGCGCAAGCAACTAAAGTCACGTGGCTCAAACAAATTTATCCTGACAACACAGTGTTGGGTTTGGAAGCCACGCCTAACAGTGACAATGCTGATTGGCTCTAGCAGACAGTTTTAACTTCCTGACCACGACACCGAATGTAGAGTCTCCCAGTACTACCAACAGATGCAGTTAGTGTGTATGAAGGGTGTGAACGAAATATTCGAATAGAGTGGTGTTGCAATAAATATCTTATACATTAATGAAATTGCAAGTTGGATTTCAGTATTTTAAAGCTAATATAGTACTGTATTTTCGTTCTAAAGATCATTTTGAGGATATGTTTCCAATTGCTCATTACTGAATGTTGGTACTACTAACCTTCCCACTCCACCTTTTGCAGTCGCAAAACGTCAGAGCCGGAGATACAACGACCGGACTGTAAATCGCTAAGGCAATCGTAGGAAATTTGCGGAATTAACCTGGAGATTCCCCGTGCCATGGACGATTACACGTCGCGTGTTCGCGCTTCGGATAACCATAATCCTTATATATTTACGTCCCATAAAAAGAAAAATATCTTGTTTATCAGAAAGCTTTGAATTTATTAACTTAATTGTAACTGTGTTGTATTTAAACTTCGTCCACAGTTGCAGAGTAACTAAATAACTAATCCGAATTTGCTGTATTTATATAGATATGTTCATAAAACTTTTATTGGCGATACGAAGCTCGCCGAGTCAGCTAGTGCAAGAAATCATCTGGCCCGATCTAACTTTCAATAATATCAAGACTGAACAAAGTTAAAACATCTTCTTCTTCTTCTTCTTCTTCACTTCATGGATTAGGCTCTCGTCTCTTCCGTCTTCACAGTGTCTCCTTCCATCTTTTCCTCAGCCTCCCTACGTCCCTCTTTCTTTTAGAACTATATACGAAAACTACTTTTGGCAGCCTTGTATCATCCATTCTTCTAAGATATTCAAACCATCTTCTTCTGTACCTATCCATTCTTGAGGTGATAGCTTCCACTTGTAATTCATTTCTTATATTTTCATTTCTGACTCTATCTTCTCTTGTACATCCTTTTGTTCTTCTCAAGAATCTCATTTCGCAACTTTGTATTCTGCTGATGTTTCTTTGTGTAGGTATCCAGTTTTCACATCCATAAAGCAACGTTGGGACCGCCATGGTGTTATAAAATTTTATTCTTGTTTCAGATCTTATTTTATGCTTTAGGGTTTTGTGAATTGTTCCACAAATTGTTTGAAATCTCATTAATTTGTTGTTCGTATCTGTATCTTTCTCATTGCTGATTTCACACCCTAAATAATTGAAGGAGGATACTTGTTCCAATACTTTGTCATTAACGACTATTTTCGACCTTATTGGTATTTTGCTCCAGTTTGCCATTATTTTTTACTTTTATATTGATATTTCAATATTAAAACATTTGCATATTTGGTTACGTTGGTGTATTGGACGTTGTAGATCATCTTCCTCGTCCGATATGACTTAACGTTGGAGGACGTAAATTACAAAAAAAAAAAAAAAGAAAAAAAAATCTTCTCTTTCCTGTATAATTACTACGTTATCTGCATATAATAAAATATTTAAAATATTTCCTTGGGCTACTTTTATGCCTGCGTCAATTTTTTGTGTCCAATTTTGGATTATTTTACTAACATAGATGTTAAAAAGTGTCGGTGACATTGGACATCCTTGTCTGACTCATTTGTTAGTTACAATTTCTTCTGATTTCTCTATCTTGAATCTTAAAATTATTTTAGTGTCCTCGTATAAACTTTTCACCACCTTTACCAAATGTCTTGGGTAGCCTTTTTCTTTCATTATGATCCACAGCTTTTCTCGGACTACATTATCAAAAGCCTTCTGGAAATCTATAAATGCTATATGTGTCTGCAGATTATGTACAACATAAAGCATACCGGAGAAAAGCTCTTTTCTTTCCAAGTTCTCCTTATGAAGAAAGTACAAAGTAGAAGATATCCTGATGCCGATTATTCCAACCTTTTGATTTTAAGCATCTACAATTTCCCGTGAGTTTGGCCTTGCTGATGACCATAAATATAGCCAAGGGCCAGACAGTGGAAGTCTGCGGAATCAGTTTGGATTTTCCCTGTTTATCTCATGAACAATTAATTATATGTCACGTGTTCACGCGTCGGAAAGCCATTGTCTTTATATATTTACGCACCACAAAAAAGATAAAAAGGGTTGTTTATCAGAAGGTTTTAAACTGATTAACTGAATTGTAACTGTGTTGTATATAAGCTTCACTCAAATCGCAGAACAACTAATTCAAATTTGTTGTATTTATATAGATAAGTTTAGACAAATTCTATTGGTGGTAGGAAGTTTGTCGGGTCAGTTAGTTTTCTTATAAACGGAAACGTTCTAAAAATATCTGTGAGGAAGAGCACAACACTCCTAAGGTAAGTATCACTCCTCTCTACATTTTACCAAACTTTTCTCGAGTGTTCAGTGTACAAAAAACAGTCCAAATTGTAATGCCATTGTAATACCAATTTATAAGCGAACAAACTGTCATCTGAGCTATATTGTTATTATATATACTGTCCTGCATCGTGGCGTAGTGGGCTGGAAGGTGTGTATTTTAAGACCCGGGTATCCACTCAACACTGAGGAATATGAGGAGCTGCAATAGGTAGCGAATCCGATCAGGAATACCAACTTTCCGGCTGGAGGTGCCATGATGCTGACCGAATCGCCTTTGCGTATCGGTTAGGCGATCGTCAAACTCTGTCTTGCGTAAAGTCTGTTTAGTTAACGCGTGTGCACGTCGGCCGCTGCCTTTGACGAACCCTTATAATCGTTTTACATCACAGACCCTCCTTCTCCCAGATGTTTCTGCAAGGTTGCCACCTTTCTCACCTTTCTCGATACGTCATGGGTATCGTACGAGGTTTCGTCTAAATAAATTATCAGTTAGTACAGAAATCGTCTGGCCCAACCTAACTTTCAATAATATCAAGGCTGAACAGAGTTAAAGCAACATGACGGAGAAAAGCTCTTTGCTTTCAAAGTTCTCCTTATAAGTAAAGTACAAATTAGAAGATATCCTAATTCCGATGATTCCAAGGGATATACCTTTTGATTTTAAGCATCTACAATTTCCCGTGAGTTTGGCCTTTGAGATGACCATAAATATATCTCAGGGTCACTCGATGGAAGTCTGCGGAATCAACTTGGATTTTCCCTGTGTCTCTCATGGACAATTAATTATACGTCGCGTGTTCACGCGTCGGAAAGCCATTATCTTTATATATTTATGCACCACAAAAAAGAAAGAGCACAAAAAGGGTTGTTTATCAGAAGGTTTTAAACTGATTAACTTAATTGTGACTGGGTTGTGCATAAGCTTCACCCCAATTGCAGAGTAACTAATCCGTATTTGTTCTATTTATATAGATAAGTTCAGACAACTTCTATTGGTGGTATGAATTACGCCGGGTCAGCTAGTTTTCTTATAAACGGAATCGTTCTAAAATTATCTGTCAGGAGGAGCAGACTTCAAATCCACACAACACTCCTAAGGTAAGTATCACTCCCCTTTACATTTTACCAAACTTTTCTTGAGTGTTCCAGTATATAAAATAGTCCAAAATTGTAATAACAGTGTAGTACCAATTTATAAGCAAACAAACTCTCATCTGAGCTATGTTGTTATTAAATATAATGTCCTGCATCGTGACGTAGTGGGCTGGAGCGTTGTGTTCTACTGCACCCGGTTCGATCACACACCTGGCGGGTGTGTATTTTAAGACCCGGGTATCCTTTCAGCAATGAGGAAAATGAGGAGCTGCAATAGGTAGCGAATCCGATCAGGAATACTAACTTGTGCTGATTGCACCTTTCCTTTACGAGGCGTGTGCCTCAGTTGTTTTGTGTTTCCCTTTTTCTCCGCGTGAGCTCGTGAAGGTTGCTTTGTTTCCTCTCTCGAACAGCTCTCCGAGCTAAGATAGAGCAGTCGGGGCTCACCTTTCATTAGCGCACGCACGGTGATTTATAACTGTCTTAGCTCCCGGGTGCAGTTCAAAATCATGTAATGGCAGGTGCTAGAGTGAAGTTATAATGTGTTCAAAGTTTAACTTTTGAGGAAGTTTAAGTAAAGTGTAACTGTGCAAGTAAGCTGTCATTGTGAATAAGAGATTTATTAAAGCTTTTAAATTAAGAAAGTTAAGTTGTGTAATTGTACCTTAGCCTCCGGGTACAGTTCAGTGACCACGCTCTGCTACCACTGAACTGTACCCGTGTACCCGTTTACACTGTAAATCACCGTGCGCGCGCTATGAAACGTGAGACCCGACTGCTCTGTCTCGCCAGCTCGGAGAGCTGTTCCCTGTGAATCAGCACAAACTTTCCGGCTGGAGGTGCCATGATGCTCACCATATCGCCTGTGCGTATCGGTTAGGCGATCGTCTAGCTCTGTCTTGCGTATGTGGTCATGTGGAAAACAGTCAGGTTAGCAGGCTCAGGCTAATTTTGTGGGCTGTTACGCCGTGGATTACTCTTTTATTATGTATAAGAAAATATTAAGAAAATTGTGGTACCCTAAACCACCAATTACATAAACATTTTCTTTACCTTTAATTTTCTTTAAAATATATTATGTTTAAGATATTTTTATGATGAATAAAATGGAAACAGCTATTGAAATCCTCCTCATTCTGAGCTATAACCCTGAGAAAGAATGATATACCATAACCCTGCACTTGGGCTTACGCGTTTAATGTGTGACTCTATACCGTAGACGTCCTTTTGTTTATGTGGCAATGTAAAGAGAAGTACGTGTACGTGTGAGACATCATTGGTTGTTAACTCTCTGTGGATGAAAAAAATATTGTGTGTGCTTAAGACCACACGACAGAAGTGAAAACATACAAACTATACTTTATAAATAATTATTAAAAATATTTAAAAATAATGTTGACACTAATTCTTGCGCAAAGAGACCCCAGAAGAAAATAATTTGCCAATCAGCTTATTACTGTAAATTAATCATTCCTTCACACTAGCCGTGTATAGGCTAAACCTTACCCACTTATATAATAAGAGTTTAAATATCTCTCTATTAATAACAAATGAAATAAACGTATCATAATTGACAGATACCAACAGTTTGTATGGGAAAATAAAAGAGCCGCTACTCTTTTTCTCGAATCTTTTGAACCTTACTTGGGCTTAAAAATCTCAAAACAAAATTAAGCAAATGCTTGGTAGCACCAGGTTCAATGAGACAGAACGAATATCTTTGTATCAGTTAGATGAATATTATTTTTGCAGTTATCACTCTGTACCACAGTTTACTCAGTACTCAAACTGCTTAATATGAGTATTCCTGTTCAAAAAAATATCGAATTCATGTAGCAAATTAGTGAATTCCATACACATACATCGTCCAAGGAAGTAGATATTTAAATCACCGTCGACTTCAGTGACTAGTTACAATGCTGAAAATTACGATTGGAGCAAAAGGAACGGAAACTATTGCTGTTTAACATGTACACGCAAATGAATAATGTACTTTAAGTAATCTCAATAGGTAATGAATTTCATTTTGAGTTTCTAAAGCTATATTTGGGTGCTTCTTTTCTCACAAGCAGGGGAAAAAAAGTAGAGCCATCTAGCGACACAGGGTGACGTTACATTATGGAGAACATTAGCGCCATATTACAAACAGAAACCAACGCTTCTGCTATACATTCCTACGCGTTGTGCTGCTATCTGGTGATAAATTTCCAGTAATCTACTGAATCTCGCTTATTTGTGGCCTTTAGTAAATCTTATTTTAAAGCTTCCTTTATTAAGAGACTACCACTTGGAAGAAACATAGCGAATACAAAACTGTCAATAAGAACACTAGATGTTCTGTTCAATATTGAACACATAACAGTGGAACATGTAGACTAATATTGAATATTTGCATCATTTGCAGACACAGTTATTCATTCTCAGTCACATAGCTTAACTTCCCCAATAACAACTTCAGATTTACTGCTATCCAAGATGCAAATATGTACATGGGTTGAAGCGTATGTAATTTGTTTCAAAACCAGTGTAACTATTTGGCGCTAACAGATGCAGAAAGTGTAGCTAGCTCAACACTGCTAGTATTCCACTACAAACAATAATAATAACATAGAATTAATAATGTTATTAGCACTCTGCAAAAAGTGGTCCTAATGATATTTTGTATAACATTAGTTATCGGATAAATAGAACCAATATCTTGAATTTTATGTATATAATACGTTAACCTTCACTTTTTTTATCATTTTTAAAGTAAGGATTGACAAAATCTTATGCTAAAATCAGTAACAACATTTCCACTGCTTATTTTGAGTACACTTCAAGACTAGCATATTTTATTTTAATAACGTAAGATCGTGCTATCAGTTTTAAATTGAATGGTAAATATGTGTGTAAATGTTGTGTTTGATGTTTTTCAATAACTGATGCTCATCACTCCACTATTTTATTTCGACGGTATCCTAATGTATGCAACTGTTTCTTTATTATGTGCGAATATCCTTCTTAGAATTGAGAAAACTTTATTAATTGCTGAAGGCATCGAAATGATTGGGAGGCAATATCTATACAGTATTATAAAGACAGAAAAGTTGGCGTATATGTCAGATAATCTCAAAGCCACTCAGTCAATGTTGATAACCTTTTTCAGTGAGTACACACGCAAACAAAGACCATGTGCTCTTGAATACAAAAGACATTGGAGTTATAACAAAACATTTAAAAAAGCAGATGCTGGATTTTAATTGAAAATGTTAAGGATTAGAATTGAACTGTTGTTTCTCCAAGGGATAAAGGTGAACGAAGTCACCATTAACAGCAATAGTTTCCGTTCTTTTTACTCCAATCGTAATTTTCAGCATTATAACTAGTCGTCAAAGTTGCCGCTGAGTCAAATATCTACTTATTTGACGATGTGTGTATATATGATATAGACAATTGACGGTTTGTTAGCCTCACAAAAACTAAAGGACGACTGAACCGATTTGCCTAATTTTGGTTTTAAAATATTTGTATAATTCCAAGGAAGGTTTAAAAGGCCAGAAAAATCTGAAATGATAATGGACAAGGTTATTAACTAAATGTAAAAATACACACGCAAACATTTTACGGAACTAATACACCTTCTTTTATTTTTGAAAAACAAAAGCTTTGTCCACTCCTTGCTAAAGTCTTCAAAGCTCCTGCAGTTACCAAATTTTGTTGAATAACGTCTATCGTTTGTTATCAAGATTGAATTTTTTATGCAGCATGATTTTTTTTTTTAATTTACGTCCTCCAACGTTGTCATATCGGACGATGAACGAAATGGGTGTAATGATGCTCAAATGTGTCCGGGATCCATGAAGCTTAAAGTTACCTGACATTCGTCTTTCAGGATAAGGGAAACCCCGGAAAAAACCTTATCCAGGTAACTCACTTTGACCGAGATTCGAACTCGGGACCTCTTGAGGCAGACATGCTACCATCTACGCTACCGAGGCGGGCATGCAGCATGATGATATAGCTTCCGAAGACTAGACATGAAATTAATTTCTGGTTGCACTGTAAAACTATAAATATAGTTAGTTAGTTACTAACACTCCCCACATGGCAACCTTGGCCTTCGGGGTAACCTCACCCCACCAAGTGATGACCGGACCCATTTCTCAGGTGGAGGCACCCAGAGGGCGGTGTCCATTACCTCCGATGATAGGGTGATATTGAAGATGGCGGTGAGGTGAGAGGACCTACAGTTTTTACCGTGGAATCCGAACCACGTTGGGCATAGGGGATACTTCACATGTGCTAGACAGAGGTGAAGGCGTGGATAGGGCCGACTTAAAATCGCCAACCCCAGAGCCGGGAATCGAACTCGGGACCCTTAGAACGGGAGCCGCGAACGAAACCACCGCGCTACCCCGGCGCCCACACTATAAATATTTGACCACAGAAAATTGTTTTCAAAATTGGTGAGCCTTGAATTCCTTCTTTATAATTTGTGTTTGTGAATTCGTGAATGTGAATTGAATTGGCATTTTAATTAACTGAAGATAAATTTGAATTGACTTATTATTGCAATCAATTAAATTAAAATTAATTGAGTTCCTTTGTGACTTTGTGAAGTTCACGGAAACTTTTTTACTATGCGACGGACAAGACGACCTGACTTAGGTCGTAGAAGTTAAGTCGCATGTGCGACGAGCTATGACAAGGGATGAACGCACTGATGATCAGCGAGATGCAGCTAATGCTAATTAGTGTCGTATTAGTGTGTCAGAATTGCGTCTTGGAATCTCTGTTTCTTCCGTGGGAGTTGTTTTCGTACAAATCAGTTGACACTGTTAAAAACCAGGATGACGTAGTCAGCTATCTCACAGAGTATTTAAATGCATTAGAATTGCCTGGACCACCACCTCACAATTTAAAATTAAAAGTAGGATCAGTTGTGATCATGCTCGGTAACATTAACCAACTACGACTGTGCAATGGGACGAGACTAACTGAAGAAGCTGTTAGAATAAGTTATCGAGGCAGTAATCATCAAGAGAAAGTACAAAGGAGAGAATATCTTGATCCCAAGTATTTCGATGATTCCAAAGGGTTTACCTTTTGATTTTAAGCCTCTACAATGTCCCGTGCGTTTGTCCTTTGCGATGACCGTAATTACAGTTCGGCCGCTCTATCTCTGGCTCTGACATTTCTCGTAAGGGGGAAGCAGGCTGTTGCCAGTTCTTTAGCGGGAATTTCAAGCAGAGGAACAATGCGTATTTTAAACATTTCGCGAAGCAGTAGCCATATTATTATAATAGTGATAATAATAAAACTTACGAACACTACAAATCGGAATTCTCGCGCGCAAAATATAGCAAAGAAAGTTCATCAGCGCAAGCAGCTAAAGCCACGTGGCTCAAACAAATTTAATCTGGCAACACGGTGTTGGGTACGGAAGCCACGCCTAGCAGTGACAATGCTGATTGGCGCTAGCAGACAGTTTTAACTTGCTGACCACGACACCGGATGTGGAGAATCCCAGTACTACCAACAGATGCAGTTAGTGTGTGTGAAAGTTGTGAACGAAATATTCGAATAGAGTGTTGTTGCAATAAATATCTTACATATTAATGAAATTGCAAGTTGGATTTCAGTATTTTAAAGCTAATACAGTACTATATTTTCATTCTAAAGATAATCTTGAGGATATGTTTCCAATTGCTCATTACTGTATGCTGGTACTGTTAACCTTCCCCCTCCACCTCTTGCAGTCGCAAAACATCAGAGCCGGAGACACAACGGCCGCTAAGGCAATCGTTGGAAATTTGCGGAATTAACTTGGAGTTTCCCTGTGCCATGGACAATTATACGTCGCGTGTTCGCGCTTCGGATAACCATAATCTTTATATATTTACGTCCCATAAAAAGTAAAATATCTTGTTTATCAGAAAGCTTTGAATTTATTAACTTAATTGTAACTGTGTTCTATTTAAACTTCGACCACAGTTGCAGAGTAAATAAATAACTAATTCGAATTTGCTGTGTTTCTATAGATATGTTCGCACAACTTTTATTGGCGATACGAAGCTCGCCGGGTCAGCTAGTACAGAAATCATCTGGCCCAACCTAACTTTCAATAATATCAAGACTGAACAGAGTTAAAGCAACGTGCCGGAGAAAAGCTCATTGCTTTCCAAGTTCTCCTCATTAGGAAAGTACAAAGTAGAAGATATCCTGATTCCGATGATTCCAACGGATATACCTTTTGATTTTAAGCATCTACGATTTCCCGTGAGTTTGGCCTTTGAGATGACCATAAATATATCGCAGGGTCGCTCATTGGTAGTCTGCGGAATCAACTTGGATTTTCCCTGTGTCTCTCATAGACGATTAATTATACGTCGCGTGTTCACGCGTCGGAAAGCCATTATCTTTATATATTTACGCACCACAAAAAAGAAAAAAACACAAAAAGGGTTGTTTATCAGAAGGTTTTAAACTGATTACCTTAATTGTGACTGGGTTGTGTATAAGCTTCACCCCAATTGCAGGGTAACTAATCCGTATTTGTTCTATTTATATAGATAAGTTTAGACAACTTCTATTGGTGGTATGAATTACGCCGGGTCGGCTAGTTTTCTTATAAACGGAAACGTTCTAAAACTATCTGTGAGGAGGAGCAGACTTCAAATCCACACAACACTTCTAAGGTAAGTATCACTCCTCTTTACATTTTACCAAACTTTTCTGGAGTGTTCAATGTGTATAACATAGTCCAAAATTGTAATACCAGTGCAATACCAATTTACATGCAAACAAACTGTCCTCTGAGCTATATTGTTATTATATATACTGTCCTGCATCGTGGCGTAATGGGCTGGAGCTTTGTGCTCTAATGCATCCGGTTCGATCACAAACCTTTCTCACCTTTCTCGATACGTCATGGGTATCGTACGAGGTTTCGTCTAAATAAATTATCAGTTAGTACAGAAATCGTCTGGCCCAACCTAACTTTCAATAATATCAAGACTGAACAGAGTTAAAGCAACATGACGGAGAAAAGCTCTTTGCTTTCAAAGTTCTCCTTATAAGTAAAGTACAAATTAGAAGATATCCTAATTCCGATGATTCCAAGGGATATACCTTTTGATTTTAAGCATCTACAATTTCCCGTGAGTTTGGCCTTTGAGATGACCATAAATATATCTCAGGGTAACTCGATGGAAGTCTGCGGAATCAACTTGGATTTTCCCTGTGTCTCTCATGGACAATTAATTATACGTCGCGTGTTCACGCGTCGGAAAGCCATTATCTTTATATATTTATGCACCACAAAAAAGAAAGAGCACAAAAAGGGTTGTTTATCAGAAGGTTTTAAACTGATTAACTTAATTGTGACTGGGTTGTGTATAAGCTTCACCCCAATTGCAGAGTAACTAATCCGTATTTGTTCTATTTATATAGATAAGTTCAGACAACTTCTATTGGTGGTATGAATTACGCCGGGTCAGCTAGTTTTCTTATAAACGGAATCGTTCTAAAATTATCTGTCAGGAGGAGCAAACTTCAAATCCACACAACACTCCTAAGGTAAGTATCACTCCCCTTTACATTTTACCAAACTTTTCTTGAGTGTTCCAGTATCTAAAACAGTCCAAAATTGTAATACCAGTGTAGTACCAATTTATAAGCAAACAAACTCTCATCTGAGCTATATTGTTATTATATATAATGTCCTGCATCGTGACGTAGGGGGCTGGAGCGTTGTGTTCTACTGCACCCGGTTCGATCACACACCTGGCGGGTGTGTATTTTAAGACCGGGGTATCCTTTCAGCAATGAGGAATATGAGGAGCTGCAATAGGTAGCGAATCCGATCAGGAATACCAACTTGTGCTGATTGCACCTTTCCTTTACGAGACGTGTGCCTCAGTTGTTTTGTGTTTCCCTTTTTCTCCGCGTGAGCTCGTGAAGGTTGCTTTGTTTCCTCTCTCGAACAGCTCTCCGAGCTAAGATAGAGCAGTCGGGGCTCACCTTTCATTAGCGCACGCACGGTGATTTATAACTGTCTTAGCTCCCGGGTGCAGTTCAAAATCATGTAATGGCAGGTGCTAGAGTGAAGTTATAATGTGTACAAAGTTTAATTTTTGAGGAAGTTTAAGTAAAGTGTAACTGTGCAAGTAAGCTGTCATTGTGAATAAGAGATTTATTAAAGCTTTTAAATTAAGAAAGTTAAGTTGTGTAATTGTACCTTAGCCTCCGGGTACAGTTCAGTGACCACGCTCTGCTACCACTGAACTGTACCCGTGTACCCGTTTACACTGTAAATCACCGTGCGCGCGCTATGAAAAGTGAGCCCCGACTGCTCTGTCTCGCCAGCTCGGAGAGCTGTTCCCTGTCAATCAGCACAAACTTTCCGGCTGGAGGTGCCATGATGCTGACCATATCGCCTGTGCGTATAGGTTAGGCGATCGTCTAGCTCTGTCTTGCGTATGTGGTCATGTGGAAAACAGTCAGGTTAGCAGGCTCAGGCTAATTTTGTGGGCTGTTACGCCGTGGATTACTCATTTATTATGTATAAGAAAATATTAAGAAAATTGTGGTACCCTAAACCACCAATTACATAAACATTTTCTTTACCTTTAATTTTCTTTAAAATATATTATGTTTAAGATATTTTTATGATGAATAAAATGGAAACAGCTATTGAAATCCTCCTCATTCTGAGCTATAACCCTGAGAAAGAATGATATACCATAACCCTGCACTTGGGCTTACGCGTTTAATGTGTGACTCTATAACGGAGACGTCCTTTTGTTTATGTGGCAATGTAAAGAGAAGTACGTGTACGTGTGAGACATCATTGGTTGTTAACTCTCTGTGGATGAAAAAAATATTGTGTGTGCTTAAGACCACACGACAGAAGTGAAAACATACAAACTATTCTTTATAAGTAATTATTAAAAATATGTAAAAATAATGTTGACACTCATTCTTGCTCAAAGAGACCCCAGATGAAAATAATTTGCCAATCAGCTTATTACTGTAAATTAATCATTCCTTCACACTAGCCGTGTATAGGCTAAACCTTAGCCACTTATATAATAAGAGTTTAAATATCTCTCTATCAATAACAAATGAAATAAACGTATCATAATTGACAGATACCAACAGTTTGTATGGGAAAATAAAATAGCCGCTACTCTTTTTCTTGCATCTTTTGAACCTTACTTGGGCTTAAAAATCTCAAAACAAAATTAAGCAAATTCTCGGTAGCACCAGGTTCAGTGAGACAGAACGAATATCTATGTATCAGTTAGATGAATATTATTTTTGCAGTTATCACTCTGTACCACAGTTTACTCAGTACTCAATCTGCTTAATATGAGTATTCCTGTTCATAAAAATATCGTATTCATGTACCAAATTAGTGAATTCCATACACATACATCGTCCAAGGAAGTAGATATTTAAATCACCGTGGACCTCAGTGACTAGTTACAATGCTGAAAATTACGATTGGAGCAAAAGGAACGGAAACTATTGCTGTTTAACATGTACACGCTAATGAATAATGTACTTTAAGTAATCTCAATAGGTAATGAATTTCATTTTGAGTTTCTAAAGCTATATTTTGGTGCTTCTTTTCTCACAAGCAGGGGAAAGAAAGTAGAGCCATCTAGCGACACAGGGTGACGTTACATTATGGAGAACATTAGCGCCATATTACAAACAGAAACCAACGCTTCTGCTATACATTCCTACGCGCTGTGCTGCTACCTGGTGATAAATTTCCAGTAATCTACTGAATCTCGCTTATTTGTGGCCTTTAGTAAATCTTATTTTAAAGCTTCCTTTATTAAAAGACTACCACTTGGAAGAAACATAGCGAATACAAAACTGTCAATAAGAACACTAGATGTTCTGTTCAATATTGAACACATAAAAGTGGAACATATAGACTAATATTGAATATTTGCATCATTTGCAGACACAGTTATTCATTCGCAGTCACATAGCTTAACTTCCCCAATAACAACTTCAGATTTACTGCTATCCAAGATGGAAATATGTACATGGGTTGAAGCGTATGTAATTTGTTCAAAACCAGTGTAACTATTTGGCGCTAACAGATGCAGAAAGTGTAGCTAGCTCAACACTGCTAGTATTCCACTACAAATAATAATAATAATAACATAGAATTAATAATGTTATTAGCACTCTGCAAAAAGTGGTCCTAATGATATTTTGTATAACATTAGTTATGGAATAAATAGAACCAATATCTTGAATTTTATGTATATAATACGTTAACCTTCACTTTTTTTATCATTTTTAAAGTAAGGATTGACAAAATCTTATGCTAAAATCAGTAACAACATTTCCACTGCTTATTTTGAGTACATTTCAAGACTAGCATATTTTATTTTAATAACGTAAGATCGTGCTATCAGTTTTAAATTGAATGGTAAATATGTGTGTAAATGTTGTGTTTGATGTTTTTCAATAACTGATGCTCATCACTCCACTATTTTAATTCGACGGTATCCTAATGTATGCAACTGTTTCTTTATTATGTGCGAATATCCTTCTTAGAATTGAGAAAACTTTATTAATTGCTGAAGGCATCGAAATGATTGGGAGGCAATATCTATACAATATTATAAAGACAGAAAAGTTGGCGTATATGTCAGATAATCTCAAAGCCACTCAGTCAATATTGATAACCTTTTTCAGTGAGTACACACGCAAACAAAGACCATGTGCTCTTGAATACAAAAGACATTGGAGTTATAACAAAACATTTAAAAAAGCAGATGCTGGATTTTAATTGAAAATGCTAAGGATTAGAATTGAACTGTTGTTTCTCCAAGGGATAAAGGTGAACGAAGTCACCATTAACAGCAATAGTTTCCGTTCTTTTTACTCCAATCGTAATTTTCAGCATTATAACTAGTCGTCAAAGTTGCCGCTGAGTCAAATATCTACTTAGTGGACGATGTGTGTATATATGATATAGACAATTGACGGTTTGTTAGCCTCACAAAAACTAAAGGACGACTGAACCGATTTGCCTAATTTTGGTTTTAAAATATTTGTATAATTCCAAGGAAGGTTTAAAAGGCCAGAAAAATCTGAAATGATAATGGACAAGGTTATTAACTAAATGTAAAAATACACACGCAAACATTTTACGGAACTAATACACCTTCTTTTATTTTTGAAAAACAAAAGCTTTGTCCACTCCTTGCTAAAGTCTTCAAAGCTCCTGCAGTTACCAAATTTTGTTGAATAACGTCTATCGTTTGTTATCAAGATTGAATTTTTTATGCAGCATGATTTTTTTTTTTAATTTACGTCCTCCAACGTTGTCATATCGGACGATGAACGAAATGGGTGTAATGATGCTCAAATGTGTCCGGGATTCATGAAGCTTAAAGTTACCTGACATTCGTCTTTCAGGATAAGGGAAACCCCCGGAAAAACCTTATCCAGGTAACTCACTTTGACCGAGATTCGAACTCGGGACCTCTTGAGGCAGACATGCTACCATCTACGCTACCGAGGCGGGCATGCAGCATGATGATATAGCTTCCGAAGACTAGACATGAAATTAATTTCTGGTTGCACTGTAAAACTATAAATATAGTTAGTTAGTTACTAACACTCCCCACATGGCAACCTTGGCCTTCGGGGTAACCTCACCCCACCAAGTGATGACCGGACCCATTTCTCAGGTGGAGGCACCCAGAGGGCGGTGTCCATTACCTCCGATGATAGGGTGATATTGAAGATGGCGGTGAGGTGAGAGGACCTACAGTTTTTACCGTGGAATCCGAACCTCGTTGGGCATAGGGGATACTTCACATGTGCTAGACAGAGGTGAAGGCGTGG
This sequence comes from Mantis religiosa, assembly GCA_030765055.1. Lineage (NCBI taxonomy): Eukaryota > Metazoa > Arthropoda > Insecta > Mantodea > Mantidae > Mantis > Mantis religiosa. Next base: position 766,428 of record JAUKNK010000216.1, on the reverse strand, counting down.
ATAGGGCCGACTTAAAATCGCCAACCCCAGAGCCGGGAATCGAACTCGGGACCCTTAGAACGGGAGCCGCGAACGAAACCACCGCGCTACCCCGGCGCCCACACTATAAATATTTGACCACAGAAAATTGTTTTCAAAATTGGTGAGCCTTGAATTCCTTCTTTATAATTTGTGTTTGTGAATTCGTGAATGTGAATTGAATTGGCATTTTAATTAACTGAAGTTAAATTTGAATTGAATTATTATTGAAATTAATTAAATTAAAATTAATTGAGTTCCTTTGTGACTTTGTGAAGTTCACGGAAACTTTTTTACTATGCGACGGACAAGACGACCTGACTTAGGTCGTAGAAGTTAAGTCGCATGTGCGACGAGCTATGACAAGGGATGAACGCACTGATGATCAGCGAGATGCAGCTAATGCTAATTAGTGTCGTATTAGTGTGTCAGAATTGCGTCTTGGAATCTCTGTTTCTTCCGTGGGAGTTGTTTTCGTACAAATCAGTTGACACTGTTAAAAACCAGGATGACGTAGTCAGCTATCTCACAGAGTATTTAAATGCATTAGAATTGCCTGGACCACCACCTCACAATTTAAAATTAAAAGTAGGATCAGTTGTGATCATGCTCGGTAACATTAACCAACTACGACTGTGCAATGGGACGAGACTAACTGAAGAAGCTGTTAGAATAAGTTATCGAGGCAGTAATCATCAAGAGAAAGTACAAAGGAGAGAATATCTTGATCCCAAGTATTTCGATGATTCCAAAGGGTTTACCTTTTGATTTTAAGCCTCTACAATGTCCCGTGCGTTTGTCCTTTGCGATGACCGTAATTACAGTTCGGCCGCTCTATCTCTGGCTCTGACATTTCTCGTAAGGGGGAAGCAGGCTGTTGCCAGTTCTTTAGCGAGAATTTCAAGCAGAGGAACAATGCGTATTTTAAACATTTCGCGAAGCAGTAGCCATATTATTATAATAGTGATAATAATAAAACTTACGAACACTACAAATCGGAATTCTCGCGCGCAAAATATAGCAAAGAAAGTTCATCAGCGCAAGCAGCTAAAGCCACGTGGCTCAAACAAATTTAATCTGGCAACACGGTGTTGGGTACGGAAGCCACGCCTAGCAGTGACAATGCTGATTGGCGCTAGCAGACAGTTTTAACTTGCTGACCACGACACCGGATGTGGAGAATCCCAGTACTACCAACAGATGCAGTTAGTGTGTGTGAAAGTTGTGAACGAAATATTCGAATAGAGTGTTGTTGCAATAAATATCTTACATATTAATGAAATTGCAAGTTGGACTTCAGTATTTTAAAGCTAATACAGTACTATATTTTCATTCTAAAGATAATCTTGAGGATATGTTTCCAATTGCTCATTACTGTATGCTGGTACTGTTAGCCTTCCCCCTCCACCTCTTGCAGTCGCAAAACATCAGAGCCGGAGATACAACGGCCGCTAAGGCAATCGTTGGAAATTTGCGGAATTAACTTGGAGTTTCCCTGTGCCATGGACAATTATACGTCGCGTGTTCGCGCTTCGGATAACCATAATCTTTATATATTTACGTCCCATAAAAAGTAAAATATCTTGTTTATCAGAAAGCTTTGAATTTATTAACTTAATTGTAACTGTGTTCTATTTAAACTTCGACCACAGTTGCAGAGTAAATAAATAACTAATTCGAATTTGCTGTGTTTCTATAGATATGTTCGCACAACTTTTATTGGCGATACGAAGCTCGCCGGGTCAGCTAGTACAGAAATCATCTGGCCCAACCTAACTTTCAATAATATCAAGACTGAACAGAGTTAAAGCAACGTGCCGGAGAAAAGCTCTTTGCTTTCCAAGTTCTCCTCATTAGGAAAGTACAAAGTAGAAGATATCCTGATTCCGATGATTCCAACGGATATACCTTTTGATTTTAACCATCTACGATTTCCCATGAGTTTGGCCTTTGAGATGACCATAAATATATCGCAGGGTCGCTCATTGGTAGTCTGCGGAATCAACTTGGATTTTCCCTGTGTCTCTCATAGACGATTAATTATACGTCGCGTGTTCACGCGTCGGAAAGCCATTATCTTTATATATTTACGCACCACAAAAAAGAAAAAAGACAAAAAGGGTTGTTTATCAGAAGGTTTTAAACTGATTACCTTAATTTGGACTGGGTTGTGTATAAGCTTCACCCCAATTGCAGGGTAACTAATCCGTACTTGTTCTATTTATATAGATAAGTTTAGACTACTTCTATTGGTGGTATGAATTACGCCGGGTCAGCAAGTTTTCTTATAAACGGAAACGTTCTAAAACTATCTGTGAGGAGGAGCAGACTTCAAATCCACACAACACTTCTAAGGTAAGTATCACTCCTCTTTACATTTTACCAAACTTTTCTGGAGTGTTCAATGTGTATAACATAGTCCAAAATTGTAATACCATTGCAATACCAATTTACAAGCAAACAAACTGTCCTCTGAGCTATATTGTTATTATATATACTGTCCTGCATCGTGGCGTAATGGGCTGGAGCTTTGTGCTCTAATGCATCCGGTTCGATCATAAACCTGGAAGGTGTGTATTTTAAGACCCGGGTATCCACTCAGCACTGAGAGTTATGAGGAGCTGCAATTGGTAGCGAATCCGATCAGGACTACCAACTTTTCGGCTGGAGGTGCAATGATGCTGACCACATCGCCTGTGCGTATCGGTTAGGCGATCGTCTAGCTCTGTCTTGCGTAAAGTCTGTTTAGTTAACGCGTGTGCGCGTCGTCCGCTGTCATTGTCGAACCCTTATAATCGTTTTAAAACACCGACCCTCCTTCTCCCAGATGTTTCTGCAAGGTTGCCACCTTTCTCGATACGTCATGGGTATCGTACGAGGTTTCGTCTAAATAAATTATCTTATGTCCATTACTGCAAAACTTTCTTAGTTTTGATATATACATATATATATCGCCAAGCTACAATTCTACTGGATTCCATAATAAACCTTAACTTATTGAAAGTGCGGTATTTGAAACACAGCTCCTTTAGGAAACCGCGCAGAGTGCAGTGCCGATAAGGAAAATCACAAATTTCTTGCATATGTGCAACCAATTCGTCTAAGGTGGGCACTCCCCCTTTTGCATAGAATCTATAAATTTCTCGACGAATTAAAACGCATGTGAAATTATCTACTTTAGAAAAACGTTCCTTTGTTTTCACACTTGATCAGCGTCTTTGGTATTCCTTTCGTCACAACATTTCTTACTGTATTTCTGTGAATACCCAGAATTTATCATCAGGTTCATTGCACGACCCCTTACCAAGATAATTTGTCAGCAGATATTTATAAGTGTTCAAAACAAACGCTTGAGTTTGCTTAGAAACAGTTCCCGTTATAACTTTGTTTTGTGATGAAATTAACTGTAACACAGATTTTAATTTCAGAATAGCCACTTCTGTTGCATAAGTAGAGGCATGCCTGCCACCTTCAAGAGAACCCGAGTTCCAATATATCGCTTTAACTATGTTCGTAACCCATGTGGAGCGGACATTTTGTCCTCTAGGTTTAATTCCTGTACCATACAATGTTACTTCAACATGTATTCACAGAGACCTTAGTGCTATGTAACTGTAAACCTACTTCTACACGTGTCGGACAGGTGCCTTAAGGGTAACCTTCACTCCACCTCTTCAGCCTGTAGATAGGTAGCATATATTATTTTGCAATTTACGTCCTCCAACGTTAAGTCATATCGGACGATGAATGAAATGGGTGAAATGATGCTCAAATGAGTCCGGGGTGCATGGAGCTTAGAGTTACCCGAGATTCGTCTATCAGGACAAGGACAAACCCGGGAAAAAACCTTATCCAGGTAACTCACCCTGACCAAGATTCGAAATCGGGACCTCTTGAACGTGAGGCACGCACGCTACCATATTCATTTATACACTTGCTTCTTCTTTAAGTTGGAACTTTGGGTCAGGGTTATAAATTAACAATTCGGTGTTTAATTTGGTGACTGAGGATGGTACCAAAAACTTCAGTCAGATTAGTCGGCCTATGCGACTTGACCCCGGGACCTTCGTAATGGAGATCACAGTTAACGTCTGAGTCACTCCAGCTTGGTCGTGCACGTCTTTGAAATTATTTGTGCGCAGTCTCTCGGTGATCATAGCCAAAAACAAGCAATCTCAAATTTAACACTCACTGAACTATTCTTAGAAAAGCTTCTATTTCTATTTCACGTTAATCACGACTAACGTTTACACAAGAAGTTCCATTATGTTTTAATTCGTTGAAGTAACCTGGCTAGAAAACCAGCTGAAGGAACAGTTAGGTATTCATAACATGAAATAACTATAGTATACATGGTTACATTTTTATTAAAGTTTTCCAACGTAAGATCATATCGGACGATGAATGCAAATTATAAAATGATGCTCAAATGTGTCCAGGGTCCATAGACCTTAGACTCACCCGACATTTATTTTTCAGGATAGGGGAAAGTCGCGGAAAATACCTTACCCATATAATTTACGCTGACCAAGATTCGAACTTGGGTCCTGTTGGCAATAGCCAGAAAAGCTCCACCTACGTTATTGAGGTGAGCAAACTCCTTGCATGACCACGACGGACAGAAGAATATTGACTTAATATTACAACAGATGTACAACAGTGTATTGCAAAACTCACCCAATAACACAGTAGACTTGAAAATATTGTCTCTACATATTTACGTAAATTAAATGCTTTCGAGAAAAGAGTTTATGCTTATTTTATTTGTATGTGACTTAATTGAAGGAAATTAATCATTGCTTCATACTAGCCAATTATAGGTTAAAGTTTTGAATAGATAGAGAAAAACTGAAAAATTCAAGGCCATGGCTGGGATTTGTACCACGGATCTCCTGGTTTCCGCCCAGTCGCTCTTACCCATTGAGCTACCATGGCTAACGTGTCGTCATGATATTAAATTCCCCAGCTGACTCTTATATTTTCCCGGTAAACCGCTAGGGGCTCTCATATTCGATATACACCGTTTGTGTCGACTTATGTACTGTTGTAAGTACTTCAGTACCAGGCTTGGTCATTAAATTATTATTATTTAAGTTAATTACTGTAAATTAATCATTCCTTCACACTAGCCGTGTATAGGCTAAACATTAGCCACTTATATAATAAGAGTTTAAAGAGCTCTGGTTCAATAACAAATTAAATAAACGTATCATAATTGACAGATACCAACAGTTTGTATGGGAAAATAAAATAGCCGCTACCCTTTTTCTCTCATCTTTTGAACCTTACTTGGGCTTAAAAATCTCAAAACAAATTTAAGCAAATGCACAATGGCAACAGGTTCAATGAGACAGAACGAATGTTCTTTTCTGTTAGATGAATATTATTTTTGCAGTTATCACTCTGTACCACAGTTTACTCAGTACTCAATCTGCTTAATATGAGTATTCCTGATACAAAAAATATCGAAGATATACTGCCAAATAATTGAATTCCATACACATACATCGTCCAACGAAGCACATATTTAAATCACCGTCGACTTCAGTGACCAGTTACAATGCTGAAAATTACGATTGGAGCAAAAGGAACGGAAACTATTGCTGTTTAACAAGTACACGCTAATGAATAATGTACTTTAAGTAATCTCAATAGGTAATGAATTTCATTTTGAGTTTCTAAAGCTATATTTTGGTGTTTCCTTTCTCACAAGCAGGGGAAATAAAGTAGAGCCATCTAGCGACACAGGGTGACGTTACATTATGGAGAACATTAGCGCCATATTACAAACAGAAACCAACGCTTCTGCTATACATTCCTACGCGTTGTGCTGCTATCTGGTGATAAATTTCCAGTAATCTACTGAATCTCGCTTATTTGTGGCCTTTAGTAAATCTTATTTTAAAGCTTCCTTTATTAAGAGACTACCACTTGGAAGAAACATAGCGAATACAAAACTGTCAATAAGAACACTAGATGTTCTGTTCAATACTGAACACCTAACAGTGGAACATATAGACTAATATTGAATATTTGCATCATCTGCAGACACAGTTATTCATTCGCAGTCACATTGCTGAACTTCCCCAATAACAACTTCAGATTTACTGCTATCCAAGATGGAAAAATGTACATGGGTTGAAGCGTATGTAATTTCTTCAAAACCAGTGTAACTATTTGGCGTTAACAGATGCAGAAAGTTTAGCTAGCTCAACACTGCTAGTATTCCACTACAAATAATAATAACAACATAGAATTAATAATGTTATTAGCACTCTGAAAGAACTGGTCCTAATGATATTTTGTATAACATTAGTTATAGAGTAAATAGAACCTGTATCTTGAATTTTATGTATATAATACGTTGACCTCCTATTTTGTTGAATTTTATATCACTTGGAATATAAAGGATTGACAAAATCTTATGCTAAAATCAGTAATAACATTTCCACTGCTTATTTTGAATACATTTCAAGACTAGCATATTTTATTTTAATAACGTAAGATCGTGCTATCCGTTTTAAATTGAATGGTAAATATGTGTGTAAATGTTGTTTGATGTTTTTCAATAACTGATGCTCATCACTCCACTATTTTAATTCGACGGTATCCTAATGTATGCAACTGTTTCTTTATTATGTGCGAATTTCCTTCTTAGAATTGAGAAAACTTTATTAATTACTGAAGGCATCGAAATGATTGGGAGGCAATTTCTCTATAATATTATAAAGACAGAAAATTTGGCGTATATGTTATAGTATCTCAAAGCCACTCAGTCGATTTTGATAACGTTTTTCAGTGAGTACACATGCAAACAAAGACCATGTGCTCTTGAATTTAAAATACATTGGAGTTATAACAAAATATTTTAAAAAAGCAGATGCTGGACTTTAATTGAAAATGCTAAGGATTAGAAATGAATTGTTGTTTCTCCGAGGAATAAAGGTGAACGAAGTCACCATTAACAGCAATACTTTCCGTTCTTTTTACTCCAATCGTAATTTTCAGCATTATAACTGGTCGTCAAAGTTGCCGCTGAGTCAAATATCTACTTAGTGGACGATGTGTGTATACTGACGGTTTGTTAGCCTAACAAAAACTAAAGGACGACTGAACCGATTTGTCTAATTTTGGTTTTAAAATATTTTTATAACTCCAAGAAAGGTTTAAAGTGCCAGAAAAAGCTGAAATGATAATGGAAAAGGTTATTAACTAAATGTAAAAATACACACGCAAACATTTTACGGAACGCATACACTTTCTTTTATGTTTGAAAAACAAAAGCTTTGTCCACTCCTTGCTAAAGTCTTCAAAGCTCCTGCAGTTAACAAATTGTATTAAATAACGTCTATCATTTGTTATCAAGATTGAATTTTTTATGCAGCATGATTTTTTTTTTTTTTTTTTTTTTTTTGTAATTTACGTCCTCCAACGTTGTCATATCGGACGATGAACGAAGTGGGTGTAATGATGCCCAAATGTGTCCGGGATCCATGAAGCTTAAAGTTACCTGACATTCGTCTTTCAGGATAAGGGAAACCCCTTGGAAAAACCTTATCCAGGTAACACACCCTGACCGAGATTCGAACTCGGGACCTCTTGAGGCAGACATGCTACCATCTACGCTACCGAGGCGGGCATGCAGCATGATGATATAGCTTCCGAAGACTACACATGAAATTAATTTCTGGTTGCACTGTAACACTGAAATATTTTACCACAGAAAATTGTTTTGAAAATTGGTGAATCCTTGGATTTCTTCTTTATAATTTGTGTTTCTGAATTCGTGAATGTGGATTGAATTGACATTTTAATTAACTGAAGTTAAAATTGAATTGAATTGAATTATTATTGAAATTAATTAAATTAAAATTAATTGAATTCCTTTGTGACTTTGTGAAGTTCACGGAAACTTTTTTACTATGCGACGGGCAAGACGACCTGACTTAGTTCGTAGAAGTCAAGTCACATGAGCGACGAGCTATGACACGGGATGAACGCACTGATGATCAGCGAGATGCAGCTAATGCTAATAGTGTCGTGTTGGTATGTCAGATTTGCGCCTTAGAATCTCTGTTTCTTCCGTGGAAGTTGTTTTTGTACAAATTAGTTGACACAGTTAAAAACCAGGATGACGTAGTCAGCTATCTCGCGGAATTTTTAAATTTATTTGAACTGCCTGGACTACCACCTCACAATTTAAAGTTAAAAGTAGGATCAGTTGTGATCATGCTCGGTAACTTTAGCCAACTACGACTGTGCAATGGGACGAGACTAACTGAAGAAGATATTAGAATAAGTTATCGAGGTAGAAATCATCAAGGGAAAGTACAAAGTAGAGAATATCTTGATCCCACGTATTCCGATGATTCCAAAGGATTTACCTTTTGATCTTAAGCGTCTACAATTTCCCGTGCGATGATCATTATTACAGTTCGACCGCTCTATCTCCGGCTCTGTCATTTCTCGAGAGGGGAAAGCAGGCGGTTGCCAGTTCTTTAGCGGGAATTTTAAGCAGAGTAACAATGCGTATTTTAAATATTTCACGTACTTGCATATTTCACGAACCACTAGCCATATTATTATAATAGCAATAATAATAGGACTTACGAACACTAAAAATCGGAATTCATGAGCGCAAAATATAGCAAAGAAAGATCACCAGCGCAAGCAACTAAAGTCACGTGGCTCAAACAAATTTATCCTGACAACACAGTGTTGGGTTTGGAAGCCACGCCTAACAGTGACAATGCTGATTGGCTCTAGCAGACAGTTTTAACTTCCTGACCACGACACCGAATGTAGAGTCTCCCAGTACTACCAACAGATGCAGTTAGTGTGTATGAAGGGTGTGAACGAAATATTCGAATAGAGTGGTGTTGCAATAAATATCTTACACATTAATGAAATTGCAAGTTGGATTTCAGTATTTTAAAGCTAATATAGTACTGTATTTTCGTTCTAAAGATCATTTTGAGGATATGTTTCCAATTGCTCATTACTGAATGTTGGTACTACTAACCTTCCCACTCCACCTTTTGCAGTCGCAAAACGTCAGAGCCGGAGATACAACGACCGGACTGTAAATCGCTAAGGCAATCGTAGGAAATTTGCGGAATTAACCTGGAGATTCCCCGTGCCATGGACGATTACACGTCGCGTGTTCGCGCTTCGGATAACCATAATCCTTATATATTTACGTCCCATAAAAAGAAAAATATCTTGTTTATCAGAAAGCTTTGAATTTATTAACTTAATTGTAACTGTGTTGTATTTAAACTTCGTCCACAGTTGCAGAGTAACTAAATAACTAATCCGAATTTGCTGTATTTATATGGATATGTTCATAAAACTTTTATTGGCGATACGAAGCTCGCCGAGTCAGCTAGTGCAAGAAATCATCTGGCCCGATCTAACTTTCAATAATATCAAGACTGAACAAAGTTAAAACATCTTCTTCTTCTTCTTCTTCTTCTTCTTCACTTCATGGATTAGGCTCTCGTCTCTTCCGTCTTCACAGTGTCTCCTTCCATCTTTTCCTCAGCCTCCCTACGTCCCTCTTTCTTTTAGAACTATATACGAAAACTACTTTTGGCAGCCTTGTATCGTCCATTCTTCTAAGATATTCAAACCATCTTCTTCTGTACCTATCCATTCTTGAGGTGATAGCTTCCACTTGTAATTCATTTCTTATATTTTCATTTCTGACTCTATCTTCTCTTGTACATCCTTTTGTTCTTCTCAAGAATCTCATTTCGCAACTTTGTATTCTGCTGATGTTTCTTTGTGTAGGTATCCAGTTTTCACATCCATAAAGCAACGTTGGGACCGCCATGGTGTTATAAAATTTTATTCTTGTTTCAGATCTTATTTTATGCTTTAGGGTTTTGTGAATTGTTCCAAAATTGTTTGAAATCTCATTAATTTGTTGTTCGTATCTGTATCTTTCTCATTGCTGATTTCACACCCTAAATAATTGAAGGAGGATACTTGTTCCAATACTTTGTCATTAACGACTATTTTCGACCTTATTGGTATTTTGCTCCAGTTTGCCATTATTTTTTACTTTTCTATTGATATTTCAATATTAAAACATTTGCATATTTGGTTACGTTGGTGTATTGGACGTTGTAGATCATCTTCCTCGTCCGATATGACTTAACGTTGGAGGACGTAAATTACAAAAAAAAAAAAAAAAATCTTCTCTTTCCTGTATAATTACTACGTTATCTGCGTATAATAAAATATTTAAAATATTTCCTTGGGCTACTTTTATGCCTGCGTCAATTTTTTGTGTCCAATTTTGGATTATTTTACTAACATAGATGTTAAAAAGTGTCGGTGACATTGGACATCCTTGTCTGACTCATTTGTTAGTTACAATTTCTTCTGATTTCTCTATCTTGAATCTTAAAATTATTTTAGTGTCCTCGTATAAACTTTTCACCACCTTTACCAAATGTCTTGGGTAGCCTTTTTCTTTCATTATGATCCACAGCTTTTCTCGGACTACATTATCAAAAGCCTTCTGGAAATCTATAAATGCTATATGTGTCTGCAGATTATGTACAACATAAAGCATACCGGAGAAAAGCTCTTTTCTTTCCAAGTTCTCCTTATGAAGAAAGTACAAAGTAGAAGATATCCTGATGCCGATTATTCCAACCTTTTGATTTTAAGCATCTACAATTTCCCGTGAGTTTGGCCTTGCTGATGACCATAAATATAGCCAAGGGCCAGACAGTGGAAGTCTGCGGAATCAGTTTGGATTTTCCCTGTTTATCTCATGAACAATTAATTATATGTCACGTGTTCACGCGTCGGAAAGCCATTGTCTTTATATATTTACGCACCACAAAAAAGATAAAAAGGGTTGTTTATCAGAAGGTTTTAAACTGATTAACTGAATTGTAACTGTGTTGTATATAAGCTTCACTCAAATCGCAGAACAACTAATCCAAATTTGTTGTATTTATATAGATAAGTTTAGACAACTTCTATTGGTGGTAGGAAGTTTGTCGGGTCAGTTAGTTTTCTTATAAACGGAAACGTTCTAAAAATATCTGTGAGGAAGAGCACAACACTCCTAAGGTAAGTATCACTCCTCTCTACATTTTACCAAACTTTTCTCGAGTGTTCAGTGTACAAAAAACAGTCCAAATTGTAATGCCATTGTAATACCAATTTATAAGCGAACAAACTGTCATCTGAGCTATATTGTTATTATATATACTGTCCTGCATCGTGGCGTAGTGGGCTGGAAGGTGTGTATTTTAAGACCCGGGTATCCACTCAACACTGAGGAATATGAGGAGCTGCAATAGGTAGCGAATCCGATCAGGAATACCAACTTTCCGGCTGGAGGTGCCATGATGCTGACCGAATCGCCTGTGCGTATCGGTTAGGCGATCGTCTAACTCTGTCTTGCGTAAAGTCTGTTTAGTTAACGCGTGTGCACGTCGGCCGCTGCCTTTGACGAACCCTTATAATCGTTTTACATCACAGACCCTCCTTCTCCCAGATGTTTCTGCAAGGTTGCCACCTTTCTCACCTTTCTCGATACGTCATGGGTATCGTACGAGGTTTCGTCTAAATAAATTATCAGTTAGTACAGAAATCGTCTGGCCCAACCTAACTTTCAATAATATCAAGGCTGAACAGAGTTAAAGCAACATGACGGAGAAAAGCTCTTTGCTTTCAAAGTTCTCCTTATAAGTAAAGTACAAATTAGAAGATATCCTAATTCCGATGATTCCAAGGGATATACCTTTTGATTTTAAGCATCTACAATTTCCCGTGAGTTTGGCCTTTGAGATGACCATAAATATATCTCAGGGTCACTCGATGGAAGTCTGCGGAATCAACTTGGATTTTCCCTGTGTCTCTCATGGACAATTAATTATACGTCGCGTGTTCACGCGTCGGAAAGCCATTATCTTTATATATTTATGCACCACAAAAAAGAAAGAGCACAAAAAGGGTTGTTTATCAGAAGGTTTTAAACTGATTAACTTAATTGTGACTGGGTTGTGCATAAGCTTCACCCCAATTGCAGAGTAACTAATCCGTATTTGTTCTATTTATATAGATAAGTTCAGACAACTTCTATTGGTGGTATGAATTACGCCGGGTCAGCTAGTTTTCTTATAAACGGAATCGTTCTAAAATTATCTGTCAGGAGGAGCAGACTTCAAATCCACACAACACTCCTAAGGTAAGTATCACTCCCCTTTACATTTTACCAAACTTTTCTTGAGTGTTCCAGTATATAAAATAGTCCAAAATTGTAATAACAGTGTAGTACCAATTTATAAGCAAACAAACTCTCATCTGAGCTATGTTGTTATTAAATATAATGTCCTGCATCGTGACGTAGTGGGCTGGAGCGTTGTGTTCTACTGCACCCGGTTCGATCACACACCTGGCGGGTGTGTATTTTAAGACCAGGGTATCCTTTCAGCAATGAGGAATATGAGGAGCTGCAATAGGTAGCGAATCCGATCAGGAATACTAACTTGTGCTGATTGCACCTTTCCTTTACGAGGCGTGTGCCTCAGTTGTTTTGTGTTTCCCTTTTTCTCCGCGTGAGCTCGTGAAGGTTGCTTTGTTTCCTCTCTCGAACAGCTCTCCGAGCTAAGATAGAGCAGTCGGGGCTCACCTTTCATTAGCGCACGCACGGTGATTTATAACTGTCTTAGCTCCCGGGTGCAGTTCAAAATCATGTAATGGCAGGTGCTAGAGTGAAGTTATAATGTGTTCAAAGTTTAACTTTTGAGGAAGTTTAAGTAAAGTATAACTGTGCAAGTAAGCTGTCATTGTGAATAAGAGATTTATTAAAGCTTTTAAATTAAGAAAGTTAAGTTGTGTAATTGTACCTTAGCCTCCGGGTACAGTTCAGTGACCACGCTCTGCTACCACTGAACTGTACCCGTGTACCCGTTTACACTGTAAATCACCGTGCGCGCGCTATGAAACGTGAGACCCGACTGCTCTGTCTCGCCAGCTCGGAGAGCTGTTCCCTGTGAATCAGCACAAACTTTCCGGCTGGAGGTGCCATGATGCTCACCATATCGCCTGTGCGTATCGGTTAGGCGATCGTCTAGCTCTGTCTTGCGTATGTGGTCATGTGGAAAACAGTCAGGTTAGCAGGCTCAGGCTAATTTTGTGGGCTGTTACGCCGTGGATTACTCTTTTATTATGTATAAGAAAATATTAAGAAAATTGTGGTACCCTAAACCACCAATTACATAAACATTTTCTTTACCTTTAATTTTCTTTAAAATATATTATGTTTAAGATATTTTTATGATGAATAAAATGGAAACAGCTATTGAAATCCTCCTCATTCTGAGCTATAACCCTGAGAAAGAATGATATACCATAACCCTGCACTTGGGCTTACGCGTTTAATGTGTGACTCTATACCGGAGACGTCCTTTTGTTTATGTGGCAATGTAAAGAGAAGTACGTGTACGTGTGAGACATCATTGGTTGTTAACTCTCTGTGGATGAAAAAAATTTTGTGTGTGCTTAAGACCACACGACAGAAGTGAAAACATACAAACTATACTTTATAAATAATTATTAAAAATATTTAAAAATAATGTTGACACTAATTCTTGCGCAAAGAGACCCCAGAAGAAAATAATTTGCCAATCAGCTTATTACTGTAAATTAATCATTCCTTCACACTAGCCGTGTATGGGCTAAACCTTAGCCACTTATATAATAAGAGTTTAAATATCTCTCTATTAATAACAAATGAAATAAACATATCATAATTGACAGATACCAACAGTTTGTATGGGAAAATAAAAGAGCCGCTACTCTTTTTCTCGAATCTTTTGAACCTTACTTGGGCTTAAAAATCTCAAAACAAAATTAAGCAAATGCTTGGTAGCACCAGGTTCAATGAGACAGAACGAATATCTTTGTATCAGTTAGATGAATATTATTTTTGCAGTTATCACTCTGTACCACAGTTTACTCAGTACTCAAACTGCTTAATATGAGTATTCCTGTTCAAAAAAATATCGAATTCATGTAGCAAATTAGTGAATTCCATACACATACATCGTCCAAGGAAGTAGATATTTAAATCACCGTCGACTTCAGTGACTAGTTACAATGCTGAAAATTACGATTGGAGCAAAAGGAACGGAAACTATTGCTGTTTAACATGTACACGCTAATGAATAATGTACTTTAAGTAATCTCAATAGGTAATGAATTTCATTTTGAGTTTCTAAAGCTATATTTGGGTGCTTCTTTTCTCACAAGCAGGGGAAAAAAAGTAGAGCCATCTAGCGACACAGGGTGACGTTACATTATGGAGAACATTAGCGCCATATTACAAACAGAAACCAACGCTTCTGCTATACATTCCTACGCGTTGTGCTGCTATCTGGTGATAAATTTCCAGTAATCTACTGAATCTCGCTTATTTGTGGCCTTTAGTAAATCTTATTTTAAAGCTTCCTTTATTAAGAGACTACCACTTGGAAGAAACATAGCGAATACAAAACTGTCAATAAGAACACTAGATGTTCTGTTCAATATTGAACACATAACAGTGGAACATGTAGACTAATATTGAATATTTGCATCATTTGCAGACACAGTTATTCATTCTCAGTCACATAGCTTAACTTCCCCAATAACAACTTCAGATTTACTGCTATCCAAGATGCAAATATGTACATGGGTTGAAGCGTATGTAATTTGTTCAAAACCAGTGTAACTATTTGGCGCTAACAGATGCAGAAAGTGTAGCTAGCTCAACACTGCTAGTATTCCACTACAAACAATAATAATAACATAGAATTAATAATGTTATTAGCACTCTGCAAAAAGTGGTCCTAATGATATTTTGTATAACATTAGTTATCGGATAAATAGAACCAATATCTTGAATTTTATGTATATAATACGTTAACCTTCACTTTTTTTATCATTTTTAAAGTAAGGATTGACAAAATCTTATGCTAAAATCACTAACAACATTTCCACTGCTTATTTTGAGTACACTTCAAGACTAGCATATTTTATTTTAATAACGTAAGATCGTGCTATCAGTTTTAAATTGAATGGTAAATATGTGTGTAAATGTTGTGTTTGATGTTTTTCAATAACTGATGCTCATCACTCCACTATTTTAATTCGACGGTATCCTAATGTATGCAACTGTTTCTTTATTATGTGCGAATATCCTTCTTAGAATTGAGAAAACTTTATTAATTGCTGAAGGCATCGAAATGATTGGGAGGCAATATCTATACAATATTATAAAGACAGAAAAGTTGGCGTATATGTCAGATAATCTCAAAGCCACTCAGTCAATGTTGATAACCTTTTTCAGTGAGTACACACGCAAACAAAGACCATGTGCTCTTGAATACAAAAGACATTGGAGTTATAACAAAACATTTAAAAAAGCAGATGCTGGATTTTAATTGAAAATGTTAAGGATTAGAATTGAACTGTTGTTTCTCCAAGGGATAAAGGTGAACGAAGTCACCATTAACAGCAATAGTTTCCGTTCTTTTTACTCCAATCGTAATTTTCAGCATTATAACTAGTCGTCAAAGTTGCCGCTGAGTCAAATATCTACTTATTTGACGATGTGTGTATATATGATATAGACAATTGACGGTTTGTTAGCCTCACAAAAACTAAAGGACGACTGAACCGATTTGCCTAATTTTGGTTTTAAAATATTTGTATAATTCCAAGGAAGGTTTAAAAGGCCAGAAAAATCTGAAATGATAATGGACAAGGTTATTAACTAAATGTAAAAATACACACGCAAACATTTTAAGGAACGCATACATCTTTTCTTTTTTTTAAAAAAACAAAGGCTTTGTCCACGCCTTGCTAAAGTCTTCAAAGCTCCTGCAGTTACCAAATTTTGTTGAATAACGTCTATCGTTTGTTATCAAGATTGAATTTTTTATGCAGCATGATTTTTTTTTTTAATTTACGTCCTCCAACGTTGTCATATCGGACGATGAACGAAATGGGTGTAATGATGCTCAAATGTGTCCGGGATCCATGAAGCTTAAAGTTACCTGACATTCGTCTTTCAGGATAAGGGAAACCCCCGGAAAAACCTTATCCAGAAAACTCACCTTGACCGAGATTCGAACTCGGGACCTCTTGAGGCAGACATGCTACCATCTACGCTACCGAGGCGGGCATGCAGCATGATGATATAGCTTCCGAAGACTAGACATGAAATTAATTTCTGGTTGCCCTGTAACACTATAAATATAGTTAGTTAGTTACTAACACTCCCCACATGGCAACCTTGGCCTTTGGGGTAACCTCACCCCACCAAGTGATGACCGGACCCATTTCTCAGGTGGAGGCACCCAGAGGGCGGTGCCCATTACCTTCGATGATAGGGTGATATTGAAGATGGCGGTGAGGTGAGAGGACCTACAGTTTTTACCGTGGAATCCGAACCACGTTGGGCATAGGGGATACTTCACATGTGCTAGACAGAGGTGAAGGCGTGGATAGGGCCGACTTAAAATCGCCAACCCCAGAGCCGGGAATCGAACTCGGGACCCTTAGAACGGGAGCCGCGAACGAAACCACCGCGCTACCCCGGCGCCCACACTATAAATATTTGACCACAGAAAATTGTTTTCAAAATTGGTGAGCCTTGAATTCCTTCTTTATAATTTGTGTTTGTGAATTCGTGAATGTGAATTGAATTGGCATTTTAAATAACTGAAGTTAAATTTGAATTGAATTATTATTGAAATTAATTAAATTAAAATTAATTGAGTTCCTTTGTGACTTTGTGAAGTTCACGGAAACTTTTTTACTATGCGACGGACAAGACGACCTGACTTAGGTCGTAGAAGTTAAGTCGCATGTGCGACGAGCTATGACAAGGGATGAACGCACTGATGATCAGCGAGATGCAGCTAATGCTAATTAGTGTCGTATTAGTGTGTCAGAATTGCGTCTTGGAATCTCTGTTTCTTCCGTGGGAGTTGTTTTCGTACAAATCAGTTGACACTGTTAAAAACCAGGATGACGTAGTCAGCTATCTCACAGAGTATTTAACTGCATTATAATTGCCTGGACCACCACCTCACAATTTAAAATTAAAAGTAGGATCAGTTGTGATCATGCTCGGTAACATTAACCAACTACGACTGTGCAATGGGACGAGACTAACTGAAGAAGCTGTTAGAATAAGTTATCGAGGCAGTAATCATCAAGAGAAAGTACAAAGGAGAGAATATCTTGATCCCAAGTATTTCGATGATTCCAAAGGGTTTACCTTTTGATTTTAAGCCTCTACAATGTCCCGTGCGTTTGTCCTTTGCGATGACCGTAATTACAGTTCGGCCGCTCTATCTCTGGCTCTGACATTTCTCGTAAGGGGGAAGCAGGCTGTTGCCAGTTCTTTAGCGGGAATTTCAAGCAGAGGAACAATGCGTATTTTAAACATTTCGCGAAGCAGTAGCCATATTATTATAATAGTGATAATAATAAAACTTACGAACACTACAAATCGGAATTCTCGCGCGCAAAATATAGCAAAGAAAGTTCATCAGCGCAAGCAGCTAAAGCCACGTGGCTCAAACAAATTTAATCTGGCAACACGGTGTTGGGTACGGAAGCCACGCCTAGCAGTGACAATGCTGATTGGCGCTAGCAGACAGTTTTAACTTGCTGACCACGACACCGGATGTGGAGAATCCCAGTACTACCAACAGATGCAGTTAGTGTGTGTGAAAGTTGTGAACGAAATATTCGAATAGAGTGTTGTTGCAATAAATATCTTACATATTAATGAAATTGCAAGTTGGATTTCAGTATTTTAAAGCTAATACAGTACTATATTTTCATTCTAAAGATAATCTTGAGGATATGTTTCCAATTGCTCATTACTGTATGCTGGTACTGTTAACCTTCCCCCTCCACCTCTTGCAGTCGCAAAACATCAGAGCCGGAGACACAACGGCCGCTAAGGCAATCGTTGGAAATTTGCGGAATTAACTTGGAGTTTCCCTGTGCCATGGGCAATATACGTCGCGTGTTCGCGCTTCGGATAACCATAATCTTTATATATTTACGTCCCATAAAAAGTAAAATATCTTGTTTATCAGAAAGCTTTGAATTTATTAACTTAATTGTAACTGTGTTCTATTTAAACTTCGACCACAGTTGCAGAGTAAATAAATAACTAATTCGAAATTGCTGTGTTTCTATAGATATGTTCGCACAACTTTTATTGGCGATACGAAGCTCGCCGGGTCAGCTAGTACAGAAATCATCTGGCCCAACCTAACTTTCAATAATATCAAGACTGAACAGAGTTAAAGCAACGTGCCGGAGAAAAGCTCTTTGCTTTCCAAGTTCTCCTCATTAGGAAAGTACAAAGTAGAAGATATCCTGATTCCGATGATTCCAACGGATATACCTTTTGATTTTAAGCATCTACGATTTCCCGTGAGTTTGGCCTTTGAGATGACCATAAATATATCGCAGGGTCGCTCATTGGTAGTCTGCGGAATCAACTTGGATTTTCCCTGTGTCTCTCATAGACGATTAATTATACGTCGCGTGTTCACGCGTCGGAAAGCCATTATCTTTATATATTTACGCACCACAAAAAAGAAAAAAACACAAAAAGGGTTGTTTATCAGAAGGTTTTAAACTGATTACCTTAATTGTGACTGGGTTGTGTATAAGCTTCACCCCAATTGCAGGGTAACTAATCCGTATTTGTTCTATTTATATAGATAAGTTTAGACAACTTCTATTGGTGGTATGAATTACGCCGGGTCAGCTAGTTTTCTTATAAACGGAAACGTTCTAAAACTATCTGTGAGGAGGAGCAGACTTCAAATCCACACAACACTTCTAAGGTAAGTATCACTCCTCTTTACATTTTACCAAACTTTTCTGGAGTGTTCAATGTGTATAACATAGTCCAAAATTGTAATACCAGTGCAATACCAATTTACATGCAAACAAACTGTCCTCTGAGCTATATTGTTATTATATATACTGTCCTGCATCGTGGCGTAATGGGCTGGAGCTTTGTGCTCTAATGCATCCGGTTCGATCATAAACCTGGAAGGTGTGTATTTTAAGACCCGGGTATCCACTCAGCACTGAGGGATATGAGGAGCTGCAATTGGTAGCGAATCCGATCAGGACTACCAACTTTTCGGCTGGAGGTGCAATGATGCTGACCACATCGCCTGTGCGTATCGGTTAGGCGATCGTCTAGCTCTGTCTTGCGTAAAGTCTGTTTAGTTAACGCGTGTGCACGTCGTCCGCTGTCATTGTCGAACCCTTATAATCGTTTTACAACACCGACCCTCCTTCTCCCAGATGTTTCTGCAAGGTTGCCACCTTTCTCGATACGTCATGGGTATCGTACGAGGTTTCGTCTAAATAAATTATCTTATGTCCATTACTGCAAAACTTTCTTAGTTTTGATATATACATATATATATATATCGCCAAGCTACAATTCTACTGGATTCCATAATAAACCTTAACTTATTGAAAGTGCGGTATTTGAGACCCAGCTCCTTTAGGAAACCGCGCAGAGTGCAGTGCCGATAAGGAAAATCACAAATTTCTTGCATATGTGCAACCAATTCGTCTAAGGTGGGCACTCCCCCTTTTGCATAGAATCTATAAATTTCTCGACGAATTAAAACGCATGTGAAATTATCTACTTTAGAAAAACGTTCCTTTGTTTTCACACTTGATCAGCGTCTTTGGTATTCCTTTCGTCACAACATTTCTTACTGTATTTCTGTGAATACCCAGAATTTATCATCAGGTTCATTGCACGACCCCTTACCAAGATAATTTGTCAGCAGATATTTATAAGTGTTCAAAACAAACGCTTGAGTTTGCTTAGAAACAGTTCCCGTTATAACTTTGTTTTGTGATGAAATTAACTGTAACACAGATTTTAATTTCAGAATAGCCACTTCTGTTGCATAAGTAGAGGCATGCCTGCCACCTTCAAGAGACCCCGAGTTCGAATATATCGCTTTAACTATGTTCGTAACCCATGTGGAGCGGACATTTTGTCCTCTAGGTTTAATTCCTGTACCATACAATGTTACTTCAACATGTATTCACAGAGACCTTAGTGCTATGTAACTGTAAACCTACTTCTACACGTGTCGGACAGGTGCCTTAAGGGTAACCTTCACTCCACCTCTTCAGCCTGTAGATAGGTAGCATATATTATTTTGCAATTTACGTCCTCCAACGTTAAGTCATATCGGACGATGAATGAAATGGGTGAAATGATGCTCAAATGAGTCCGGGGTGCATGGAGCTTAGAGTAACCCGAGATTCGTCTATCAGGACAAGGACAAACCCGGGAAAAAACCTTATCCAGGTAACTCACCCTGACCAAGATTCGAAATCGGGACCTCTTGAACGTGAGGCACGCACGCTACCATATTCATTTATACACTTGCTTCTTCTTTAAGTTGGAACTTTGGGTCAGGGTTATAAATTAACAATTCGGTGTTTAATTTGGTGACTGAGGATGGTACCAAAAACTTCAGTCAGATTAGTCGGCCTATGCGACTTGACCCCGGGACCTTCGTAATGGAGATCACAGTTAACGTCTGAGTCACTCCAGCTTGGTCGTGCACGTCTTTGAAATTATTTGTGCGCAGTCTCTCGGTGATCATAGCCAAAAACAAGCAATCTCAAATTTGACACTCACTGAACTATTCTTAGAAAAGCTTCTATTTCTATTTCACGTTAATCACGACTAACGTTTACACAAGAAGTTCCATTATGTTTTAATTCGTTGAAGTAACCTGGCTAGAAAACCAGCTGAAGGAACAGTTAGGTATTCATAACATGAAATAACTATAGTATACATGGTTACATTTTTATTAAAGTTTTCCAACGTAAGATCATATCGGACGATGAATGCAAATTATAAAATGATGCTCAAATGTGTCCAGGGTCCATAGACCTTAGACTCACCCGACATTTATTTTTCAGGATAAGGGAAAGTCGCGGAAAATACCTTACCCATATAATTTACGCTGACCAAGATTCGAACTTGGGTCCTGTTGGCAATAGCCAGAAAAGCTCCACCTACGTTATTGAGGTGAGCAAACTCCTTGCATGACCACGACGGACA
Organism: Mantis religiosa; assembly: GCA_030765055.1. Classification (NCBI taxonomy): domain Eukaryota; kingdom Metazoa; phylum Arthropoda; class Insecta; order Mantodea; family Mantidae; genus Mantis; species Mantis religiosa. The sequence goes on along the minus strand of JAUKNK010000216.1, from coordinate 745,250 downwards.
GAAGAATATTGACTTAATATTACAACAGATGTACAACAGTGTATTGCAAAACTCACCCAATAACACAGTAGACTCGAAAATAATGTCTCTACATATTTACGTAAATTAAATGCTTTCGAGAAAAGAGTTTATGCTTATTTTATTTGTATGTGACTTAATTGAAGGAAATTAATCATTGCTTCATACTAGCCAATTATAGGTTAAAGTTTTGAATAGATAGAGAAAAACTGAAAAATTCAAGGCCATGGCTGGGATTTGTACCACGGATCTCCTGGTTTCCGCCCAGTCGCTCTTACCCATTGAGCTACCATGGCTAACGTGTCGTCATGATATTAAATTCCCCAGCTGACTCTTATATTTTCCCGGTAAACCGCTAGGGGCTCTCATATTCGATATACACCGTTTGTGTCGACTTATGTACTGTTGTAAGTACTTCAGTACCAGGCTTGGTCATTAAATTATTATTATTTAAGTTAATTACTGTAAATTAATCATTCCTTCACACTAGCCGTGTATAGGCTAAACATTAGCCACTTATATAATAAGAGTTTAAAGAGCTCTGGTTCAATAACAAATTAAATAAACGTATCATAATTGACAGATACCAACAGTTTGTATGGGAAAATAAAATAGCCGCTACCCTTTTTCTCTCATCTTTTGAACCTTACTTGGGCTTAAAAATCTCAAAACAAATTTAAGCAAATGCACAATGGCAACAGGTTCAATGAGACAGAACGAATGTTCTTTTCTGTTAGATGAATATTATTTTTGCAGTTATCACTCTGTACCACAGTTTACTCAGTACTCAATCTGCTTAATATGAGTATTCCTGATACAAAAAATATCGAAGATATACTGCCAAATAATTGAATTCCATACACATACATCGTCCAACGAAGCACATATTTAAATCACCGTCGACTTCAGTGACCAGTTACAATGCTGAAAATTACGATTGGAGCAAAAGGAACGGAAACTATTGCTGTTTAACAAGTACACGCTAATGAATAATGTACTTTAAGTAATCTCAATAGGTAATGAATTTCATTTTGAGTTTCTAAAGCTATATTTTGGTGTTTCCTTTCTCACAAGCAGGGGAAATAAAGTAGAGCCATCTAGCGACACAGGTTGACGTTACATTATGGAGAACATTAGCGCCATATTACAAACAGAAACCAACGCTTCTGCTATACATTCCTACGCGTTGTGCTGCTATCTGGTGATAAATTTCCAGTAATCTACTGAATCTCGCTTATTTGTGGCCTTTAGTAAATCTTATTTTAAAGCTTCCTTTATTAAGAGACTACCACTTGGAAGAAACATAGCGAATACAAAACTGTCAATAAGAACACTAGATGTTCTGTTCAATACTGAACACCTAACAGTGGAACATATAGACTAATATTGAATATTTTCATCATCTGCAGACACAGTTATTCATTCGCAGTCACATTGCTGAACTTCCCCAATAACAACTTCAGATTTACTGCTATCCAAGATGGAAAAATGTACATGGGTTGAAGCGTATGTAATTTCTTCAAAACCAGTGTAACTATTTGGCGTTAACAGATGCAGAAAGTGTAGCTAGCTCAACACTGCTAGTATTCCACTACAAATAATAATAACAACATAGAATTAATAATGTTATTAGCACTCTGAAAGAACTGGTCCTAATGATATTTTGTATAACATTAGTTATAGAGTAAATAGAACCTGTATCTTGAATTTTATGTATATAATACGTTGACCTCCTATTTTGTTGAATTTTATATCACTTGGAATATAAAGGATTGACAAAATCTTATGCTAAAATCAGTAATAACATTTCCACTGCTTATTTTGAATACATTTCAAGACTAGCATATTTTATTTTAATAACGTAAGATCGTGCTATCCGTTTTAAATTGAATGGTAAATATGTGTGTAAATGTTGTTTGATGTTTTTCAATAACTGATGCTCATCACTCCACTATTTTAATTCGACGGTATCCTAATGTATGCAACTGTTTCTTTATTATGTGCGAATTTCCTTCTTAGAATTGAGAAAACTTTATTAATTACTGAAGGCATCGAAATGATTGGGAGGCAATTTCTCTATAATATTATAAAGACAGAAAATTTGGCGTATATGTTATAGTATCTCAAAGCCACTCAGTCGATTTTGATAACGTTTTTCAGTGAGTACACATGCAAACAAAGACCATGTGCTCTTGAATTTAAAATACATTGGAGTTATAACAAAATATTTTAAAAAAGCAGATGCTGGACTTTAATTGAAAATGCTAAGGATTAGAAATGAATTGTTGTTTCTCCGAGGAATAAAGGTGAACGAAGTCACCATTAACAGCAATACTTTCCGTTCTTTTTACTCCAATCGTAATTTTCAGCATTATAACTGGTCGTCAAATTTGCCGCTGAGTCAAATATCTACTTAGTGGACGATGTGTGTATACTGACGGTTTGTTAGCCTAACAAAAACTAAAGGACGACTGAACCGATTTGTCTAATTTTGGTTTTAAAATATTTTTATAACTCCAAGAAAGGTTTAAAGTGCCAGAAAAAGCTGAAATGATAATGGAAAAGGTTATTAACTAAATGTAAAAATACACACGCAAACATTTTACGGAACGCATACACTTTCTTTTATTTTTGAAAAACAAAAGCTTTGTCCACTCCTTGCTAAAGTCTTCAAAGATCCTGCAGTTAACAAATTGTATTAAATAACGTCTATCATTTGTTATCAAGATTGAATTTTTTATGCAGCATGATTTTTTTTTTTTTTTTGTAATTTACGTCCTCCAACGTTGTCATATCGGACGATGAACGAAGTGGGTGTAATGATGCCCAAATGTGTCCGGGATCCATGAAGCTTAAAGTTACCTGACATTCGTCTTTCAGGATAAGGGAAACCCCCGGAAAAACCTTATCCAGGTAACACACCCTGACCGAGATTCGAACTCGGGACCTCTTGAGGCAGACATGCTACCATCTACGCTACCGAGGCGGGCATGCAGCATGATGATATAGCTTCCGAAGACTACACATGAAATTAATTTCTGGTTGCACTGTAACACTGAAATATTTTACCACAGAAAATTGTTTTGAAAATTGGTGAATCCTTGGATTTCTTCTTTATAATTTGTGTTTCTGAATTCGTGAATGTGGATTGAATTGACAATTTAATTAACTGAAGTTAAAATTGAATTGAATTGAATTATTATTGAAATTAATTAAATTAAAATTAATTGAATTCCTTTGTGACTTTGTGAAGTTCACGGAAACTTTTTTACTATGCGACGGGCAAGACGACCTGACTTAGTTCGTAGAAGTCAAGTCACATGTGCGACGAGCTATGACACGGGATGAACGCACTGATGATCAGCGAGATGCAGCTAATGCTAATAGTGTCGTGTTGGTATGTCAGAATTGCGTCTTAGAATCTCTGTTTCTTCAGTGGAAGTTGTTTTTGTACAAATTAGTTGACACAGTTAAAAACCAGGATGACGTAGTCGGCTATCTCGCGGAATTTTTAAATTTATTTGAACTGTCTGGACTACCACCTCACAATTTAAAGTTAAAAGTAGGATCAGTTGTGATCATGCTCGGTAACATTAGCCAACTACGACTGTGCAATGGGACGAGACTAACTGAAGAAGATATTAGAATAAGTTATCGAGGTAGAAATCATCAAGGGAAAGTACAAAGTAGAGAATATCTTGATCCCACGTATTCCGATGATTCCAAAGGATTTACCTTTTGATCTTAAGCGTCTACAATTTCCCGTGCGATGATCATTATTACAGTTCGACCGCTCTATCTCCGGCTCTGTCATTTCTCGAGAGGGGAAAGCAGGCGGTTGCCAGTTCTTTAGCGGGAATTTTAAGCAGAGTAACAATGCGTATTTTAAATATTTCACGTACTTGCATATTTCACGAACCACTAGCCATATTATTATAATAGCAATAATAATAGGACTTACGAACACTAAAAATCGGAATTCATGAGCGCAAAATATAGCAAAGAAAGATCACCAGCGCAAGCAACTAAAGTCACGTGGCTCAAACAAATTTATCCTGACAACACAGTGTTGGGTTTGGAAGCCACGCCTAACAGTGACAATGCTGATTGGCTCTAGCAGACAGTTTTGACTTCCTGACCACGACACCGAATGTAGAGTCTCCCAGTACTACCAACAGATGCAGTTAGTGTGTATGAAGGGTGTGAACGAAATATTCGAATAGAGTGGTGTTGCAATAAATATCTTACACATTAATGAAATTGCAAGTTGGATTTCAGTATTTTAAAGCTAATATAGTACTGTATTTTCGTTCTAAAGATCATTTTGAGGATATGTTTCCAATTGCTCATTACTGAATGTTGGTACTACTAACCTTCCCACTCCACCTTTTGCAGTCGCAAAACGTCAGAGCCGGAGATACAACGACCGGACTGTAAATCGCTAAGGCAATCGTAGGAAATTTGCGGAATTAACCTGGAGATTCCCCGTGCCATGGACGATTACACGTCGCGTGTTCGCGCTTCGGATAACCATAATCCTTATATATTTACGTCCCATAAAAAGAAAAATATCTTGTTTATCAGAAAGCTTTGAATTTATTAACTTAATTGTAACTGTGTTGTATTTAAACTTCGTCCACAGTTGCAGAGTAACTAAATAACTAATCCGAATTTGCTGTATTTATATAGATATGTTCATAAAACTTTTATTGGCGATACGAAGCTCGCCGAGTCAGCTAGTGCAAGAAATCATCTGGCCCGATCTAACTTTCAATAATATCAAGACTGAACAAAGTTAAAACATCTTCTTCTTCTTCTTCTTCACTTCATGGATTAGGCTCTCGTCTCTTCCGTCTTCACAGTGTCTCCTTCCATCTTTTCCTCAGCCTCCCTACGTCCCTCTTTCTTTTAGAACTATATACGAAAACTACTTTTGGCAGCCTTGTATCATCCATTCTTCTAAGATATTCAAACCATCTTCTTCTGTACCTATCCATTCTTGAGGTGATAGCTTCCACTTGTAATTCATTTCTTATATTTTCATTTCTGACTCTATCTTCTCTTGTACATCCTTTTGTTCTTCTCAAGAATCTCATTTCGCAACTTTGTATTCTGCTGATGTTTCTTTGTGTAGGTATCCAGTTTTCACATCCATAAAGCAACGTTGGGACCGCCATGGTGTTATAAAATTTTATTCTTGTTTCAGATCTTATTTTATGCTTTAGGGTTTTGTGAATTGTTCCACAAATTGTTTGAAATCTCATTAATTTGTTGTTCGTATCTGTATCTTTCTCATTGCTGATTTCACACCCTAAATAATTGAAGGAGGATACTTGTTCCAATACTTTGTCATTAACGACTATTTTCGACCTTATTGGTATTTTGCCCCAGTTTACCATTATTTTTTACTTTTCTATTGATATTTCAATATTAAAACATTTGCATATTTGGTTACGCTGGTGTATTGGACGTTGTAGATCATCTTCCTCGTCCGATATGACTTAACGCTGGAGGACGTAAATTACAAAAAAAAAAAAAATCTTCTCTTTCCTGTATAATTACTACGTTATCTGCATATAATAAAATATTTAAAATATTTCCTTGGGATACTTTTATGCCTGCGTCAATTTTTTGTGTCCAATTTTGGATTATTTTATTAACACAGATGTTAAAAAGTGTCGATGACATTGGACATCCTTGTCTGACTCATTTATTAGTTACAATTTCTTCTGATTTCTCTATCTTGAATCTTAAAATTATTTTAGTGTCCTCGTATAAACTTTTCACCACCTTTACCAAATGTCTTGAGTAGCCTTGTTCTTTCATTATGATCCACAGCTTTTCTCGGACTACATTATCAAAAGCCTTCTGGAAATCTATAAATGCTATATGTGTCTGCAGATTATGTACAACATAAAGCATACCGGAGAAAAGCTCTTTGCTTTCCAAGTTCTCCTTATGAAGAAAGTACAAAGTAGAAGATATCCTGATGCCGATTATTCCAACCTTTTGATTTTAAGCATCTACAATTTCCCGTGAGTTTGGCCTTGCTGATGACCATAAATATAGCCAAGGGCCAGACAGTGGAAGTCTGCGGAATCAGTTTGGATTTTCCCTGTTTATCTCATGAACAATTAATTATATGTCACGTGTTCACGGGTCGGAAAGCCATTGTCTTTATATATTTACGCACCACAAAAAAGATAAAAAGGGTTGTTTATCAGAAGGTTTTAAACTGATTAACTGAATTGTAACTGTGTTGTATATAAGCTTCACTCAAATCGCAGAACAACTAATCCAAATTTGTTGTATTTATATATATAAGTTTAGACAACTTCTAATTGGTGGTAGGAAGTTTGTCGGGTGAGTTAGTTTTCTTATAAACGGAAACGTTCTAAAAATATCTGTGAGGAAGAGCACAACACTCCTAAGGTAAGTATCACTCCTCTTTACATTTTACCAAACTTTTCTCGAGTGTTCAGTGTACAAAAAACAGTCCAAATTGTAATGCCATTGTAATACCAATTTATAAGCGAACAAACTGTCATCTGAGCTATATTGTTATTATATATACTGTCCTGCATCGTGTCGTAGTGGGCTGGAAGGTGTGTATTTTAAGACCCGGGTATCCACTCAACACTGAGGAATATGAGGAGCTGCAATAGGTAGCGAATCCGATCAGGAATACCAACTTTCCGGCTGGAGGTGCCATGATGCTGACCGAATCGCCTGTGCGTATCGGTTAGGCGATCGTCTAACTCTGTCTTGCGTAAAGGCTGTTTAGTTAACGCGTGTGCACGTCGGCCGCTGCCTTTGACGAACCCTTATAATCGTTTTACAACACAGACCCTCCTTCTCCCAGATGTTTCTGCAAGGTTGCCACCTTTCTCACCTTTCTCGATACGTCATGGGTATCGTACGAGGTTTCGTCTAAATAAATTATCAGTTAGTACAGAAATCGTCTGGCCCAACCTAACTTTCAATAATATCAAGGCTGAACAGAGTTAAAGCAACATGACGGAGAAAAGCTCTTTGCTTTCAAAGTTCTCCTTATAAGTAAAGTACAAATTAGAAGATATCCTAATTCCGATGATTCCAAGGGATATACCTTTTGATTTTAAGCATCTACAATTTCCCGTGAGTTTGGCCTTTGAGATGACCATAAATATATCTCAGGGTCACTCGATGGAAGTCTGCGGAATCAACTTGGATTTCCCCTGTGTCTCTCATGGACAATTGATTATACGTCGCGTGTTCACGCGTCGGAAAGCCATTATCTTTATATATTTATGCACCACAAAAAAGAAAGAGCACAAAAAGGGTTGTTTATCAGAAGGTTTTAAACTGATTAACTTAATTGTGACTGGGTTGTGTATAAGCTTCACCCCAATTGCAGAGTAACTAATCCGTATTTGTTCTATTTATATAGATAAGTTCAGACAACTTCTATTGGTGGTATGAATTACGCCGGGTCAGCTAGTTTTCTTATAAACGGAATCGTTCTAAAATTATCTGTCAGGAGGAGCAGACTTCAAATCCACACAACACTTCTAAGGTAAGTATCACTCCCCTTTACATTTTACCAAAATTTTCTTGAGTGTTCCAGTATATAAAATAGTCCAAAATTGTAATACCAGTATAGTACCAATTTATAAGCAAACAAACTGTCATCTGAGCTATATTGTTATTATATATAATGTCCTGCATCGTGACGCAGTGGGCTGGAGCGTTGTGTTCTACTGCACCCGGTTCGATCACACACCTGGCGGGTGTGTATTTTAAGACCGGGTTATCCTTTCAGCAATGAGGAATATGAGGAGCTGCAATAGGTAGCGAATCCGATCAGGAATACCAACTTGTGCTGATTGCACCTTTCCTTTACGAGGCGTGTGCCTCAGTTGTTTTGTGTTTCCCTTTTTCTCCGCGTGAGCTCGTGAAGGTTGCTTTGTTTCCTCTCTCGAACAGCTCTCCGAGCTAAGATAGAGCAGTCGGGGCTCACCTTTCATTAGCGCACGCACGGTGATTTATAACTGTCTTAGCTCCCGGGTGCAGTTCAAAATCATGTAATGGCAGGTGTTAGAGTGAAGTTATAATGTGTACAAAGTTTAACTTTTGAGGAAGTTTAAGTAAAGTGTAACTGTGCAAGTAAGCTGTCAGTGTGAATAAGAGATTTATTAAAGCTTTTAAATTAACAAAGTTAAGTTGTATAATTGTACCTTAGCCTCCGGGTACAGTTCAGTGCCCACGCTCTGCTACCACTGAACTGTACCCGTGTACCCGTTTACACTGTAAATTACCGTGTGCGCTCTATGAAAAGTGAGCCATGACTGCTCTGTCTCGCCAGCTCGGAGAGCATTTCCCTGTGAATCAGCACAAACTTTCCGGCTGGAGGTGCCATGATGCTGACCATATCGCCTGTGCGTATCGGTTAGGCGATCGTCTAACTCTGTCTTGCGTATGTGGTCATGTAGAAAACAGTCAGGTTAGCAGGCTCAGGCTAATTTTGTGGGCTGTTACGCCGTGGATTACTCTTTTATTATGTATAAGAAAATATTAAGAAAATTGTGGTACCCTAAACCACCAATTACATAAACATTTTCTTTACCTTTAATTTTCTTTAAAATATATTATGTTTAAGATATTTTTATGATGAATGAAATGGAAACAGCTATTGAAATCCTCCTCATTCTGAGCTATAACCCTGAGAAAGAATGATATACCACAACCCTGCACTTGGGCTTACGCGTTTAATGTGTGACTCTATACCGGAGACGTCCTTTTGTTTATGTGGCAATGTAAAGAGAAGTACGTGTACGTGTGAGACATCATTGGTTGTTAACTCTCTGTGGATGAAAAAAATATTGTGTGCTTAAGACCACAAGACAGAAGTGAAAACATACAAACTATTCTTTATAAATAATTATTAGAAATATTTAAAAATAATGTTGACACTCATTCTTGCGCAAAGAGACCCCAGAAGAAAATAATTTGCCAATCAGCTTATTACTGTAAATTAATCATTCCTTCACACTAGCCGTGTTTAGGCTAAACCTTAGCCACTTATATAATTAGAGTTTAAATATCTCTCTATCAATAACAAATGAAATAAACGTATCATAATTGACAGATACCAACAGTTTGTATGGGAAAATAAAATAGCCGCTACTCTTTTTCTCTCATCTTTTGAACCTTACATGGGCTTAAAAATCTCAAAACAAAATTAAGCAAATGCTCGGTAGCACCAGGTTCAATGAGACAGAACGAATATCTTTGTATCAGTTAGATGAATATTATTTTTGCAGTTATCACTCTGTACCACAGTTTACTCAGTACTCAATCTGCTTAATATGAGTATTCCTGTTCAAAAAAATATCGTAGACAATCAGCAAGATTAGTGATTTCCATACACATACATCGTCCAAGGAAGTAGATATTTAAATCACCGTCGACTTCAGTGACTAGTTACAATGCTGAAAATTACGATTGGAGCAAAGGGAACGGAAACTATTGCTGTTTAACATGTACACGCTAATGAATAATGTACTTTAAGTAATCTCTATAGGTAATGAATTTCATTTTGAGTTTCTACAGCTATATTTGGGTGCTTCTTTTCTCACAAGCAGGGGAAAGAAAGTAGAGCCATCTAGCGACACAGGGTGACGTTACATTAAGCAGAACATTAGCTCGGAGAGCTGTTCGAGAGAGGAACCAAACCAACCTTCACGCGCTCACACGGAGAAAAAGGGAAACACAAAACAACAGGCACACGCCTCGTAAAGGAAAGGTGCAATCAGCACAAACTTTCCGGCTGGAGGTGACATGATGCTGACCACATCGCCTGTGCGTATCGGTTAGGCGATCGTCCAACTCTGTCTTGCGTATATGGTCATGTGGCCAACAGAGAGGTTAGCAGGCTCAGGTTTATTTTGTGGGCTGTTATGCCGTGGATTACTCTTTTATTATGTATAAGAAAATATTAAACAAATTTTGGTACCCTAAACCACCATTTCATAGAAACATTTTCATCATTTTTAATTTTCTTTAAAATATATTATGTTTAAGATATTTTTATGATGAATAAAATGGGAATAGCTATTGAAATCCTCCTCATTCTGAGTTACAACCCTGAGAAAGAATGACATACCATAACCCTGCACTTGGGACTACGCGTTTAATGTGTGACTCTATACCGGAGCCGTCCTTTTGTTTATGTGGCAATGTAAAGAGAAGTA
>JAUKNK010000216.1:715000-722500 GCA_030765055.1 Mantis religiosa | reverse complement strand
TGAAGCCTTGAATTCCTTCTTTATAATTTGTGTTTGTGAATTCGTGAATGTGAATTGATTTGACATTTTAATTAATTGAAATTAAAATTGAATTGAATTATTATTGAAATTAATTAAATTAAAATTAATTGAATTCCTTTGTGACTTTGTGAAGTTCACAGAAACGTTTTTACTATGCCAAGGACAAGACGACCTGACTTAGGTCGTAGAAGTCAAGTCACATGTGTGACGAGCTACGACATGGGATGACTGCACTGATGCTCAGCGAGATGTAGCTAATTCTAATAGTATCGTGTTGCGTCCTAGAGTCTCTGTTTCTTCCGTAGAAGTTGTTTTCGTACAAATCGGTTCACACACTAAAAAGCAGGATGGCGTATCCAGCTATCTCACACAGCTTTTATATTCATTAGAATTGCCTGGACTATCACCTCACAATTTAAAGTTAAAATTAGGTACAGTTGTGATCATGCTCGGTAACTTTAACCAACTACGACTGTGCAATGGGACGAGACTAACTGAAGAAGATATTAGAATAAGTTATCGAGGTAGAAATCATCAAGGGAAAGTATAAAGGAGAGAATATCTTGATCCCACATATTCCGATGATTCCAAAGGATCTACCTTTTGATTCTAAGCGTCTACAATTTCCCGTAAGTTTGGTCTTTGCGATGAGCATAATTACAGTTCGGCTGCTCTATCTCCGACTCTGACATTCCTGGAGAGGGGGAAGCAGGCTGTTGCCAGTTCTTTAGCGGGAATTTCAAGCAGAGGAACAATGCGTATTTTAAATATTTCACGTACTTGCATATTTCACGAACCAGTAGCCATATTATTATAATAGCGATAATAATAGGACCTACGAACACTTACATTCGGAGTTCACGCGCGCAGAATATAGCAAAGAAAGTTCACCAGCGCAAGCATCTAAAGCCACGTGGCTCAAACAAATTTAACCTGGCAACACGTTGTTGGGTACGGAAGCCACGCCTAGCAGCGACAATGCTGATTGACGCTAGCAGACTGTTTTAACTTCCTGACCACGGCACCGGATGTAGAGCCTCCCAGTACTACCAACAGATGCAGTTAGTGTGCGTGAAAAGTGTGAACGAAATATTTGAATAGAGTAGTATTACAATAAATATCTCACATATTAATGGAATTGCAAGCTGGATTTAAGTATTTTAAACCTAATATAGTACTATATTTTTATTCTAAAGATAATTTTGAGGATATGTTTCCAATTGCTCATTACTGTATGTTGGTACTACTAACCTTCCCCCTCCACCACTTGCAGTCGCAAAACGTCAGAGCCGGACATACAACGACCTGACTGTAAATCGCTAAGGCAATCGTTGGAAGTTTGCGGAATTAACCTGGAGTTTCCCTGTGTCATGGACAATTACACGACGCGTGTTCGCGCTTCGGATAACCATAATCTTTATATATATTTACGTCCCACAAAAAGTAAACTATCTTATTTATCAGAAAGCTTTGAATTTATTAACTTAATTGTAACTGTGTTGTATTTAAACTTCGTCCACAATTGCAGAGTAAATAAAAAACTAATTCGAATTTGCTGTGTTTCTATAGATATGTTCATACAACTTTTAATGGCGATACGAATTTCGCCGGGTCAGCTAGTACAGAAATCATCTGGCCCAACCTAACTTTCAATAATATCAAGACTGAACAGAGTTAAAGCAACGTGCTGGAGAAAAGCTCTTTGCTTTCTAAGTTCTCCTCATTAGGAAAGTACAAAGTAAAAGATATCCTGATTGCGATGATTCCAACGGATGTCTTTTGATTTTAAGCATCTACAATTTCCCGTGAGTTTGGCGTTTGAGATGACCATAAATATATCTCAGGGTCACTCGTGGAAGTCTGCGGAATCAACTTGGATTTTCCCTGTGTCTCTCATGGACAATTAATTATACGTCGCGTGTTCACGCGCCGGAAAGCCATTATCTTTATATATTTACGCACCACAAAAAAGAAAAAAACACAAAAAGGGTTGTTTATCAGAAGGTTTTAAACTGATTAACTTAATTGTGACTGGGTTGTGTATAAGCTTCACCCCAATTGCAGAAAAACTAACCCGTATTTGTTCTAATTATATAGATAAGTTTAGACAACTTCTATTGGTGGTATGAAGTTCGTCGGGTCAGCTAGTTTTCTTATAAACGGAATCGTTCTAAAACTAAATGTGAGGAGGAGCAGAATTCAAATCCACACAACACTCCTAAGGTAAGTATCACTCCCCTTTACATTTTACCAAACTTTTCTTGAGTGTACCAGTATATAAAATGGTCCAAAATTGTAATACAAGTATAGTACCAATTTATAAGCGAACAAACTCTCATCTGAGCTATGTTGTTATTATATATAATGTCCTGCATCGTGACGTAGTGGGCTGGAGCGTTGTGTTCTACTGCACCCGTTTCGATCACACACCTGGAAGGTGTGTATTTTAAGACCCGGGTATCCTCTCAGCAATGACGAATATGAGGTGCTGCAATAGGTAGCGAATCCGATCAGGAATACCAACTTGTGCTGATTGCATCTTTCCTTTACGAGGCGTGTGCCTCAGTTGTTTTGTGTTTCCCTTTTTCTCCGCGTGAGCTCGTGATGGTTGCTTTGTTTCCTCTCTCGAACACCTCTCCGAGCTGACGAGATAGAGCAGTCGGGGCTCAGCTTTCATTAGCGCACGCACGGTAATTTATAACTGTCTTAGCTCCCGGGTGCAGTTCAAAATCATGTAATGGCAGGTGTTAGAGTGAAGTTATAATGTGTACAAAGTTTAACTTTCGAGGAAGTTTAAGTAAAGTGTAACTGTGCAAGTAAGCTGTCAGTGTGAATAAGAGATTTATTAAAGCTTTTAAATTAACAAAGTTAAGTTGTATAATTGTACCTTAGCCTCCGATACAGTTCAGTGACCACGCTCTGCTACCACTGAACTGTACCCGTGTACCCGTTTACACTGTAAATTACCGTGTGCGCGCTATGAAATGTGAGCCCTGACTGCTCTGTGTCGTCAACTCGGAGAGCTGTTCGAGAGAGGAACCAAACCAACCTTCACGCGCTCACACGGAGAAAAAGGGAAACACAAAACAACAGGCACACGCCTCGTAAAGGAAGGGTGCAATCAGCACAAACTTTCCGGCTGGAGGTGACATGATGCTGACCACATCGCCTGTGCGTATCGGTTAGGCGATCGTCCAACTCTGTCTTGCGTATGTGGTCATGTGGCCAACAGAGAGGTTAGCAGGCTCAGGCTTATTTTGTGGGCTGTTACGCCGTGGATTACTCTTTTATTATGTATAAGAAAATATTAAAAATATTTTGGTACCCTAAACCACCATTTCATAGAAACATTTTCATCATTTTTAATTTTCTTTAAAATATATTATGTTTAAGATATTTTTATGATGAATAAAATGGGAATAGCTATTGAAATCCTCCTCATTCTGAGTTACAACCCTGAGAAAGAATGACATACCATAACCCTGCACTTGGGACTACGCGTTTAATGTGTGACTCTATACCGGAGCCGTCCTTTTGTTTATGTGGCAATGTAAAGAGAAGTACGTGTACGTGTGAGACATCATTGGTTGTTTAGCTTTGTAACTCTCTGCGGATGAAAAAAATTGTGTGCGCTTAAGCCCACACGACAGAAGTTAAAACATACAAACTATTCATTATAAATTATTATTAAAAATTATTTAAAAATAATGTTGACACTCATTCTTGCGCAAAGAGACCGCAAGAGAAAATAATTTGCCAATCAGCTTATTATTTGACGAACACGCTGAAGAATTGTCATTTCCCTCAATTTACCTGGGTCAATTTCGGCAGTATCGAGAAGGCGTTACTGTTACTCCCTTTATGATGGCTACTAGTGAATTAAGGCAGGCGAATAGACGTTGAGTAACGCCTCATCATTTATTATAATAGCCATGAAGCACAATCTGAGAATTACATTCATAATTGCATTGAAAGTAACCTGGCTTTTTTACGTTCCATACCTAATTCCACTTGGTATTGGTCAGAAAGGAAGAAGGATTTACTTTCAATGATTAGACAATTAGGTAAACCGACTGTATTCTTCCATAAGTGCTAATGAAATTGGATGGTTTGCTACACATAAATGTTTACTGGAAAACATCGAATGTTTTTTCACATCGATGTATTGAGGTCGATATTTTCATAACATCGATGTTTTTGTTCGATGTTTTTGTCCGATGTTTTGTCTTTAAGGCAAGGCTACACTAAAAATTACAAATTCTATACTAATAAACCTATCATTATGAACATTTAGCCACATAATTACAGTATCATTTTAAACGTGCATGCAAATTTTACGTTGGTGCAACTAATAGTTCATTAATTATTAATTAATTTTTGTTAAAATACTGTAGATCTTAAAAATGTTCTACGCGTCAAAAAATTTGCGCTTTTAAGTTTAATCTTTGCTTTTGGCGTGTACAGAGCAATTTTAAAAGACTCAATTCTTATTCTTTGGAATATTCTTGTAGCACTTCTTCTAAAATACTTTCCACGTGTTAGCTCTCAAAATTTTGAAAATATTAACTTATTTTATTACTTAATAGCATATAATTTTCAAAACATTAGCATTAACAAAAAAGGGGAATGCGAAGTTTTTTATTTAAATATTATGGACATTTCCTGGAAGTTTTACCAACTTAAATGGAAAACTTTGACGCGTGTGGCATTTTGTATACTGAAAAGTGTTAGAAAAAAAGTTTCTCAGAAAATGAATTTTATAGTCATGATTGCTACTTTTAACGATTGTAGGTCTCTTTAAATTGTTACGTGATGGCCTAAAGTGGTGCAGATGATAAAAATATCATGCCATTTACTACTACAAACCCTGAGCTACCAAAATTGCCACAAAAAATATTTCCATGATTTACATTATTTTCAGTTTAGCCTTGCCTTAACTGTTCATTTCCCGAACAAAATAGTATATATTTATATCTTTTTATATAACATCAAATTTATATATCAAATCTTTGGACTCTCTGTCGGTCTTTCAATTTCTGGAAAAACATAACCTATACGTTGTAAATGAAAATAAATGCAAAACGTCATTTTAATACATGATAATTTTATTATTTATGTGCTATTACATTTAATTTATTGATTTTTTACGTTTTACTACTCACAATAAAGAGAAATTTTCAATAAAAATAACCAGTTCTTAAATGAAACATCTCTTTCACGAATTCCTAACACTTTTATTTTCAATTAGCGCACTCGTTTTATTTTTCGTTATTATGGTTTTAATTATTCACATACCAAACTTCGGTGATATTATCTGCTCCTTTTGACTGTTATTATTGTTTAAAGTGGAATTTGACATGCTGTCGACTTGTTAAATGACAGAAGGTTAGGCCCACCTCGGTAGCGTGTCTGCCTCACGTTCAAGAGGTCCCAAGTTCGAATCTCGGCTGAGGTAAGTTACCTGGATAAGGGTTTTTCCTCGGTTTCCCTTATCCTGATAGACGAATGTCGGGTAACTCTAAGCTGCATGGACTCCGGAATCATCTGAGCATAATATCAGCCATTTCATTCATCGTCAGATATGACAACGTTGGAGGAAGTAAATTACAAATAAATAAATAAATAAATAAATAAATAAATAAATAAATAAATAAATAAATAAATAAATAAATAAATAAATAAATAAATAAATAAATAAATAAATAAATAAATAAATAAATAAATAAATAAATAAATAAATAAATAAATAAATAAATAAATAAATAAATAAATAAATAAATAAATAAATAAATAAATAAATAAATAAATAAATAAATAAATAAATAAATAAATAAATAAATAAATAAATAAATAAATAAATAAATAAATAAATAAATAAATAAATAAATAAATAAATAAATAAATAAATAAATAAATAAATAAATAAATAAATAAATAAATAAATAAATAAATAAATAAATAAATAAATAAATAAATAAATAAATAAATAAATAAATAAATAAATAAATAAATAAATAAATAAATAAATAAATAAATAAATAAATAAATAAATAAATAAATAAATAAATAAATAAATAAATAAATAAATAAATAAATAAATAAATAAATAAATAAATAAATAAATAAATAAATAAATAAATAAATAAATAAATAAATAAATAAATAAATAAATAAATAAATAAATAAATAAATAAATAAATAAATAAATAAATAAATAAAATAAAAAATAAAACAATAAAATAAAAAAATAAAATAAAAAAAATAAAAAAACGAGAAGGTTATCTGACCGGATCGGTTACCGACACTTGACAGACGTTTGTAAGAACGGGCCTAAAAAAATTAATTTTTAAAGAAACTCCTGTAGGGTTTCTGAATTGTTCATAGTATTTGAAATATGTTAAAATATAGCTGGATGCGTGTTGTTGATACACTGTTGAGTGCGACAGAAAATCTACGGTGTATAGCGGTATGGACAACATAAGACTGAAATAACGAATAAGTGTGGGTGGGGGTTAGTTCGGATTGAGCCGACTCAAGCCGACTTCACCCGAATGAGCGTCACATATTCCAGCGTGACGGCTCAGTTTAATTCACTACCCACAAAAAAATGCTAAACGCGCCTAAAGAAGATTCCACTTAAAAAAATGTTCTCATATCATTTTTAAAGAATAAGTCTAATGAAAAATATATAAAAAACTTCAGATTACTAAAATTGCAACAGTCAAACGATAATTAATTGGTGTCTATTTGGTAAATATAAGTGTAATTTGAATATGTTAAACAGAGTGCAGGCTGCGCGCACGCTATGTTTCTGATCCGTAATCAGGGTTGGTATTGCCAACTCCGTTATTCATAATTGAATTTGTTAGCCTTGATCAGCTTAAGCGTAGCTTTTCATGCAGCTTTAAGTTTTTAACTCGTGAATACGATTGAGTACTACCCCTCGCTACTGGCAGTAGCAAGCACTATTTTATTCGTAATTACTATTTGAATCTCCCTGCTCGCGAAATCTGCCTACCTCCATATATACATCCAGAGGTCTACGTCTGAAAATTAACTGTAACACAGATTTTAATTTCAGAATAGCTACATCTGTTGCATAAGTAGAGGCATGCCTGCCACCTTCAAGAGCTCCCGAGTTCGAATATATCGCTTTAACTATGTTCGTAACCCATGTGGAGCGGACATTTAGTCCTCTAGGTTTAATCCCTGTACCATACAATATTACTTCAACATGTATTCACAGAGACCTTAGTGCTAGGTAAATATAAACCTACTTCTACACGTGTCGGACAGGTGCCTTAAGGGTAACCTCCACTCCACCTCTTCAGCCTGTAGATAGGTAGCATATATTATTTTGCAATTTACGTCCTCCAACGTTAAGTCATATCGGACGATGAATGAAATGGTTGAAATGATGCTCAAATGAGTCCGGGGTGCATGGAGCTTAGAGTTACCCGACATTTGTCTATCAGGACA
>JAUKNK010000216.1:557500-710000 GCA_030765055.1 Mantis religiosa | reverse complement strand
CATTATCATTATCATTATCATTATCATTATCATTATCATTATCATTATCATTATCATTATCATTATCATTATCATTATCATTATCATTATCATTATCATTATCATTATCATTATCATTATCATTATCATTATCATTATCATTATCATTATCATTATCATTATCATTATCATTATCATTATCATTATCATTATCATTATCATTATCATTATCATTATCATTATCATTATCATTATCATTATCATTATCATTATCATTATCATTATCATTATCATTATCATTATTATTATCATTATTATTATTATTATTATTATTATTATTATTATTATTATTATTATTATTATTATTATTATTATTATTATTATTATTATTATTATTATTATTATTATTATTATTATTATTATTATTATTATTATTATTATTATTATTATTATTATTATTATTATTATTATTATTATTATTATTATTATTATTATTGTGACTTTGTGGGTTCGTGAAATGAAAAGTCCAATTTCACCACTCAAAAATGTTCTTTATTTCCACCGACTTACAGTTAAACACTTGCCAATTACACAAAATTACGTAATGCTCACAATTACGATTCACCAGTTCGTCCGTTATCGTTCCGATGCACGTACACGGCGCTACTTCACTAGCACGTCAAACACTAACTGACTAACTGTCTCTCTGAAACCCTTTTTATAAGAATGTCAGTGTTTGTCTAGAAGTCTCTAATCACCGAACGTTCCAGACCACCGGAGAAGGGGAGAGAAACATCGAAGGACCGGCGACACTACCGCAAATCACCCCTCAGTTAGTGACAGGAGACAGATGAGTGGGCGTGGCGAGGCCTCCGGCCCCTTCTCAGCTGTTGCTTGTGGTGCTTCCCGATAACTGGGTGACACTGCTCCCTCCTCAAAGCTGGTCGTCCCGAACAGCACCATCATAGCGGGCTAGACCATCCAGGTGTACCACTAACATCTTCCCTCGGGGAACCTTCTGGATGCGGTAGACCACGTCGTTAATCCTCTTCACCACCCAGTACGGTCCTTGCCATGGCTGCTGGACCTTCGGGCACCGTCCCTTGGTCCGGGTAGGACGGTACAACCAGACTAGGTCACCTTGCTGGAACCCTTGGCTGTTGGCTTGCCTGTCATACCTGGTCTTCATGCGGTCGCTCGCCTTCTGGATGTTCTGGCGAGCCATCTCGTGCATGTCGTGGAGATGGTCCACCAAGTTCTCCACATACTCGGTCGCTGGCTGTTTCACTTCCGGAGGGCTTCCAAAAGCCAGGTCACAAGGGAGGCGTAACTCTCGGCCGAACATTAAGCTGGCTGGCGTCATCCCAGTTGTGTCGTGTGTAGACGAGCGATAGGCCAGCAAGAACAGTGGCACCTTGACGTCCCAGTCTCGCTGATGGCTGGCCACGACTTTCCTCAGGTGTTCCTCTAAGGTCCTGATTTACCTTTCGACCATGCCATCCGATTGGGGATGTAGAGGCGTAGTGCGAGTCTTGTTCACCCCAAGCCTTTGTAGTGCCTCCTTCATTAGGTTGGACTCAAAGTTGGTACCCTGGTCACTGTATAGCTCTAACGGCACCCCAAATCGACAGAATACTTGCTCCACGAGGCAGTCTGTGACTGTCTTTGCCTCTTGGTTTGGGATGGCATACACCTCCGGCCACTTGGTGAAGTAGTCCACGACCACCATTAGGTACTTGTTGCCTCGGTCGGAAACTGGGAACGGTCCAGCAATATCAACGGCGATCCGTTCGAATGGCGCTCCGACGTTGTACTGCTGCATGCGACCCCGGCTCCTAGTCTGAGGGCCACGACACGCCGCGCACACGTGACACTGACGGCACCATCTCTCAGCATCTGCTCGGAGTCTCAGCCAGTAGTAGCGCTGCCGTAGTTTGTCAATCGTTCGGTTCGCTCCCAGGTGTCCTCCCGAAGTACCGGCGTGTACTTCCTCCAGGACTTCCGGGACCTTACTCCGGGGAAGTACCAATTGCTCTCTCTGCGTCTTCCCATCGGGTGATTCCCATACCCGGAACAGCACGCCCTCTCTGATCTTCAACGAGTCCCATTGGGCCCAGTACGACTTGTAGGTGGCGCTCCTTGGTGCGATATCCTCCCAGGTTGGTCTTGTCCCTGCCTCCACTTCCCTCAAGAGTGGCCCCAAGTCTGCGTCCGCCAGCTGCTCCCTCCTCAGGCCTGCGCTATCCCAACCGTCCGCAGGCACTGCCACAACTACTCGGACTGCAGCGGCACGCTCCTTCTCTTCCACTCTTGTGCACTGGCCGCACTCTTCTGGACAGGGTCTTCGGGACATGGCGTCTGCGTTACCGTGGCTCTTCCCTCTACGATGTTCCGAGGTGAAGTCGTACTCCTGCAGCCTCTGGACCCAACGTGCTGTCTGGCCTTCCAGGTTCTTAAAGCTCAATAGCCAGGTTAGGGCGGAATGGTCAGTCCTCAGGTGGAATGGCTGACCGTACAGGTACTTGTGGAAGTGCTCCAAGGTCTTTACTACCGCCAATAATTCTCGTCGGGTGACGCAGTAGTTCTTCTCTGCCTTGGATAGCGTCTTGCTGTAGTAGGCTATCACCCGCTCATGGCCGTCCTGGATCTGCGATAGGACACCTCCAATGCAATGGTCGCTAGCGTCGGTGTCCACAATGAAGGCGCCACCCGGTTGTGGGAAACCCAAAATTGGAGCACTGCACAGGGTCTCCTTCAGGTGCTGGAAGCGTTTTTGGCGTCCTCCGTCCACACAAATGGCCGGTGTTCCTCTGTCAGGCGGGTGAGTGGTTTTGCGATGTTGGAGAACCCCTTTATGAAGCGGCGGTAATAACTGCACAGCCCCAGGAAACTGCGCAACTCTTTCCTATCCTTTGGGCGAGGCCAATCTCTCACAGCCTGTGTCTTCTCCGGGTCTGTGGCCACTCCGGTTGCTGAGACTATGTGGCCTAAGTAGGTCACTTTCTTGCGGAAGAGCTGGCACTTCTTCGCGTTCAGGTTCAAGTTGGTCGCCTGCAGTCTCTGTAGCACCTTACTCAGATTCTCGAGGTGATCTTCAAAAGTCTTCCCGACGATGATGATGTCGTCCAGGTATAGCAGGCAGGCATCGTAAGTCAGTCCTCTCATCACTGACTCCATGAGGCGTTGGAAGGTAGCTGGTGCGTTACAGAGGCCAAAGGGCATAACCGTGAACTGCCAAAGACCTTGGCCCGTCGAGAATGCGGTCTTCTCCTTGTCTCTCGCGTCTAGAGCTACCTGCCAGTAGCCCGACTTCAGGTCCAGGGTCGAGAACCACTGTGCACCAGCTAGCGTGTCCAGGGTGTCGTCAATCCGGGGTAAGGGAAAGCAGTCCTTCCGGGTGACAGCGTTCAGCTTTCTGTAGTCTACGCAGAAGCGCAGCTCGCCGTTCTTCTTCGTCACCAAGACTACAGGGGAACACCAAGGGCTGTCGGACTCTTCAATCACTCCCCTGGATCTCATGTCCTCCAGCATGTCTCGTACCGCCCCTTGCTTCGCCAGCGGAACGCGTCTATGTGGTTGCCGAATAGGCCGGGCGTCTCCGGTGTCGATGCGATGAAGCACTTTGTCCGTGCGGCCGTAGTCACTATCGCCTTGGCTGAAGACGCGCTCGTATCGCCCCAGTAGTTGTCGAACCTGCTCCAGCTGTTCTGCGGTCAGGTGGTCGGCCGCCCTCTCCAGTAAGCCTTCTAGCCGGGGCCCCAGGTGTTGCTTCGGCGCCGGCTCCTGTGTCTTGTCGATTGCTGTTACGCTCACTACGGGCTCGCACGTTCCCAACTCCGTCCCGGCCTGGACGTCGTGATCGGTGTCCGTTGGATTTAGCAGTCTCACTGGCACCTCCTCTCGGCACGGCAGCAATGCCCTGGCTACACACAGTCCGTGTACAGGCGTCTTCTGGTCCAGCATCATGTTCCTGGTTCTCTGGCCCTCAAGTCGCGCCGTCACCACCACCTCGCTCCTCGCGGGAACAACCACGTCTTCGTCCAAGACGACCCTGCACATTCCAAGGCGCTCTTCGGGTTGACGGAGTATAACCTCTTCTCCGTTAAGCCGCAGGACCTTCTTGCCGACGTCGACCGTCGCCTCATGGCTCCTGAGGGCATCCAGTCCCAGGATCACCTCCTCAGCCACCTTCGCGACGAACACCCACAGACGAACGGCACTCCGTCCCAAGTTCAGCTCCAGCAGGGCCTCCTTCTCCACAGGCAAGGTGTCACCCGATGCCGTGACAAGCTGGTATGGCCGGCTTGGCTTCCTTGCCGGCAAACCCTTCGCCACGTTAGGTCTGATGATGGTCACGGCCGCCCCGGTGTCCACCAGCACGCGGCACGGCTTTCCTCTTCTCCAACCGTCCGCGATGAGGCTGTCATCCATACGCCGGCTGACGGCGCGCAGTGTCACTCGAGGGGATGGTGGTGATGGCGCCGACGTGCCCCTCTCCACGACGGCCCTTACTCGTTTTCCGGCTGCTCTTCCTGGCGTGGGCAGTCTCTCTGTAGGTGTCCGGGCTGTCCACACCCCCAACACAGGCCACTAGGTGTTCGCCGGCGTCCTTCAGCTGGTCTCCTGTCTCCGGCGTAGCGGACACTCCTCGTTCTCGACGTCGGAATAGATGTTACTTTGGCCGCCTCCATCCTTAATGCCGCTGTCAGCGCCTCGTGTATGGTTTTATATTCGCCGAGCATTAGGCGCTGACGAATCTCCGTGTCCCGTACCCCGTCGACAAAATTGTAGGCGGCTTCCCGGGATACGAACTCCAGTGGCAGGTCAACCAAGGCCTTGCTAGCCAGCTGCTCGATGGCTATGGCGAACTCCTGCAGCGTCTCCCCCGGCTGCTGCGCCCTTGCCTTTAGCTGGCTTCGGTATGCTGCGGCTAAGCGGTGGTTCCCGAAGCGATTCTCCAGGGCCTCCCAGATGTCCTTGGGCGCCGCCATCGTCTGCACCGCGTTTAGCACTTCCGCGGCCCGTCCCTGGAGGCTGGCTATTAACTGTGTGGCCTCCTCCTCCAGTGACCATCCGTTGTGCCTGGCCACTGTGTCGAACTGGCGGCGGAAGACCTCAAACGTTGACGCGCCGTCATACTTGGGAGGTTTGACGCGCGCAGATGTTGTGTCGCGTCCCGGCGCGTCGGCCTTCAAATCCTTCAGCTTCCTGCCGACGACGTCCTCCACCATGGCGTTCAGGGACTTCGCGCTGCTGTCTGCTTTCCCTTCCAGGTCGTTAACGCGGCTCGCCAGGTCCTCGACGCGCTCGTCCACTTGGCCCATCCGCTTGCCCAGCTCCGTCACGTCATCCCTCACGCCGGGCAACTGTTCTTGAAATTTGGCGGCGAGAGCCTCGTTCGCCACCTTCATTTCCGTGGTCAGTTCGGCCATCTTTGAGGTCATTGTCGTGGCCAAGTTGTTAGCCGTTTCCGTCTTCGCTGTTAATTCGGCCTTCATTTCTTCCATCTTCCCGGTGATGTTGTCGTTGGCCGTCTTCATTTGTTTCAACTCGGCGGTGATGCTGTCGTTGGCCGTCTTCATTTGTTTCAACTCGGCGGTGAGGTTGTTATTTGTAGTCTCCAGCTTCGCGGCCAGGCTGTCATTTGCCGCTTCCGTTTTTGCAGCGAGGTTTTCATTTGCCGTCTTCATTTCTTTCAGTTCCGCTAAAATCTTTTCTAATGCTGCCTCCATTGTGTTATGTCGCACTTCTGACACTAATTGTGACTTTGTGGGTTCGTGAAATGAAAAGTCCAATTTCACCACTCAAAAATGTTCTTTATTTCCACCGACTTACAGTTAAACACTTGCCAATTACACAAAATTACGTAATGCTCACAATTACGATTCACCAGTTCGTCCGTTATCGTTCCGATGCACGTACACGGCGCTACTTCACTAGCACGTCAAACACTAACTGACTAACTGTCTCTCTGAAACCCTTTTTATAAGAATGTCAGTGTTTGTCTAGAAGTCTCTAATCACCGAACGTTCCAGACCACCGGAGAAGGGGAGAGAAACATCGAAGGACCGGCGACACTACCGCAAATCACCCCTCAGTTAGTGACAGGAGACAGATGACTGGGCGTGGCGAGGCCTCCGGCCCCTTCTCAGCTGTTGCTTGTGGTGCTTCCCGATAACTGGGTGACATTATTATTATTATTATTATTATTATTATTATTATTATTATTATTATTATTATTATTATTATTATTATTATTATTATTATTATTATTATTATTATTATTATTATTATTATTATTATTATTATTATTATTATTATTATTATTATTATTATTATTATTATTATTATTATTATTATTATTATTATTATTATTATTATTATTATTATTATTATTATTATTATTATTATTATTATTATTATTATTATTATTATTATTATTATTATTATTATTATTATTATTATTATTATTATTATTATTATTATTATTATTATTATTATTATTATTATTATTATTATTATTATTATTATTATTATTATTATTATTATTATTATTATTATTATTATTATTATTATTATTATTATTATTATTATTATTATTATTATTATTATTATTATTATTATTATTATTATTATTATTATTATTATTATTATTATTATTATTATTATTATTATTATTATTATTATTATTATTATTATTATTATTATTATTATTATTATTATTATTATTATTATTATTATTATTATTATTATTATTATTATTATTATTATTATTATTATTATTATTATTATTATTATTATTATTATTATTATTATTATTATTATTATTATTATTATTATTATTATTATTATTATTATTATTATTATTATTATTATTATTATTATTATTATTATTATTATTATTATTATTATTATTATTATTATTATTATTATTATTATTATTATTATTATTATTATTATTATTATTATTATTATTATTATTATTATTATTATTATTATTATTATTATTATTATTATTATTATTATTATTATTATTATTATTATTATTATTATTATTATTATTATTATTATTATTATTATTATTATTATTATTATTATTATTATTATTATTATTATTATTATTATTATTATTATTATTATTATTATTATTATTATTATTATTATTATTATTATTATTATTATTATTATTATTATTATTATTATTATTATTATTATTATTATTATTATTATTATTATTATTATTATTATTATTATTATTATTATTATTATTATTATTATTATTATTATTATTATTATTATTATTATTATTATTATTATTATTATTATTATTATTATTATTATTATTATTATTATTATTATTATTATTATTATTATTATTATTATTATTATTATTATTATTATTATTATTATTATTATTATTATTATTATTATTATTATTATTATTATTATTATTATTATTATTATTATTATTATTATTATTATTATTATTATTATTATTATTATTATTATTATTATTATTATTATTATTATTATTATTATTATTATTATTATTATTATTATTATTATTATTATTATTATTATTATTATTATTATTATTATTATTATTATTATTATTATTATTATTATTATTATTATTATTATTATTATTATTATTATTATTATTATTATTATTATTATTATTATTATTATTATTATTATTATTATTATTATTATTATTATTATTATTATTATTATTATTATTATTATTATTATTATTATTATTATTATTATTATTATTATTATTATTATTATTATTATTATTATTATTATTATTATTATTATTATTATTATTATTATTATTATTATTATTATTATTATTATTATTATTATTATTATTATTATTATTATTATTATTATTATTATTATTATTATTATTATTATTATTATTATTATTATTATTATTATTATTATTATTATTATTATTATTATTATTATTATTATTATTATTATTATTATTATTATTATTATTATTATTATTATTATTATTATTATTATTATTATTATTATTATTATTATTATTATTATTATTATTATTATTATTATTATTATTATCATTATTATCATTATTATTATTATTATTATTATTATTATTATTATCATTATTATCATTATTATTATTATTATTATTATTATTATTATTATTATTATTATTATTATTATTATTATTATTATTATTATTATTATTATTATTATTATTATTATTATTATTATTATTATTATTATTATTATTATTATTATTATTATTATTATTATTATTATTATTATTATTATTATTATTATTATTATTATTATTATTATTATTATTATTATTATTATTATTATTATTATTATTATTATTATTATTATTATTATTATTATTATTATTATTATTATTATTATTATTATTATTATTATTATTATTATTATTATTATTATTATTATTATTATTATTATTATTATTATTATTATTATTATTATTATTATTATTATTATTATTATTATTATTATTATTATTATTATTATTATTATTATTATTATTATTATTATTATTATTATTATTATTATTATTATTATTTTGTTGTTAGTTTTACTTACAACATATTATTTAAATGGCTAGTGCTTTACCTTTCTGAAAAGTGACCAAACACAGCGTTTCTATATATGACGCCTAAGCTAGGTCTAAATCTCTTTCATGCTCTGATCCTACTTATTTTCTGTTACTTTGTTTTGTCTCCCAGCCTGGAGGGCTTTAACCCCCTAAGACTTACAAGTGGGCGCCTGGAATCAAAAGGCTCTCGAGGAGCAAGTTCTTGATCAGAGATGGGTGATCAGCCTGAAGCCTGGTGTGACACTGAGGAGGAAGATAACATGAAATGTTCAGTATAGATGAAATAATGAATTTCCTTTATATATTTATCCATTTTACATTCGCGCCCTGTTGGGTTGCCAAATTGGAGTGTAGTTCTAAAGTTGCGTGTTACTATTTTTCTAATGGTGATGTCAAATTTTAACATCTTATTTATTTGATTTTTATTTAACAATTTTGCTCTAGGTTGTGCTGTGTTTTAATTACTTTGGAATATATAAAACTTTATTTCCGGTAGGTCTCGTATCGATCTACTTCATTACTTCTACATTAATGAAATATTGGTTTGTTTTCATAAATTCGTTCGGTTCTTGTTACGTGTTTACGACAAAGAACGGCTGCACTGTATGCCCGTATCACAACTACGGCAACGAAGTTTCCTAATTATCTAGGGGCAATCTGTTTACATACGCAAGGTCATCAAAAGTAAACAAGGCAATGAACTTTTCAAAACAAACTTTATTTTGTGCAGTATGCACCATTATTATCAATAACATATCTCCATTTCTCAGGAAGCTTATCAATTCCATTTTTCCAAAATCTTGCAGTTTTCTGGTTGAGGAACTCTTCTACGGCGAGTCTGCAATCTTCCAAGGAAGTAAGGCGTTTGTCATTAAGGAAGTTTTGCAGGGATCGGAATAAATGATAGTCGGATGGGGCAATGTCTGGAGAATAAGGCGGGTAAGGTAGCACATCCCAGTCAAAATCCCGTAATTTCTGACGAGTTACCATAGAAGTGTGTGGTTTGGAACTGTCTTGATGAAAGACGACTCCACCATTAGATGCTAATTCTGGTATTTTCTCTCTTAGGGCAACCTTCAGAAGATCCAACTGAGAACAGTATTTCTCTGAATTGATGGTCTCCCCAGGAGGAAGAAATTCGTAATAAATAATTCCTTTCCAGTCCCACCAAATGCACAAAATAATATTCTCAGGATGAAGCCCTGGTTTAGGAATTGAGAGTGGTGGTTCCCCTTTCTTACGCCATGACTTTCTCTTTCGGATGTTGTTGTACACAATGCACTTTTCGTCTCCTGTAAACAGCTGTTTCAGAAAAGGGGCAGTTTCATTG
The DNA here is from genome assembly GCA_030765055.1 of Mantis religiosa. Classification (NCBI taxonomy): domain Eukaryota; kingdom Metazoa; phylum Arthropoda; class Insecta; order Mantodea; family Mantidae; genus Mantis; species Mantis religiosa. Next base: position 700,065 of record JAUKNK010000216.1, on the reverse strand, counting down.
CGTCTTATCAATGTGTCACAGATGGAAACGCGCTGAACTAGATTTTGTTCACTCAGTTCGTGCAGAACCCATACATCCCGAAGATTTACGTAACCAAGTTTCATTAGGTGCCTGGCTACAGTTGCATGAGATAAGTTTAGCTCCTGACCTACCTCCCGAGTTGTTATTCTGGGGTTGTTCGTAATAATGCCCTTTATCCTTTCCTCATCCGTAACCACAGGTCGTCCAGAACGAGGTTTGTCTTTCACAGAGATGTTCCCAGCTCGAAATCGAGTAAACCATTTTTGACATGCCCGATTCGTCACTGCATCTTCTCCGTAAACAGCACAAATTTTCCTTTGAGTTTGTGAGGCTGTTTTACCTTCACGGTAATAAAACAGCATTAAATGTCGAAAATGTTCCTTCTTGCCTTCCATATTAACATTCACAAGTTACAGCTCCACACTGTTGCATCCACAAACTCGTACTGAAGTTTGGTTACCAATTCTTACATAAGTTGACCTATTTACCTTTGGCCGTGAGGTCGCTGTGGTTTGTGTTAATAGCATTCTTTTCAGTTATTGTATTTGTAAACAAACCCCATATTGTTAGGCAACTCCTTTGACGTAAAAGTAATGGGGGCATGCAGTGTTCTCAGGAGTTCTTAGTCGTAAACACGTAACAAGAATCGAACGAATTTATGAGAAAACCCGATAATAGTACTTATATATTTATTCTTTGAAGATGATTATTTACTGCATCAATACAAATTATAAATTAAAGCAATAACATTATTCACAATTACTTCCGAACACGTCTTCCTAACAAAGATACCAAATCTCTCCTGTTCGCCAAGCGTTTCCTAGATGTCGATTCCACTCCCTTGTAGCCCCTCATCGCCAAATGTATACCTCTTGTCCTTTTTATAACTAGAGCTACACTTCCACACAATATACAAACATTTTAACATTTTGTTTTAATTTCTAACAACAGCACAAAATCCACAAACAACGTTTTGTTTGGGGCCAAGCATAAATAACGGCTTCAAAGGAAAGGTGACAATGAAGCACTGATAGAGTGAATAGCGGGAGAAGTCGAAGAATCTGAGGAAAACCCGCCCAGATCCTGATTTTTACACTAAAATAAGTTACTTGTACTCACTTTGGAGAGTGTGGTGGGGTGAAGGTAGAGGTTGACGAGGCAGCTCTCTCGTCTCAGTCTGTAGTCCCATCGAGTTTCCAGATGAGGAATCTCCATTGTGTCGCAGATGCTCTGAACATGACTGGCAGTCTGTCCGGACTGTGGCCCGAATATCGCTGCTACACCGCTCCGCAGCAGGTGACACACTGCAACAAATATCACGATATAGAATAATTTGCTCAGGGAACTAACATTTGATCATCGCTACATTGGCCATACTTGACCTCAGGTAAAAGGGTTGTACACTACAACCTATGAGGGATCTATTGCGACTAAACTCCATAGAAGGAAAGAATAAATGAAGGAGTCACAGCAGCCTGCAGGGTCTTGAGGAGCGCGGAAGTCTGTTATAGTTTCCCTATTAGAGCTGCCCAGATAGCGCGATTTAAGAAGCCCTCTGGTGTCAACGAGGAGTACCCATTTCTTGGTGCAAGCAACTGCGATATCTGTAAGGCACCGCCATATGATATGAAGCCAGAAGCACGCTCGAAAGTTGGGAAGGAAATGCAATGATAGAAAGTGAAGGAAAGGAAATTATGGCAGAATTACCACGCCAGTATTTGCTTGTTGTGTAGAGAAAATGACCAAAAATCTAAGGTGAAGTTGGAAGGTGGGCAGAGTCGAACCCGAGGCCTCCCAAATACGAGCCTTACACATTACCGTGGAGCCATCTAGTCCAGTTGACCTCAAATATATCTGAAGTACTAAAGGTTAAATACTAAACAAGTCTGACGACTCAGTCACATGAGGTGCAGCACTGACCAATGCATTTTTTGCGTTATGTTCACTTCCTTATCCAGAAAGCAGAAGTTCGAGATTGGGAACTGACTGCTTAAAACTTCAGTTCGAACTAAAGAGTTTTTGTACATAACTGTATAACGTATTTGCAGGTACATTAACAGGCCCAGAGAGCATTACTTGAAAATGGGCTGTAATTGGTGTAACACAAACCTCTTCTCAAATACTGAGAGAAGAATTGGTTGCAGATTATTTTATTGCAACCACACAAATATTTATTTCAGTTCTAAAAGTCACTCCAGAAGAATCGAGTTTAAATTTACTTCAGTTTTTAGAAATTTTATAGATAAGTGATGAAAATTCAAATCCTACATCAATATTAAAAGCTACTGGACATCAATGAGGACGACCCAGAGGGAAGGAGGATTTTTAGGATAAAAATGACAGAAGAAGAGTAAAGATTCTTCAGTCTAATACCGTATCAATCTTGTCTATTAAAACCCTCCATAATTGTACATGAAACTTCATATAAAATACCTATTTATGCGTTAAACTGCATTTACCGCATTTTATCGCATAAGCCCTCACCTCGCATATTTCCCTCCCCTATGATTTTTCATTACTAGAAATTATTTACCTATTAAACAGCGCATAATTCCCTCGCCTGGTTCGTTCTTATTGGAGCAGTCTTCAAATAATTTGATAATGGACAACAATCGACGCAGCGGTACTTGTCACGGACAACAACGGACGCAGTGCTTGCCACAAAAATACTCGTATTGCCATTGTCACAACGTATCGTAAAATTTAAATGTGAAGTTGCGGACGTGTTTATAAGCCAGTTTGTTACAAAGTCGTCATAATTTACAGTAAATGTATTATCTTACGCCCCTTGCAAACGGGGTGAAAGCTTCATGAAGACATTTCTCCGTTGATTCTAATTCAATGTGATATTGCCGGAGACCAAAAGATAAACTCAAGGCCGCAAAGACAAGCTCCAAATCTTTCCTTGGGCCTAAAACAGGAAACTACTGAAATTTATAATGGTGTAATTGGTTATGTCAATGAACGTTGGAATGATTGTTGTGCTGTCTCTTACGAAATGATCTAGAACAAAGCTCGCGAGATAGCTGCTACATTCAACATTGACAGAAAGGATTTTAAAGCAAGCATTTTTTGGGTGATTTGTTTTATGACACGGCAAAATCTCAGTCTACGGAGAAGAACATCTTTGTACCAGCGTTTACCTCGAGACTACAGCGATAAGGTACTCGAGTTCCATCCATACGTAATACAAGTGCGACAGCAATATGACTATTTGCTCTCTCAGACTGGTAACGCTGACCAGACGCTAGTGTCATTTGTTATGCCGCATAACACCGCCATTGCTCCAATTGACTCAAGAAGTGTGTTTGAGAAGACAACTGGAGTGGAGAAACTAAGATTCATAGTGATGTGCATTACAGACAGAGACTGCCTCACACAGAATTCACTTGCCAGTTCAAGAAAAGGGCTGCATGACCGCAGATTTGATGGTGAATTGGTTGGAGGAAGTCTGGAGAAGACGACCAGGGGCATTGTTACAAAAGAAGTCCCTTCTTGTCCTTGGCAGTTTCTGAGGTCACCTGGTGGAGGCTGTAAAGGAAAAAAAATGAAACGGATGAAGGCCCATCCTGTCATCATCCCTGGAGATTTAACGTCCATTCTTCAACCTTTAGATGTCAGCGTCAACAAACCCTTCAAAATAATATCTTCCACGTCTGTATTCAGAATGGATGACGGTGGGATCTCATCAGATGACTCCAGGAGGCAAGATAAAGAAGCCATCGATACCGACGATGTGCGAGTGGATAAACCGTGCGTCGGAGAAAATTAGTGTCGATATTGTTAAGTTTAAAATAACTGGAATTTTTTTGTGCCATTGATGGTTCTGAGGACGACATGTTGTAGAATAGTGAAAATGAAGATTATGTGTTATCTGTGCCAGAAATAAATTAAAATAGTGATGATAGTGACGAAAGTGAGACCGGAGAATAGGTAAAGAAAAGAAACTATAAGACAACACATCGTAGGACTGTACAAGGTGTGGTATGTACACAGTTCATTTAGAAATTACTGCATATCGATATAAATTTTACATAGTACTACATGGTTTCGCTTCCTTTGTGAATTCCTAGAAGCAGCACTCGCATAATTCCCTCCCCAGTGTTTTCAAGCAATTTTTTCGAGAAACAATGGGGGAGGGGGGTTACACGATAAAATATGGTAATGGCTATATATTTAGCCAACACTAAAATTAAGACAAAAGTTTATAACTTCTTCTTTTTCTTCTTCTAGCATCTTTCTAGTTCTTCCTCTAGATCGATATCCTCTTGGTCTATAATTAAATATTTGTTTGGGGATTCTATCAGGGTTTATTTTTTGTGTATCCATCTTACCATCTACTGTAATACTCTGTCTACCATCGGTTCAATTCTTAACTCTCCTCTAACATCCACATTTCTCAAATAGTCCTGTCTTGTACATCCCTTTATAACTTAAAGGCATTTTAACTTAAATGATAGATATTTTAATGAAGTATGATAAGTGTATCTGTGGTAATTAAGACAAGGTTGAAAACATAGAATCAGACTGAAAAATTTAATGTAAGAGCTGGGATTTGAAGCACAATTACTTATATGTTACCGAATGACTTGGGCGTTAGCTTCTGGAGCTCACCTTTGGGAAGTCATACGTTGAATTTCATCTGGCCCGTTCACCCTGACCTTGGGTTTTTTTTCCAGGTGGTAGGTGAATTCTGGTGTGCACTGTGTACTATTACTTAAAAACTGCAAAACCAGCTAACTCCAATTTTCAGGCTATAGAGGGGCGTTTTACGCGATCATTAATAAATTTGAACGGTTAGGGTTAGAGAAAAAGCATTCTAGTTCCGTTTTAGCAGAAAGTAAACAAGATGAAAAAGGCCCCGATTTAGAGTGATCGCCTGGAAAATCTCTAAACAAGCTCGCTCAAAAGTTGTAAATTGTAGAATTTTGGTATATGCACAATAAAATCGAATCTAATTTAAAACAAATGAATGTGCAAATGGTCGATAATGAGCTTTGGATAAAACCTGTGTGAACTGGCTTACAATGAGCCAAAAATTAGGATGTTGTATGTAGTTGAGTATTATGTAACAATAGCTAAGCTCTTTGAGAGGTAAGGGCTTTAGTGCTCATCTACTTGCACCATGTCCTCGGCGACTCAGAATTCTCTCGCGTACTAGAGGGTGCCCGTGGATGGGTCACAATATATCTTAATTATCCTATCAATAATATGTGATCATTTGCTTTCAATCAATTTTCGTTTTGTAATAAACTCCATATTTAATGTTCCTAAGATTACAGAACCAAGAATGATGAGTATATTCTTTGGTCCTAGATTACAGTAGATTAAATTCAGAGGAGAACTTCGAAATGGAAGCACCTAAGAAGTTAGTACCTCAACTTCGTTAGGAAAAGATGAAGCGAAGGAACAAATCTTGGCGGCAAGCTCGGACGCAAGCAGGGTCTCTAACGTTTCCAGGCGAAAGATTCCGAGGCCTGCGGGACCAACATAAGCTTCTCTACCGAAGGAGAGATCAGGACAGACTTGCCTGATAATTCAAGCACTCTATATAAAAATAACTATATGGCAGGAAATGGAGAAAAGGAAAAACCGTGGCATTACAGAAACCATCCAGACATTTTCCTTCCGACCTGGAAACACTGTAAAACACCATAAAAGGAAACTTAAGCTCAGAGTGACCGTACAGCGGTAACCCAAGCCAGAACCTTCTGTTTTCTAAATCTAATCTTGTCTAAATGACTTGATTGAACTAGAATGGGAGAGGTTTCCACATTGAAGCAACAGACAAATAATTGTATGTGATATCTCTTGGAGAAAGGGATGAGATGGCAGCGCCCTACGGGTGTGCATGAAACCCGGGCTAGGGCGCGAGCCAGTGAAAGGGGTCGCTTACATGAACTGAAGATTCTTCATCTAGACGCCAGGGTTCGCCGTGCACGGCTTTCGACAGCCGGACAACCCCAACAGGACAGGCAACTGCAATGTCACCATCCAACAACAGTTACAGTACACAAAGTCCGCGTACGGCGGGCAGCCCACTCGACTAAAGTCAGGTCTCGAAAAGCAGACCATCCAATCCAATAGTCGCCTAGTGACCAAGAGAAACCGCAAAAACAGCAAACAAATAAACAAACATGGTCAGATTGGTCAGTCAATGAAGATTGAACCCAATATCTTGCGAAGTGATTCCTAATCATCACTTCCGCCCCACTCGGTTCTACATAACTTGATAACGGCACCTAAACACTGCGCTAATCGATCTGTTAGGAATGGGTTTACTTGAATACTAATTACATTAGCTATGCCCACCTTGGTAGCGTAGATGGTAGCATGTCTGCCTCACGTTCAAGAGGTCCCGAGTTCGAATCTCGGTCAGGGTGATTTACCTGGATAAAGTTTTTTCCTGGGTTTTCCCTTATCCTAAAAGACGAATGTCGGGTAACTCTAAGCTCCATGGACCCTGGGCCTATTTGAGCATCATTTCACCCATTCCATTCATCGTCCGATATGACTTGAAAAGTTAAAGAACGTAAACTAAAATAAAAGAACCTTAGCTACACTGCCTAGATGACCGTTTTTTTTTAATTAACGTCCTCTAACATTTAGTCATATCGGACGATGAATGAAATGATACTCCATGCGTCCGGGGTTCATGGAACGTAGAGTTACCCGAAATTCGTCTTTCAGGAAAAGGTAAAATCCCGGAAAAAGCCTTATCTAGGTAACTCACCCTGACCGAGATCCGAACTCGTGACCTCTTGAACGCGAGGCAGACATGCTACCGTCTACGCTACCGAGGAGGGCGCCTAGATGATTGCTTCCCCTAGAGCGAAGTAAGCTAATGACCCTTTCTTATGAGAAACGTTTACATTATCTAACTAATGACTGCAATACAAACTTATTTATTTATGAAAATTGTTTGTTACTATTATTTACTTTTTCTTTATCGTTTCTTTTTAAAATGATTAATCGTAGGTATAGTATAGCAACACAAAGAAAATCCCTGTAAGGAATGTGCTGTGGGACAAGGACAGCGAATGTGTGTGGCAGAGAACGCTTGCTACACAAGGAGCAGAACGTTAAACAACATGCGCCCTATTCACTCTGTACATTAAAGCCGAGAAGATTCATTCATAGAAGTAGAAGCCGTCAGAATGTTTTTGAATGGTCTGTAACTATACTGACGTGGGGTGTCATAAACCTGTCCAGGGAGGGTGTGGGGACCTTCGGCCACCCCCCTGCGTCTCGCCCCTCGGAGACTTTCTCTCCTGTGGAGGAGTATACTTTGCTGTGAAGAAAAAAGGAGAGAGGGGGGAGGGAAAAGGTAATTTAAAGTGCAATTATAATGTATGTGACGTATCAAATAATTTTTTTTTGAAATTGTTAAAGGAACTATAATATTATAAGTAGACACGTCGATGTTGAGAAGTACAACCTTAATACACTTACTAGACTGATCTGTTTAAATATATTAGTTGTATTTTTTTCTCCGCTACGTGTAATAAGTAGAGGAAGTGGATACTGTGTTAAGCTCAAATATTTTATATCAATATTTCATGGGAATAACATGTTTTGATAACCTCTGAATTTAAAAAAAACAAATTTAGAAAAATTTAGAAAAAATATGTCCGCATGTATGGTGTCCGTGATCAGCGTAACTCAAAAACAAAGAGCTGTTTAAATGTTAAAACTGGTATTTAAGTTCAGCATCATCCAATGATTGCACACGGAGATTTTTTAAAAAAATTCTGCACTATAGACTAGCCTTCATATGGAATACTTTTTTTTAAATTGCAGTTTTCTATAAAAAATCTAATGATGTTTATCATATATTAATCACGAATGAAATGATTCCCCTAAACTTTATGGAAATGTCTAAAAAGAACTCTTCAGTCTGGATGGCCTTTGCATATATGATAAACCGTAAAAGACAGACAAAATATTACTGCACCAGAAAATGTAGTTAACAATTGATGTCAAACATTTGTGAAGTGAACCCTTCGGAGATATTCTTTGGTACAAATATTTAAAATGCGGTGTCATTATTGATTTATCCCTTGTTCGTGCAAAAATAATGGACTTCAAAATAATCTTAAAAGATTTGATTATCACTAAACTCTACTGTGTTTCCATATTCCCCTTGTAGCTACATGGAAATTAGCAATAAGATGATGTTTATCTCGATTAGAGTTAAGTATAGGATTAACCCTTGGTAAGAATAGTTTGTGTAAGAGTAGAGGAAGTTATGTCAGCGGGACGTATGAGCTTTTCTTCTATGACTATTACGATATTTTATTGGCTTTAACTACCCAATTATTTCAGCTTTTGTGTACCAGTATCTTAATAGTTGATATACGAGGGCTGTTCAATAAAGAATAATCACAATTTTTTTTTGACAACGTACTTTTACTCATACTCATAATTTTGATGTTCCTTCTCAAAATAGTCTCCCCTGAATGTGATGCACTTATCACAGCGTTTTTGCCAGTCTACGAAGACATGCTGGAAACCACTGTTTGAGAGATTCTTCAAAATCGCCTCCGCAGCCTACACCACTGCTTCTGATGATGCATAATGCCTTCCACAAAGATGTTTCTTCAAGTTAGGGAATAGAAAAAAGACACATGGGGCTAAATCCGGACTATAGGGAGGGTGTGGGGTGTACTTCACGTTGATTTTTGCAAGATATTCAGCAACAACATTGGCAATATGCGGCCGCGCATTATCGTGGTGCAGCATCCAGCCTGCTTCATGCAAATGCGGTCTTTTGCGCCTGATATGGACTTCCAATGTTTTCAGGACATTCCTGTAGTATTGTCCAGTTACTGATGTGTGTGCAGGTACAACATGTTGATAACCCATTCCATGAATATCAAAGAATGAGCTGACCATAACTTTCCCAGCAGAAGCAACCAATTTTGCTTTTTTTGGGGTTGATGATGAAGGAGATTTCCACACTGAGCTTTGCTGTTTGCTCGCAGGATCAAAATGATGTAGCCAAGTTTCATCAGCAGTGATTACGTTTGAAAGAAACTCCGGATCTCCCTCTAGCATCAACTTTAACTGTATGTTACCTCAATTGCAGCGGTAGGCGATAATGAACCTGTCTGAACTTGTCTGGTTCTCACAGACGGGAACCAGGAGTACCAAAAATGAAACTACTACGGCGTATTTGTTTCACATTAAGTTAACAAATTATAATAAGTTTGAATTTTAGTGCGAAAAATTATGACCGTAGAAAATTATGATCGTTCTTTATTGAACAGCCCTTATAGTAAAACTATACCTCGTACCTATTAACAAAATTTCTTTACGAAGCTTTCCAGCAACAAAAAAGAACTGAACTGTTAATATTGAATCCTGAGTGAACGTTTGGAAGGAGGTTCCTTTTAAGGGAAATGCACCATAGGCTTTGGAGGGAAGGGCACCTCTGCCCATGTATAGCCCCTGAGTTGATTTGTCGACTGCTATAGCAACCGATCTTACTTAGCAAATCCAAACGTCATTGCAAAGCTAAGTTAGTCTGTGAGCCACCATTTTAAAAGAGTAAGGAAATTAATTTTAAATGCTAGAATACGTGCCAGCGTAAATGCCAGTACTCTCTCTTTATCGCGCAACTCTTGTTAAAAGTAAATTCACAAATAATATTACCATGGTCAATCAAGTCACGATAATTAATAATTTGGTCGGAAATATTAAGCGGAACTAACAGTTACACAATTGTATTTAATGACCGTGAACTCGCAGCAAAGGGCAACAAATTATGCTACGCAATGTAATTATATAAGTACTCTTTATAAACGAATCAGAGTTTTATCATATGAAATAGGCAGTAATAATACGTTTAATTTCTATTAATAGCATACCCGCTAAAATTATAAAATAAATGCAAACACTGAAGAAAACTGAAAATGCACCATATTCCACAAAAACTACAAAAAGTCTGTATTAGAGAAAATAAAGCAGCCCTTTTAATTTGCTTTCAGTGTAAACCACGCAAAGAATCCTAAAAGAAAGTGATAAAATCGAGCAAAGGAGTATAACTGAAATCTATTTCCGGTCTGTTATGCCGTTGTCTGTTGGAGATAAATGTTCCAGACGTTCTCCGCGACTGCAATGGACATCTTCGGTGGCACGGTCGAATGTCCGTGCTGTTTATTTATGCCAAGGGCGATCTTCGCTGTTTGGTCTGGATTTCGCCATCACTTATGTTAAGTCTGACTGTGAAAGCCTACATTCTCTAACAAGAAAAAGAGGTTACTTCCTATCAAGGAACTGTAAATATCTCAAAAAGGTGTTTATTTTGCACTGTGGTATACACATGAATACCAAGGAATGTCTTCGAAGATGATGACCTAGTGTACCGGTGTATACCTGCATAAATATGGAAGTATACCTTAACTCGGAATTTTATTCGTATGTCAAATAAAGAAGGTATTTCTTCTAGGCCTAATATTCCTGTAGACTAAGAGTATTTGGGAGTAACATTGCTAAGTTCTGCGTACTTCAACTAATTCTGCTGACATTTTAACAAAGTTTGTTCAAAAAAACAGATGTTATTCATGCTGTGTATCCTATGCTGTGTAAAATCACTAACAAAAGATAAAAATCGAACAAACCAAATAAGGAATTTTGGGATGTTAAACTTAAAAATGGTTCATATTATTTATTCCTTGAATACAATGTTTAGAATAAAAGAGTATATTCTGTGTAAAATTAAATCTTTTCCTGTCAAAATGTAATTAAACACGTAATACGTTTACATTTCGAAAAATAGTAATATATTAAATTATTAAAACCTTAAATACAAAGCTTCACTTGATATAAAAGAGAAAGGTGCTCTTAAGTTCTTTTCATTGATTAACAAAGAACATACTATGCTCAAAATTAAAACGTAATTGAACCAAAATGCCCCAAAAAATGGATTTTAAAGTCATAAAAATATAAGAAAGTAATGTTAAAATATTATGCGGTGCCTGCATATAATTGCATATGTTCATATAAAGTTCACACTTGACAATTCTAATGACCAGAGAGGCCAAACTACAATTGGATTCTTTTTCTACAGCGCTTGACGTTGATTTTCGTGAAAAATTTAAGAAGTATTTGTCAACAATTCGTATCTCATTCATTAAGCCCAGATTGTAACTCGAAGATCCCAAACTTCTAGACTGCTCTTTCAGATTTTCAAGTGCCGTTTTTGCAGATTTGCTGAAAATACAACTTCGCAGCTGACAATGGTTGACTTGTACAGCACGTTCTGAAGACTGACGTCTGCTTGGCAAATGGAATGTAAATTTAATATGCTTATATTACTTCAATATTTGACGCTTTTAACAACTCAAATGTGCTGAGAGGAATGGGTGAAGTGATACTCAAATATGTCTGAAGTTCATGAAACTGAAAGCTGTCTTCATTTATCCAGAAGATTGTGGGAAAACTGAAAAAGACTGTACAGGCAACTCATTGCAACCAAGTTGGAAGAAGTCAGGGTATTCTACACCAATGAGGTGGGCTGCATTTCTCAACAGTTACGTTTTCTTGTATCACTTTGAACCGTGACATTTCACAGAGAACTTAATGATCAGTAATAAGTAACAATCCGTCTGTGGCTTACAATACAGCTGAATGTGGTTCGGTGTTATAACGATATAAACATAGAGGGAAGTTATCCGTATTGCCAACCTATGATATGAACAACACTTATAAATTTTATACCAAATGGTGTTATTCTGATGTATAACTGATGAATAATACATTTTAGCACTGTGGCTCAATTTCTAGCAGTGATTTTAATGAAAACTGTTTGTTGTTCAAGTTCTGCTAATCTCAGGAGCATTCAGTCACAGGTTACAGCACTGGAAAAGACACACACTTCAAATTTCGCCGGTTCTTTCTTCATGCTGTTACCCAGGTTGGACTTGATCTTAGTTCTGAAAACGTAGAGATAGTGGGGAAAAGGTAGCCAATTCTGTGTAAGATCCTGTCTTATAAATGTAAAGTAGCCATTTTTTGGTAATATAATAAAATAACTAGCTAAAGGGTATAGGGGTTTTGTAAGAGAGGACTTTAGTGAAAGCATTTGGGGAGAAAGAGATATGTTTCATCCCCATGTAATAAATGTAAAACACATGGCTGTCATGCTGTAATAAAATTTTACATAAGGTGGGATGAGAAACAGATCAGAGATGAGGGAAATTGAGAATAAGATGACAGAAATTCAAAGAGAATAAGTTTGCATATCTGCCAAACTTAGATCTTCGGCTAGTACCATGACCACACCAGTGCCAGAAGAGACAGCAACAACAGGCCAGCTAAGCAATGAAAGCAGAGGTCAAAACAGCAGGACGGAGAAAGAAAAGGCACACAAAGAAATAGCACACAAGGAGTAGGAGGTAAGAAAACAGCAAACCAAGTGTACAAGTTGTCCACCTCTGTGGTATGGGTAACATTTTCAAGGTTCAAAATGTGTCGAGTTCAAATCTCGGTTAGGGTGAGTTACCTGGATAACGTTTTTCCCGGAGTTTTCCCACATCCTGAAAGACAAATGTCGGGTAACTTAGCTCTATAGGTTCATTTGTTCGTCATTTACTTGATACACAACTTGAACATAATTGGGTTAGCACAGACTTGGCTAAAAAGTAATGATACTCTGGATGTAACTTAACTTTGAGGGTGAGAAATGAGCAGCTAAAGGAGAAGATATACAGGGGTAGCTACTACGTACTTAAAAGTAATTATAAACAGTTTGTTAGGGTAATAAAAGGTATTTTTGGGACACTGCTGTTATAATTGTGTACCGCCAGTCAGTTATGTCACAATATACCTAGCCAAACTTCTTTTACAGAGTTAAAGGAAGTCATTGTATAATTTGATAAAGAGTGTTAGATATAAAACTGAAACGTAAGAAAAATGGAGAGATACTGTTTCGTAATATTTGCGGATTAGAAATAGTGAACGTAAAATATGGTTCGTTTATGACAGAGGACGTAACATTTGTATATACCAATGGGAGCAGAAAGGTTGACGTTCACAAGATTTATAACCGTTATATGGAAGTTTTAAAGCTGAAAACAGCATTTACTCCCTCATTTTTCATTGACTAAAAATATCTCAAACCGTTTGCTCTGCAAGAAAAGAAAATAGATAGGAAACGTTTGTTTATACATAAATGGAGGGAAATAGGACAGAAGTTTTTATTACCACTTGAGAATACGAAATTGTATCTTTTGACGTAGAGCTAACCGAAGGAATTTTAAGTATAAAGAACGTAACTAGTGTTAAACAGAAATCAACTGCACAAAAAAGGCAGCCGAGTCTGAATTTTTCAGATGCAGATGATAAAGGGGTATGGAACAAAAAAGTTCTTTTTGCTAAGCTATGAAAAACATAAAACCCAAGCAGAGTAAAATCACCTGATATCACCCAAAGATGGAAGTGTGTCAGAATAGCTGGCCCCGTAGCTCAGTCGGTGGAGCACCTGCCTGTCGTTCCCGGGTTCGATTCCCGGCGGTGGGGGTGGGGAGTTTTCTCCGACCAAGATAATCCCCCATCTTCTCCAGAGTCTAGAAGTATGAATGAGAGTGTGAATGTGTGCCTGATCTAATGATTAAAAACCAAAGATTAGTTAACACCTTCGGTATGTTCCAAAGGAGAGCGGCCGCCGATATGACCATAGCAATTAAAGGCGGGGTATAAATGGAACAAGGAAAAAAAAAGACTCTCAGTTAAAAAAAAAGTTAGTTAAAATGGAGGCACTAGTGACATGTGCAAGTTGTTAGGTAAATATAAAGATGAGGATCAATTCAGGAAAGCATTCTTGCTTGGGATGGGGAAAACACGCTAAAACAGTCCAGAAAAATGGAAGGAGGATAGAGATGGAAATATCAGTATTACGCGGAAGAGAGCTACAACTTTATATATGTTTGATTGCAAATCAAAAAACAGTTTGTCGGTGCAATAAACTGTTTAAAAATAGCAAGGCAGCGGGAGTAATGGGGCTTTTAACTGAGTTCTTCAAGAACTCTCTAGAAATTAATAATATGGCAGGCTCGTATAAAATAAGCTTCAACGAAATATCTGAAGGAGAACTTCCGCAGGAAGGAAAACCGCCATGTCCAGGGCTTCTCGGCTGCTTTCTGTATTTGAGAAACGTTCCAATAGAATTTTATAGGAAAGGGTTAAATGTTATTAGGAGATATGATAGGGCTTCTAAAATTTCAGGTAAGGATTTTGAGAAGACTTTTCGACTGTTGACAATGTATTTGTTCTGAAAACAATAAGTTATATAGTTTAAAAATGAAGGAATTTAGGTACCTAATGTGCCTGTAAGATTTAAAATGGCGTTTGGAGCTGTGTAACGTAAAGTAGCCTAGAACTTTCTACAGTGATTAAGTCCTCAAGGCAAAGGTGCATAAAGGTGTTACATTTATTACAAAGATGAAACAGCAAAATAAATCAGAATGAAACATAGCAAGGAGAGACCTAAGCACGACCTTATATCACACCTGTTACATTTTAATTTGTTTATGATATTGTTAAAGGGATGCTGGAGGTATACACGAATGCCGAAAACTCAAAACCAAATATTACCAATTTTTGTGCGTAATTCTTTCCAAAAAAAAACAAACAAACAAGAAAAAGCCGTCAGTTTTAAACCACTGAGTCGGACAGGTTAGCTAATATCCTTAACAGTAAAGTATTCGAATTGCAGAACAGTGACTACGTAATTAGATAACACTAAGTAAACATTAGTTGTATGAATAAATTGTGATTCCTTTTACTATAAAACAAATATAACTAACCAATGGAACCTAACAATACCATTTTAGAGTGAAGCTTACAAATACTTAGATAATATTGTTTTACCGGGTACTAAAGGTATACAAGACTATAAAATGGCATCCATAATTGTTTTGTGTTACATTAAATGTGCCTTCAGTAACTATAAAACTGGAAATTAATTGTTCTTTCACACTGGTCGAGTCAGACTGAAAAATCCTATACCATAGCCGGCATTTGAACCACGGATCTTCTTCTACACACGGCCAGTGTGAAAGAACAGTTAATTTCCATTAATTGACCGAATAGTGGTCCGAACTATAAAGCCCGGGCCTTAAAGTACTTACACGATGTAAGTCGCCCTTAAGGTAGTTGCATTATGTGTTTATGAGAACTCCTAAGTGGTATACCGGGAGAAATAAGAGTGAGCTGGAGAATTTAATGTCATGTCGGCACGTTGGCCATAGTAGCTCAAGGGTTAGAGGGACTTGATGGCAACCAGAAGATCCGTGGTTCAAATCCCAACTATAAAACTGTCACTTTGGGAAATTAACATAGTTGTGCCATAACTTCCGAGCTGCTTTTATGCCATTGTAAATCACAACTTTTTGAGAATATAATAAAAAATGCATTCTTTGAGTCTCTTTTATTTACCTTTGTAGCCCCATGTTGACAGCGTATGACCTACTGACCTTCGTCAGTTTAATACGCTGATTCTTAAGGTATTACCCAAATTCTATTAAAACATAGTTTGGCAGATCAAGAATAATGCAATGAGTAGTTTGTCCTAACTATGTCTACATAAGACGAGTTGGTAAATTTGATGTTCCCGTTTATTCTTCTACTTTATGGCTCATACTCAACACAACGAGACGGATAAAGGAAATGCGCAATATGAAATGTCAAACATGTGTAACAGAAAATCCTTATGAGGCGATACGACAATTCATGAGTAAATGTGATTGTAGTATTGTATAGTTCAATATAGTGTCTTTAAAACGCTTCTTTTGTCAAAAAGAGCTTTAAACGAATTTGAGTAAAATAGCATACGTTCAAGATATTTGAATGACAAGATGTATATTTTGAATTTTCTGATAATATATGACAAGGTATATTTTATAACCCACCGTATTCTCATATTTCTTTGCACCTTAAAGGAAATTATCAATAATATAAGTCATATAATTGTTTACTTTTATTAATATGAATAGATATAAATAAGTAAATAAAATCTGCAATACCATAACTCGGCACCTAATTTCTTAAGCCGGGGTATAAATATTCCAAACCTTTACATTTATTAAACTTTTTATAATTTTACAAAAATAACTCTACAGATAAAATAAAAATAAAAAATAAAATAAAATAAATATCAATATATAGTAATAATACCTTAAAAACAAATCTTATTTTTACCCACATTTTAAAATGTTATCTTTTTTATTATATAAAACAAGACATATTCATCTACGAGAATATTTAACAAAATAAAACAAACTACCTGAACTAATATTTTACTGGTATCCAGTAAACAATTAACCGGATAGCCGGTTATTTAAAAACAAACAAATTCTAAATCTACCTATGTAAAGCCACCGGAATACTGCGGCAACTTATTTACTGGTAACCAGCACAATCTCTAAATTTCTCCAATTTAAACTAATGTTTCAGTGTATTTTAATTTAACATTAGCATTCCAATATCAAAATACTGCAAATAATCAATAACATTTTATATAATTCAAATCAAAAATTTTATATATAATACATATCATCCATACAACTCAAAATTCCTACTAAACAGTTGCAAATCCTCAAAACCTCAAAAAATATTGTAAATAACCATTATCTATTAAAATATATGACAACTTTGGTAAATATTAAACATCAAAACCCAAAATTTTACAAAATGATAAATTAAAAAATTACATATGCAATAAAGACTTACATTAAAAAAATCATCAACCCCTATCTCCCTATATACAGTACATAAATATATATAAAAATCTCAAAAACAGAATATCACCAGATATTATAATTTACCAAAATTTCAAAATTAATTAAATGATATAATTGAAACAACCAATCTCAACAAACAATTACTTTAAATTCTTTTCAAATATTTAACAACACAATAATAATAAAATGGCCTTTAAGTATTAATGAAACAACTAAAATTTAGATATAGATATTCACACAAACAAAAAGATAACTTACAAAATAGGAGTTAAATTTCAAAAGCAATTACTTTATTCCTCTTCAATACCCACACTATTATTTTCACAAAATATTATTTCAATAGTTGTCGACCATCACTTGCTCCCTTTTGGGAGCTCATTATTTTATCTCATTTTATACGTTGCTCAAAAATTTCCAAAACTTAGCACTCATAAAACACGCACACTAATTAACACACTAAGATCACCAAAAACTGCTCTCTTCTCTCCACACCAAACCACCAGACAAAATACAATAACTGCATCTCTTTGAATAAAATAGGAATAGATAGAGCAATAAACCGATGTAAGAATAGTTGTATTAGAGTAGAGAATGTTATGTGAGTGCAGCTCATAAAACTTATTTTCGCATATTGCGTGTTCCTTTGATATAAACACCTTTCTTATTTTGATAGGTCCTTGCGAATTTTCATTATATGGTCTATAATATTACATTCAATTATAGTTTCTATATAATACCTACCCAGTCAAATGCCTGGAAGTGCCTAAGGCGGAACTGAAAGTAAAAATCTTGGAAGTGCTTAGACGGAGTAGAAATGAAATCGCTTTTGGAACTACCTCCAAGGATTTGGAAATAAATATCTTAAAAGTAATCCAGACGAATAGGAAGTAAGTGACATAGAACGAGCTCCAAAGGAAGTGTCAGTTCCGATTAGTAGAGTGGTTACGTAGAGTTTCAAAGTACAAAGCGTTCTTTTGAAACCACTGTGACTCTTTCGACCCAAACACTACTGTTAAACCCTGGAAGCTTTTGTACTTCTGTAGTTTCAATCTACAATGGACAGCAGTTGTATTTTAAGTCTTTGCCTTATCTTTATTTATATTGAGTTTTTGTATGCATATCGTCTTGACAAAAGGGATACATTTTAAAGTACAAATTCAGGAATAAATATTTCATATTTTATTTTCTCAAACATTGCTCCACTTTGATGGAAATGTCAAGCTTAGAAAATTCGAATAAGTAATAACACGTACAGCCTGAATTTTCTGGGAATAATCTCTGGAATAGTGTTCATTTGTAAGAAATTATATAAAATTTGATATAACGGCTAAATGTTATGAGAAAATAACGTAAATAACTTAAATAGGTATATAATATTTATTTCAGTTAGCTGTTTCAAGGTGTCAGAGTTATACGCAATTATAAGTTTGAATTTGGTTTTAAATGATGTCGATATTCAGTTGTTTCCCGTGATATTATGAAAAGAATATGGAATTTAAACGACAGTATACTATGTGCGCAATATTTCTTGAGCGTTCGGTTCCGAAGTCCTCATTCGGTAGGTTTCGCCTATTTCCGTAAACACAAACGACAACTCTGAAACAGGAAATGCGCTACACACTGCGACATCTAGTGGCTAATATGATAAGCTTTCACACGTACGTCATTTCATTTTGAGCAATTTTGAGGTTAATTATTAGCTAACCAGTTTACAACAAATCTAAAAGCAAGACTATGTTGTCAATATTATGGTTCTCAAAAAGGGACACGCTATTTTTCGACTACCTCCGCTTAACTGTAATCTGAATGCAACTGAGCTGGCGTGGGCAAAAATAAAGAGTATTTACAAAGTACGCAATGTTAACGAGAGCCACAAATCTGTGGAAACTTGCTATAGAAGCGACGGATTGGGAAGGATACGATAAGAAGTTCCTAGAGCTGGAAATGAAATATTGGAGAACGATGGTGTAATAGAAAATGTAGTTAATTGACACATTAGAGGATGCCAGCGATGAAAGTGACGCAGTAGACTTGGAAATCGAAGAATCACAAAGCGAGTGAGTGTTTTTAGCTGTCATAATATTTGTTTTCTCCTTTTATGTGTTTCATAACAGTAAATATTGTGACTTTATGAGTTCGTGAAATTAAAAGTAGAATTGCACAAACTCAAAATGTTCTTTATTTCCACCGAATTACAGTTGGAACACTTGCCGATTACATAGAATTACGTAGCGTACACAATTACAATTCATCAGTTCGTTTGTCACAGGTCCACTCTACACTCGCAATTACATACAACTCCTCAGATGCACGTGCACAGTCTTCCAGTCCGTTCACTAGCACGGCGCCCCTCCGGCTGCTCGCCAAGAACTGAACTCTCTCACCAAATGCAGCCCCTATTTATAGGAAGATTGCTGTTTCTGGAAGTCTCGCGGTTCAGTGAATCACCCCGAAGGTTCCAGACGCCAGGGAAGGAGAAAGAGATGGCTAGTGATGTTTTTCCAACCATCCCCTCGTTAGCGCTACAAGATAAATGGGTAGGCGTAGCCGAATGCTTCCTGGCCCTCACCCAGCCGTCAGTTGGTCGTGCCTTCCGATAACTGGGTGACAATAAATAAGCATACAGCATATCGTATGGAGTTCAATTGATTGTTGCCACATCTCATACCTTCGGCGCATTATCTTCGCTTATCTTACCACAATTTGGCTGAATTGTGTTTTTCTAGATTGACCACACTGCAGAAACCAAAGCGTGTTAGCTCTGTCTTCTTCCCCTCTACTCGCACCACACCGTAAATCCAGCGCTCAGGAAATCTTGCGCATATAGTATGTCTTCACTTTTCAACATCTGACTAGCGATTCTGTTCCATCACTTCCGTTGTACGTAAAATGAAATTTATTTCTGTTATCTCTAATAACGTGAAGGTGCATATCAAAGTTTGCTAGCAATATTTTGTAAATGTTATATAAACGATAGTGGATATGAAAAGTTATATGAATATAACATGACATGATTATCGTTTTAGGGAGCTCAATAACTTTCTCAAAGCGTATTTCAGGTAAAATGTCGATGTGAAGATTAAGAGTGTGCGCGATATGTCCTCTACCGTTGATGTTAATGCGGCAGAGATAATAAAGAGAAGAGAAATAAAAAAGTGGATTCACTGTATCATTAATGAGAAAGACAAATACCAAATCTTTTCGTAGTTCTTACAATTCATATTGAGAAATTTTTTTCCATAAGATTCGTAGGGAATTTCGGTTAGAGATTCAATATATTGGGTTGTCTTTTACAGCAAGACATTCGCTGTTCCCGAGGATTTAGGTCAGGGCTGTCCATCTTGTCTCAAAGCATGTTGTTCTTGAGATATATACGTGCTTCAACTTTTGTCTTTTCCAGCACCGAAACAAATAACCGTGACCCGCTGCTAGAAATCCTACATCGGATGGTGATCTCCTTGATCTCTGTGCACCAGTTGCGAAGCTTCTGCAAGATACACACAGTATCTCCACAAGAGGTTCGTCTTCTAGCAGACAAATTAAGGAAGAAGGAACTATTACTTTTAACGTGCAGAAAGAACGAAAGCTGTTACATTTTACTGAAAGTACCTTAATTATGATGAGCCCTTTTTGCTAATTTTGTTGGAAACTATAATGATTTTTCAAAAGTTTCCATGAAGTGTATGTAGTACGCCGCCCTAGGATTGCATATCTATTATTTACCAAAAGTGTTTGCTTTTATATCCATTTATCACTAAAACTACACTTAGAAAATTTCTTTGTGTGTAAAAAGAAATTAAAAAAGAACTTTGTGTTGACACATATGAGCTGCTCTACTGACTTGTGGGAAAACTACTCCTAAAATGTTTATTTCAGTATCGACTTCGCGTTGATTGGGATAAACATTTCCAGAAATGCGTTTATTACATATTTTCTTGTAGGTACAATGGGAATTAGGGAATACAGTAGGCTTAAATAACAGTTCACTCTTCAAACAGATAGCAGCTATGTAATGTCTTTGTATAATCAGGAGGAAGGTTTTTTTTTTAATTTACGTCCGCCCCAACGTTAAGTGAATTAAGTGCAACAGATTTAGAATCCGTAAATATGATTAATGATCATAGATAGTAAATATATCGGATGGTGAATGAATTGGGTGAAATGATGCTCAAATGAGTCCAGGGTCCATGGAGCTTAGAGTTACCCAATATTCGTCTTTCAGGATAAGGTAAAACCCCGGAAAAAACCTTATCTAGATAGCTCACCCTGACCGAGATTCGAACTCGGGTGAGAAATGCTAATAACGACCTACCATTTGTGAAAAATATATGCATTGTAAAATTCAAACTAAATTCGGAAATAAATAATTCCATGACAATATATTTGTAATAAATTGAATGGTTTAGGGAGTTATAGGTATTTTTGGTACAGTAACATCTTCTCTATCTCTTACGGCTAACTGAACGGGAAGGCTCAGCCGGTTTTGTCTATGGAACGCATTCGGGAGGCCCGGGTTTGATTTCCGTGGCCGACCTCCTGACCCAAGGGTTTTTTCGGGGTTTTTCCAGGATCGCTAGGCGAATGCTGATAGGTTAATTATACCCCTCGAATTTGCTGTCGCTCCATTTCGTCTCATATAATGGAGGGTTATCATTTCAGATCATCTCTCATCTGGTAGTCCCTTTCAGGGCAGAAGTGTCGGCGGGAGTCTCTGCGTTGTATGGCAGGATGATATGCTCTAGCTAAAATTTCCTCTTCCGTAGGACGGTCTCCGGGCCCGGTCTAGTGGGCCATTTCCGGACTGCAGTTGGGTGAGCTGCCAGGAAGTTTCCAACTAGTAAACTGTATGGACCCTGCCCTCTGCACTGTCGTGGCTCCTTGGGTCCGGCGCCCTTTGTCTCCTCTCGCCTCATCCTTACTCCCGGAGATTCCCCACTTGGAGGCATAGGTACAATAGATCAAAATTGATTTTAGTGCCAAATCCTCTCCGTACCATAATCCAACATCTTTCGGCTTAACAGTTATGTATAGTTCTTCGAGAATGAAAAGAACTTCTGTTGCTTTCTTAGAAAATTAAAGATTCACATCTCATTTGCCATTAAAGTGTCTTAGAGATATCATTCTTGAATGAAATTTGTGAGCCCCATTTTTAAGAATGTCAACATTGTCGAAATTTTTTTCCGTGTAAAGGGGAATTTAAGGAAGGGATATTTTAATAAAACCTTTACGTCACATCCTTGGGAGACGCTTAACTCAAATACCAAGTTCGATATTTAATTACTATGCATTTTGGTGTAATGCGGTTCAAAGTCATACACGCGTGCACACGAACATCTTCTCAGATGCTTCCTTCTTCAACATTCTTCGTCTTTCATTTAGAGAGCCTCAAAAGACATATTTTCGTTAAAGCTAGGTATCAAAATTTTGGGTAGAATGCAATTACTTCTGCCTCCACTGTGGGTAGAATAATTTAAAGTAATCCTATTTGTGGAATTTTTGTTGTTGTTCCACACTAGTCATGTGTAAGGCAAGGTTTGGCTGTGGCATTGAATTCTTCAGTCCGACTCCACCTATTCAAATATTATTACTGTGGCATAAGGTCTCCTAGTGTTGGATATTTTCGAAATACGAGGGCTGTTCAATAAAGAATAATCATAATATTTTAGGGTCATAATTTTTTGCACTACAATTCAATTTTATTATATTCTGTTAGCTTAATGTGAAATAAACAGGCCGTAGTTTCATTATTGGTACTCCTGGTTCCCGCCTGTCAGAACCACGTAAGTTCAGATATGTTCACTATCATCTACCGCTGCAATGGAGTTAACATGCAGCTAAAGTTGATGTTAGAGGAAGATCTGGAGTTTCTTTCAAACGTAATCACTGTTGATGAAACTTGGCTACATCAGTTTGATCCTGAGGGCAAACAGCAAAGCTCAGTGTGGAAATCTCCTTCATCAGCCACCTCCCAAAAAGCAAAAGTGGTTGCTTCTGCTGGGAAAGCTATGATCATCTCATTCTTTGATGTTCATGGAATGGTTTATCAGCATGTTGTACCTGCACACACATCAGTTACTGAACAATACTACAGGGATGTCCTGGAAACATTGCAAGTCCATATCAGGTGCAGAAGACCACATTTCCGTGAAGCAGGCTGGATGCTGCACCAGGAAAGTGCGCGGCCACATATTGCCAATGTTGTTGCTGAATATCTTGCAAAAATGGACGTGAAGTACACCCCTCACCCTCCATGTAGTCCATATTTAGCCCATGTGACTTTTTTCTATTCCCTAACTTGAAGAAATGCCTTCGTGGGAGGCATAATCCATCATCAGCAACAGTGGTGAAGGCTGCGGAGGCGATTTTTAAGGATCTCTCCAAAAAATGGTTTCCAGCATATCTTTGAAGACTGGCAGAAACGCTGGGACAAGTGCACCGCATTCAGGGGAGACTATTTTGAGAAGGATCATCAAAATTATGAGGATGAGTAAAGCTACGTCGCCAAAAAAAAAAAAAAAAAAATGTGATCATTCTATATTGAACAGTCCTCGTCTTTCCTGTTACAAGTCTTTCCCAATGTCATTTAACTCACACATGTTTTCGTTCATTTTATTTTTAATATATGAGGTTTTACTGCAAGAAAACATATGATATATGTTATAGCCAAGCTCTTCCTGTTTAACATAAAGTAATTCTAGAGAGCAAAATATCTTCAAAAAGTAACATGAATTCCCATTGCTACAAACTTATTAGATTATGTTAGTTTGGAATGTCGTTATTTTGTTTCCGCCGTCGTACTATTAATGGACATATGTGTACATGAAACATGGAAATAACAGTTTGGTAGGCAACCAAACTCAGACACCCTATGATACGACATGAAGCGTCTCAAGGAGTTTGAAGGGGGTTTAAAATAAGGAACTCTCGAAGATGACAGAGTGTGTCGAGCGATGTATTGAACTCAGACAATGGTCTTGCCCTGAGGAAGGAAGTCGACAAAGGTGCTCTTCTGTGCAACAGGGGCGGCTAATTTGCGAAACTTTAACAAAAGGCGTTGATACTTTAGCATGCTAATGACATGACTCAATAGCGTCCCCGAGTAGGTTAAGAAAAGGTAACAAGTCTAAACTACCTATATCTACTTGAAATGCTTTACGTCGACATGATAACCCTGATTATGTATTTCAAAAAGGAAATTTCACCGGAAGTATTAGTTTTGAGCTTCCGTGAACGAAATAAAAGCATGTTTACTTGTTTTGTTGCCTGCAGAAATAGAATTACGTTTCACGTAGAAATTCAATACTAAGATTTTATTTTAAATACACGTTTTGCGATCCCCCGAAACGTAAAATGAGACAGAGAGAGAGAGAGAGAGAGAGAGAGAGAGAGAGAGAGAGAGAGAGAGAGAGAGAGAGAGAATTTTTACAACCTTTAGCATACTTTCTTGCTTATGTCCACCAGAGTACATCGAGCGGGATGGCTCAGGCAGTTTCTTCTGTGGCCCCGGTTCGATTCCTGTGGCTGACGTACCTGACCCATGGGTTTTTCGGGGGGGAGGGGGGGTTCCCGGATCACTAGGTGAATGCTGGGTAGGTTAATTACATCCCACTAATTTCCTGCCCCTCAATTTAATATGCTCCCTCATCTGGTGGTCTCTTTCATGGTAGAAGTGTCGGTGGGTGTCTCGGCGGTGCATGGCAGGATGAAATGCCCTGAGAAAAACTACTTCCTCCTCCGATAGGTGGGTTGCCGGTCTCCGCTCCTCTGTTGGGACCATTTCGTGATCGCCTGCCTTGGGACCATTAGGGCTCGGCTGCTGCGCTCGTTGCCATCCCACTCTAGGGGAGCGAGTTCGTTGTCCTGGCCTGTAAGGGGAAGTCTGATAACTGTAAGGGCGCTGCCCTCTGTACTGCCATGGATCCTTGGGGCGGCCGCACTCTGCCTCCTTCACCTCATCCTTCCTCCGGGGGGTGCCACGACTTGGGGACGTAGGACAATGGGCACAGCATGGTGCCCTGCTTACCGAATCCTCTTCCCGTAGGGGAGGGGATCCGTCCGCTTCAGCTGCCGTGGTGCGGGCGCTGCGGACCCCTAGCACTTGTGGTACCTCTGACGTTACTGGAGGAGCTCGGGCCAAACATCCTAGCACCTCCCTGATAGGGAGTTGTTCGGATTGGGTTGGACTCGCGGGGGCAGTGGTTCCCGATACAGTGGGAGATCGGGTACGTCTCCGGATGGGGTTGCGGGAAGCCGTTAATATTCCCGAGTACTAGCCAGCATATCTAGTAGAAGGTGTGCTAGATCACCTGGCGACCTCACCGAGGTCATATCGGTAGGTTGGCGCGCGTAAGTGGCGTATCCACTTCCATCCCGTCTTGAGTCAACAGGACCAGATGGGGGGGGGGGGCTTGTTGGTCCCTAGGTCTTGCCCTATGGAAAGCCCCACGGAGGCGCCGGGCGCCCTTTTGGGACAGCTCGGTAACTCCCTGGTCGAAGGAGGCCCGGGTCCTTAGTCCTACAGGTCCAGGACCAATGGGAGTAGAACCTCAGGCATTGACATTATCGAATCCCCTCAGTAATGAAATCCCAATCCCCATCAGAGTACAAATATGACCCTAAGATACAAAGTTTATTTTCACCCTTAGCCTATCTCATTAGTCCTGATTCTTTTTACTATCTGAAACTATTTACTATTACAACAAGTCATTTGTGTTTTCTCCAATTCATAAATGGTAGATTAGATGGTTAGAACTTCTGTCTGACGAAAAATTCGGTTTCGAAATTTCACCATGAATACATGTTATGGAGACCCCTGAATACAAATAAGCATTTAAAAGCATTTTTATAAAGGTCGTTGTATGTATTAACCGTTTAACTTCAAAATTAATAGTTGGTGAAATATCACAATTCGTATTTAAGTTCAGAGTTTTCCAAGAATTCGAAATGATTTTCAATAAAAATAATAACAAAGAA
Organism: Mantis religiosa; assembly: GCA_030765055.1. Lineage (NCBI taxonomy): Eukaryota > Metazoa > Arthropoda > Insecta > Mantodea > Mantidae > Mantis > Mantis religiosa. Next base: position 674,329 of record JAUKNK010000216.1, on the reverse strand, counting down.
CGATCACAAGCTGTCTAATAAATATAAAGTATCAAAGAATAGTTTAAGATAAAATATCACTTCTGGAAATTCATGATAATATTGTCTTTGCTTTGAAGTTTTATTCATCGACAATGTTTAAATAATTCCAATGTTCTCAAAAATGCGTGAAAAATGAAATGAATATCTTGAATTTTCGCCAGTCAGCCTCTGAAGCACACTTCATTATGGATAAATTTTGTAACATAGCTGGAAAAGGAAAGAAAAGGGGCAGATTTAATGGAATTTAATCGAAAATGGGTAGATCTACCCACAAAATGGGTAGATCTGTTTAAAGCTCATATTTTATGTATGTCAAATGCATTTTCATGTGAAGCTAATCAATTACGGAACATTGATTATAATTGGTTTGAAGTTGATTTTTTAGCTTCCAATTTTCTGTTTTCTTTGGCGTAACATGCTCGCAAGCGGGCCGAAGAGACTGACAACCTGATTGCCGGCCTCACGCTCACACACGCAAGGCAGAGATGGGCGTTCATCCAACCGATACGGGGAGATGTGATCAGCAACTCGGCACTCCCAGACGGAAAGCTAGCTTTCTAGACTAGGGCTCTTTACCTAGCGTACCTCCTCAATTTCCTCATGATGCTGAGTTAGCACCGGTCTTATACCCGGGTCAAAAATGTGCACCTATCAAGGTGCCAAACTAATCAATCGCTAATAAATACTATTCGCGCTAAGACAAAAGTTAAGATTTTGCAAAAACTGATCCATGACGAAGGTAGAGTGTAATGCATTTAACATAACATAATGTATTTAACATAACCGTAAAAAGCCCATATCTTTAGCTCATAGAGTTTTCCTAATACAAATAAAGTACTATTATATTGTAACAATGCATCGCGGCGTAAGCAATGTAATGGATATCATTATTGGTTGGCATGTACGTGTGTACGTATATTTGTAATTACTTAGAACTTAAACGTAAACGTTTTACATGACGTGATAAAAGAATTACTTTGAGTAAGCCAAGGTGTTTGTTAAATTCGAACGAGAGAAAACAATACACTTCCTACTGGCTTAGCATAACGTGTGTCGTCACATTATATCTTTGTTTATGAATGGTTTAGTAATCTCTCTTTACCCTAGAGAGTTCAAAGCAGCATTATTCAGTTGTTTTTCCATTTAAAAACCAGGTAAAGTGTATCAGTTGTATCAGCTTGCAATTGAAATGAGACACGAGGTATTTACCACTACCAGAACAATAAAATTGAGTTAATGTAGGCTCAAATTATGTTGCAAACAGAAATAATACTTTTAAACTGACTGAAGTTGAACGACTTATTCACGGAGAAATTGACAAGGAACACAACAAAGCTGGGAAAACTCCGTGAGACATCAGATGAACTACAAGAAGACGACTTTTGGAAAGAAATAGCATGTGATGGGATTTTGGAACCTGTCATCATAAATTTGCAATACTCAGACGATGAAGACAATGACAATGATGAATTATATCTTAACGTAAGTAACATTCACAGCTATACGGATGCGCCGTTGGCATTTTTGTTGGATTAGAAAAATAAGTAATTAAACTATAATTATTTTTAAACTGCATACTTAAAACATGTGTATAATATACGAATATACGTGTTGTAATTGTGATCTGAACAACTGGATTATTATAGATCTTTGGAAAATTCTGTTTGAGTTCCCTTACGTTTAGCGCCAAGAAGACTCGCAAGTGTGAGAGAGAGAGGGAAATATTAAAAGAGGATTGTGACCTGAGTCAGCGAGTAAACCTTAGGATGAGCATTTTCATGAATTTGTACAAGATGCATACTAAGTTATGTACGATGTTAGTCATTGTAACTGAAAATGTATTGGAAACTGCACAAATAATTATCAAAATATCAAATAGAGAAAGTAAATAAATTTAACGAAACGTTACAGAGCCTTATAAAAATGGCTACGCAATGCTATGCTATAGGCTTTCCTTCATCTCAGTAGTGTCCAATGATGAAATGGCATTGTTTATAAGCAAAATTTGTAGCAGCATTACAACGAGAATATCACAGTTCGTGGAAACGCTCCGAGCACTACTGCAGTAACAAATGTTGCATATGAACACGGCGCCGTTGTAAGCAAATAAGCATGACGTGCGAAGTCTATGGAGCCATTCCATTCTCTATTGTTAATTAGTTATCACGTGCTGACATGCAATCCACTACAGTAAACACAATCGAATTGCCTGCACTGAGAGAGATTTTAACGTCTAAAATCATATCGGCTGATTCGGTTTCTAGGAACGTCGCTTCATCTGAAGTACCTTAATTCGCTTCCCGTTAGCTTCACGCAGTTGTGTATTAATTCACGTATCTTTTACTTCCTGTATTGTTAATTATGGTAAGTATAAGAAGCATATTGCTATTCACCTAAAAGTTCGATAGCACGGGTTTACCAAAAGTACACGTTTTGAGGCCCCGAAGCCCGAAAAGGAATATTAGCAAAACGCCCATGCCTGTCAGAGACAGTAAAGCTCAGAAATGAAAATTTGGATGAATACCTAACTGGCTATTTAATTTCCGAATCATACAAATATGTAACGCGACATTTTAAAGATAATCCTCTCGCAGCAAAAGGCCCTTTACCTGAAAAATTCTTTATCTATTATTTTGATTAAAATACCGTTTATGTAATTCCAAAACAAAACGTTATCTTGAATTTTTTAGGAATAATTTTCTAGTAATTATTCATTTTGATGCGAATGTTTTTATATTTTCTTATATAACGGTTAAACCACATGAAACAAGAAGAAAACGTACTGCTCCAAACATTTAGATGCCATTCATACACAATTTATTTAGAAAAACTTTTTTGTGGAATCAACCCATCTCCGAAATATCGCTCATTAACGCTTTAAATTTTTCAATACTTGTCATTTTTAAAGTGCTGCCGATATTAGCTTGATTCTGACTATGCCTTGGATAATATATACCTAGAACTCTAAGACTAACGTGTGCCTAGTGGCAATTTTTAAATATCAACTACTGATTCGGTGACCTACATCTGTCTTAGATCTGAAATGCGTACTATTTTTGCAAAATTTTCCCTCAGTTTTACTTTGTAGAAACTATAAGAATAAATTATAAGTGATGCATATGTTAAATTTGTCAAAAGGGTTGAGAAATATTTAAAAAATTACATTTATCTATAATAAAATAATATTTAGGATAATGTTTAAGAAACCATATTATTTTTCATTTTTTATTTTTGATGGATCATCTAAAATACCATTTAACTGAAGCTATAAATGGACAGGCACATGCCTATTGATAGTACCAAAGTCACATCTTGTCTTCTAGCTAATATTTTTCATCACTTTTTCAACTTCAAAATGCTCCACACGTTGCACATTTTTATAAATTTGTTTGAAGATGTTTGTATTGCCTCTAAAATGTAACTTAACTTCCTTGGATAATGTGCCATTTGTACCTACTCTAATGGTGCGATGGTGGAGGAAATTTTGAATGAAATAAAGCATATTTCTTGATAATTTATTTTGTCGTAGTATTTGAAGTATATGTGTTCTCCATGTCACATCATATGCCTTTTGTATATCTAGACTAACTATTATGAGATGTTGATTATGGAGAAAGGCTTCTCTTTATTTCAGACTCAATCGTGATTAAACAGTCTGTAGTGGAACAGAATTGTCTGAAACCATATTGTGATTCAGAAATAACTTTCCTGTTTTCCATAAACTAACGCAATCTTTTATTTATAATCTTTTCGAGAACTTTGCACATTGTACACGTAAGAGATATTGGTCTGTAGTTATTCGATAGTGTGCGGTCTTCATTAGGTTTAGGTATGGGGAATAACCTATAAGACCAGATATGGTTGAACATTTCAAGAAAATATATATGTCCTTCAATGGATAGTTGCTTCAGCATATCATAGTGTATATTATCCGGTCCAGGGCTGGAGCTTTTGCATGATGCGAGGACATTTTCATATTCATAATATTCGACGGTCTCATCTAAGTTTTCGGTACTGTCATTTAGAGGTTCGTCAGGTAATGAATCACTTCTCATCTTAAATGATTTAAATTCGTCCTCATAATTAGCATCGGATGATGTAGATGCAAATGAATCTGCTAAGATGTTAGCTACTGACTGTGAATTAGTAGTAGTCATTTTTGAGTCAGGTTCTTTCAAAGCGATTCTCAATATTTAAACCTGCCTCTAATTTTCTGGATATTCCCCACACTATTTTCTGAGGAGTATGATAATTTAAAGATGCAACAAAATTCAACCATGAATTCTTTTTTACTTTGTTTAACAATTTTTCTTGCTTTAGATCTAGCTTGGAAATATTTAAACTTATTTTCTTCAATAGGACGGCGTCTGTATTGGTAATACGCTTTATTCTTAAAAGAAATAGTTTTTGACATTCACTGTTCCACCAAGGAACTTTTTCCTTGTAAGGGTATATTGTAGGTAGAGAAATATTTGCAGATTTTAGAATAAGTTCATTTTAGTTTTTAATTACTTAATTAATACTAGTGTGAATAAATTCAGTCGCAGGCATGAGCTGGGTTATTTCTTTGGTTATAAAACTCTTAAATGTATCCCAATGAGCCTTTTTAAAATTAAATTTTGGCGTGAATGTGGTTTTCTGAGTACTGTCACTCAGATGAGTAAGAATAATAAGAAAGTGATCACTATATCCTTGAGGTTCTTAATAAATTAAGTATTCAAACAAGTCTGGTATGTTTGGTGAGTACAAACTTAGGTCTAGGGAGCTGAGTGATCCATATGCTAGACTGAAATGAGTAGACTCCAGTGAATTGAGCAGAATTAGGTCTAAATCGTTTATAAACTGTTCAATGAATTTTCCTCGTGAATTGGTGGAGCTGCATCGCATAGTATGTTGTGACTGTTGAAATCTCCGGGAATAAGGTAAGGACGGGGTAGTTGTTGCTCCAGTTCATTTAGTTTTACAAGATCTAAACTGTGGCTGTTTGGGAGATATATATTACATATACATAGTTCTACTGTCAAAAGAACAGAAACTGCAGTAGCCTCTAAAGTAGTACTGAGCGAGATAGCACTTTGTAGCAGTGTTTCTTTAACATAGGCTGACACGTGTACATTCTCTTCGATTTTTGTTATGGCGGTGTAACCTCTTAATGGAGCAACATAATCATGCTTAAAATTTGTTTCTTGAGCACAAACTACTGGGTTATGTTTATTAAGAGTTGGAGGTGTTCCAGTTGAGAATGAAATCCATTTATGTTCCATTTTAATATGTTGTGTTCCATTATATGCTATGGTTTTTATTTTTAAGGTTTACTATGTATAGGGCTTCATTTAAATGGTGTTAGCAAAAACTGTTACTACATAACCATCAAAATGTTTAAGAAACTGTGTTTTTTCTATTTATTTCGGAAAGCAGTTTCTTTCCTATGCGGGTGTTTCGATTTTTTCATTGTTCTATTGGTAAATAAGGGATGAAGCTTTTTTACTGTATCCAGGAGTTCTTTCAAGTCTTCAGTGTAGCTAAGCGCAACTGATATTACATCAGATGCTCCAACTGTATTTTCTAAAAAGCTTTTGAACTGGAGGTAATTTAAAACGTAGTCGTCAGGTCTTTCTTCCATAGTACTTTTTATTACAGGTATGTGGTCATTTATGAGCGAGAATGTCAGTCCTTTTTGGTTTTTTGTGTATATGTTTGTTTACTAGGTTCGGTTCTGTTTTTTCTGTCTCACCTATGGTCATTAAAGATGAGTCAGATAGATTTGCATCATCATCGGTTGCAGATTTGGTATACTTACTGGATGTTGAAATAGGTCGCTTCTTGGCTCCTGTCTTAAGGTTTTGCCCTAAAAGAATGAAGTTCAATTCTGTGCTAAGTTGTGGCAGTGGTGTTGAAGGAGGTTCAGACTGAGAGGTGCCACTTTCTCGTGTAGAAACAGTTTCTAGTGACACGTTTTCTGTGTTTTCTGTGTAACTTTCAATTATTTCTGCGTTGTGTTTAGTTTTGTCATTTACTGACATGATTGTGGTGTGCCTACTGACCCTTTCAGATGAGCAGCTAACCATCTTATCATCTATTTCAGCTGACGACTTGCACTGTTTAGCTAAATGTCCTGCCAATTTACATAAAAAGCAGGTAGGAACATCGGAAGAAAGGTATATCGAATAGGATGTATCCTCATGGTTTCTCTGTAAGATTTTAGGTAACTTGGCAAAGTCGTCAGGTTTTACATAAATTTGTCGGCGAAAGCTCATGATGTGTGTATATCCAGGGATAGTTATTCCCGCCCTGATATACGATATGGATGATACAGGCTTATTTCCGTAGGCCAGAAGGTGTTCTTCGATAACATTATTGGGAATAACAGGGCACACATTAGAGAGTATCTCTCTTTAATTTTTAGTGAGAAGCGGCCTAATTTCCAAGTACCTTTATTTTCGGGAGTTTAGATACCAGTTCATCTACTAGCTTTTTGTTGGCGAGTTAGATACATATTCTGGAGTTCTATATTCGAGATACAAATTGAATGTTGCTGGGGTTGGTTAGGTTACCTATTGCTGTTACACATTCTTTAAGTGTTATGCCGTCGTGGGCTTCGATTATTATGGCTTGTTCTTTATTGGGTCCCGTTTGGGTTATAGCTGAATAACTAGGAGCTCAGTTATACATTATGTGGTTATTCACATTGGTTTTTTCAGCATCTTTTTTGGCAGGTCTGTGGCCGCCATGGAAGAGTAAAACTGTTGATTTTATGTGAATATTGATGCGCAGTTGTTTAATCAACAACTGGCATTTGTTTTCACTAACCTCAGCTCTAATGGTGATAAAAGTTTAATGAATATCTACTGAAATATAATTGTAACAAGGCTACCTTTATTTAGACAGCAACTGCAGTAGACGTTCTTGTGTAATTGGTAGAACAACTGCACATAACACTGTTATTCGTGAAATACAACTCTTAGAACAAGAGCAGCACAATTTCTGATAAGCCAAGCCCGTGACCTTCACTTGTTCTAGTAGGAGAGTTTAACAAATGAAGTAACAGATGTAAGAATTTTAAATTTAAGATCAGAAGAAAATATGCTTTAAAAACTGGGAAAGTATATAAGTTAACTAAGACCAGTTACCTGAAATGTTGTAATGTTCACAGACTCTAAGGCAGATAATTGCTGCACACTGCTTCGAAATATATATGCTTCAAATACGTAAACTATTTCTTGTTTAAATGCTTAATTCTGTTATAGCTGTACATTAGATGCACAAGATTAGTGGTTAGTTGAACTTTCAGGTTTTCTTTGTCATCATCATAATCATCATCGCCCGCCTCGGTAGCGTGGTGGTAGCGTGTCTAACGTTCAAGAGGTCCCGAGTTCGAATCTCGGTCAGGGTGAGTTACCTGGATAAGGTTTTTTCCGGGGTTTTCCCTTTATCCTGAAAGACGAATGTCCCTTTATCCTATGGACCCTGGACTCATTTGAGCATCATTTCTCCCATTCCATTTATCGTCTGATATGACTTAACGTTGGAGGACGTAAATTAAAAAAAAACACCATAACCATAATCGATATCATTATAAACGCTGACCAGATTGACTTAGATGCTGGCATTCTGATCCCAAGGTTTCGAGTTCAAGCCTGGTCTAGTTCATGGTTTCTACGTGTAGCTGAAACAAATGCATCATATCAGCTTTGCTGACATAACTCCTTCGTGAAACCTCCGACATGCCGGTGACGCTAACGTGATTTCGTATTTGAACTGCCATTATCAAACATTTTTATTTATTTCGTTGTTCGTTAAAAGTCTAATAGCTTTTAATTTGGTAACTATATTAACTGTCGTAGTATATTTATATAAGCTGTTCTTGAGAACTGACACAAAGTATGATATTATATGAGTATATGCTATTATATAATATTAGCATGATATTCCTCTCTGCCACCGTTGTCTCCTTAACTTTACGTCCCATATTACTTGTGAGTTCACAATCGGCTGAGTAACTTTGAGCTAACTGTCTCGAGGCATGGCATAAACACAACTGTTATGTGGTAGGGGTGTGTAGGGTACGTCCAACAACACCTTTCTCTCTGTTCGATTAGGTACGTTCGAATACATGCGTCCTCCAATAAGAGGGACAGTAGAATAAATACAATACAGATTGTGTACTAAATACATGCAAAGTGATATTTTAAATATTGTTTCCGAGACACCAAAGGTTAATGTTTACATGTTTAACAATTCAACGCTGCAATATAAATATTACAGTATTTATAGCACGTGGAATGTTACATGTTATATTATTCGAATACTTCTGTCGGCCTTTGTATGCAGGTATGGGCATAATGATAGTTCCCTTGTAAGCTGACACTTAAAATTTCATCAGTACTACTAAAATCTATTTTAGTAAATGGTCTCTAGAAATCTGTTAGTCGGACTGCGAACACGCCGAAACATATTGTACATTGACCAGCCACGTATACCAAATTCAATAAGGTTTAAGCAAATTACTTGATGATAAAACAGGAACTATAAACCAGCACTGCTTTATATTAATCATAAGCTTTACTGGCATTTTTATAAAAACTTAAAATCGTAGTACATTGTATTATAAATTATATATAAATGATGTTAATGTGATTGAAATGTTCTCGGAATTTTCACCCATATTTTCCGCCACAAGCTTGTTGTTTCGAAACCAGCGCTCACAATAACCACTGCCATGTGTATGTAGATTTGGTGTTGTTCATAGCATAGTAATCAGGCAGCTGTAAGAATGTGTTAACAAATGACGGACTATTTACGTAGTAAATGTTCCACTATTCATTTAGTTTATTTTATATAAGTTAACAGCGTGTTATGAAGTCTACTTATGAAGCACGCAAAAAATTTTAACAGACTCATACCGTATTTCCAGCCAGATTTAATTCCTGTAATTGATAAGTAACCAGCCACTAAAGGCTTGGTAAAAGCTCAGTAATATTGGCGGGGTGAAATAGCTCTCATATTTCATTTGTTTACAGCAACATTAAAAGACCCAAAGCTGTTGCCAGTTATTAGATATATAGCAGAACAGATGTCCCAAATATTACCATTACTACGTAAAGCAATAAAGGGCAGAAGCCCCAAGAGTAAATTGGCGGGCAGCCAGTTCTATTTTCTACCTTTTCTTAGAATTCATTCCCCGTTTCTCTTAGCCACGTATATGTACAATACGGCAGCCCCAAGTGAAGGAAGTGACCACTTGACCTCTTTGTTGATACAGTCCCGCAGCCGATAACATCTGCCTCTTAAGCCGAAAAGGAAATACACAAGAAAAACTGTCGGATCAATTGATTTTACTCCGCCGTATATCATGCCCCTACTCAAACCTTTATAAATGGCCCTGTGTTGTTTCTCTACTCGCTTCTATAAATTTACACATAGGGCCTTGGCGTTTGCCTCGGTTTGGCTCTCGTATCTAAGTAGAAAATACGTCACTTTGGTCTTACGTGACACTGATATACCACACCAGTGTTTGCATGTGATCGATATAGTTCCTCATTATCATTATCATCATCATCATCATCATCATCATCATCATCATCATCATCATCATCATCATCATCATCATCATCATCATCATCATCATCATCATCATCATCATCATCATCATCACCATCATCGGGCCCAAATGACCTCGTTGTCGACGGGCCCTAAAACATCACACACTCACTCACCCATCATCATCATCATCATCATCATCATCATCATCATCATCATCATCATCATCATCATCATCATCATCATCATCATCATCATCATCATCATCATCATCATCATCATCATCATCTTCATCATCATCATCATCACCACCACCACCATTCACAGAAAAGATTTAGAAAGAAATATGTAGTTTGTGAATCAGGCTACTTCAGTGATTTATTTATTTGAAATAGATTCTGAACACTATCCGTTATACCAATAAATGTGCAGTATATGTATAGATAAGTGTGTGATAAATACATAATTTCATTTTGAATAGTTCGACTTTTTTTTAATTTACGTCCTCCAACATTTAGTCACATTGAACGATGAATGAAGTGGGTGAAATGATGCTCAATGCGTCCGGGATCTATAGAGCTTAGAGTCACCCGACATTCGTCTTTCATGATGAAGAAAACCCCCGGAAAAAACCTTATCCAGGTAACTCACCCTGACCGAGATTCGAGCTCGGGACATCTTGAACCTAAGGCAGACATTCTACCACCACGCTACCGAGGTGGGTTCGATGAAAATAAACATATAAAACAGGTATTGTCGTCGTCATCGTCATCATCAGCATCAGCATTATCATTATCATTATCATTAAATATTTATAGTATTACTATTATTGTTATTTTTGTTGTTGTTGGGTAGACTGCTAGGCAGTATAATTCATCATCACCTGCCACCAGTGGTCTGTGGAGGGTAACGTCAGTGTTGATCAGCAGGTAAACTTGACCTTTACTTTCACTAGGCTAAACTAAACGAACATAGAATTTTGTTCCCCTTGCCTCTCCAACCCCTCGTCCGTCGGAAAACTTATGCAGGCGTGGGTTGCATAGATTCGGAAATCTATTCTTAGGAAATTTAGAACAACTTTTGCTGCAGTAAAAAGACGTGAAATTGACAATTAGTTGTCTTCAAGGTTGACCCGGTGCTTTTCTGCACGAAAACAAATGAAAGAAATCACTGCGGTACACCTCGATCGTTGACTGTTGCAATAACCAACAAACAACTGCCGCTCCTAAATCCTTGCGTGTAAATAGTCCGTCATTTGTTAACATATTCTTAAAGCTGCCTGATTACTATGCTGTGAACAACACCAGATCTACATACACATGGCAGTGCATTGTGAACGCTCCAGAACATTCTGCACATTGTTGCGGTCGCGAAAGTTCTTGAGAGGTCTGCGGCTTGCTTTAAACTATCTACCCAGCCATTGTTTCTTGAAAGCCGCAGACTTTTCGAGAACTTTCGCGGCCGTAACAATATGCAGAACGTTCTGGAGGGTTTCTCTGTCTCTTTTTCTGCTGTCACGCGCCCGGCTCCGGATTGTGGCAGCAGCACAACAGTGCCACACGTTGACAAATACAAGGGGATGACGGAAACCGAAACCACATACGCTTACTGAAAATTAAATGTTTAAAGCACTTTTAAAAATGAGAGGGTACTGAAAAATTCAAACCAATAAAACGCCTGTTGCTACGAAGGTTTATTGCAGTAAAGTGGGTGTTTTAAAGACACGCATTAAATGTGCAAGTTTATGTTTTTCCCTTACGTTTTATTGCCTTAACAGAATTACAGAAAATTCCTTCCAGATGAAAGGAGACTCCTGCTGGGAAACTGCCGAGATATATTTCTATTTGTTATATAAAAATTAATTTTATGATATTTTAATCTAAATCAGAAGAGACAATTTGGAAACATAAAAAACTAAGAACAGTTTTGCATTTAAAGTGCATTTGCAGTGAGGAGATATTTTTTACCTTCCATGTTGAATTCTTGGAAGATAACATTATAATGAAATTTGGTATTCCCCAAATCAGTAGCGTGTCTGTCTCACGTTGAAGAGGTCAGGCCAAGTTATCTAGATAAAGTTTTATCAGGGTTTTTCCCTATACTGAAAAATGAATGTTGCGAACTCTAAGCTCTATGGTCCTGAGATCATTTGAGTATAATTTCACCCATTCTTTTCATCGTCCAATATGACTTAACGTTGGAGGACGTAAATTAAACAAAAATGGTTTGGAAAATTATCCATTCTACTTCCCGTTTCTGAATTGGGCTGGGTTACCTCTCTCTCTCTCTCTCTCTCTCTCTCTCTCTCTCTCTCTCTCTCTCTCTCTCTCTCTCTCTCTCTCTCTCTAAAAAAAGAAACAGACGGTACATTTTTATAAAAACGTTCTTTTTTGTGTTTAGGGAGACCCAAAACGTGTATTTCTGGAGTAATGTTAATATAAAATTGTTGGTTAGAATGCAATATTCTGTCTTTACTTCCCATTAGTAAGCAATAGCGGAAGTAAAAATGCAGCAGGAAGATTCAATTATATATAACATGTAATAAAATGTTAAGATGACAATAGCAATGTATTTTAAGGACAGGCAAAGACTATGTTAGAAATACAAGACGAGGCATCGCCTATATGGCTTCACCACAGAACACAAAATAGAAGTATTTAAAGACCGACAATTATTTTCAATTTCGATGGAGAAGTAAAGCTTAGGGAGAACGGAGACAGAAACAGTAGCTATTTCATTCTTCTCTCAGTTAATTAAATATAGAGTGGAAAGGAAGGAACATCCTTTTAAGCAATGACGTAATAGTGAATGGCTTCACGGAGACTGCAGCGAATGATACTAAAATGTTCTAGATCTTAGTAATATCTCGTTCAGAGAGTAGTGAACAGACAACATAGAAGAACAGAAAGTTACAGTAATGTCACTAACAAATTCTTTGATCTCACAGATACGCATTCAATTAAATAACATTCACATTTCGTTCAGAGAACTTTTAATACACGAATAAATCTAGTAAGTAGTTACCCGAACGTTGTTAGATGTCGCAGTATTTATTTTATTTGTATGAGAACACAAAAGACTTCTCTCCTCCCATACAAACTCTTACAAAGGCTTTTTTGTCCACTTTATGTTTAGCGAGATAAAAATTTCCAAAAATTAAGTTATCACATATTTCTTTGCAGGTACAATTGTAAAAATTAGGCTTTAAATGATACTGAAAATGTTTAACAACTGGTCACTGTATGAAAGGTTTGTTATTCTTTTCCCTTTACGTGGCCAAGAGATAAAAAGAAATATTCAATATCCTATTATAAATATTTCAAAATACAAATAACAGTAAATGTTTCGAAAATGCTTAACGCCAAAAATATATACTTCATATAAAGCGTTCCTTAACAAGACCTTTTCTTTTCCTTCTTTCTTCTTTTTCTCTTAATGTCAGATTTTTATGGGTACAAGTGAAACTAAAAACTGTAAGAAAATATCAGAAAATATTAACTCGAAGCTTGTTTGTTTAGAATTTTAGGATATAAAAACAGGTGTTTCCGAAATTGACCTGTGATTAACATACGAGGGGGGACCCAAAAAACACGGATTGTTGTAATAAAAACTTTATTGATGAACCTTTTTACAAAATTACTTCAGTCACATTCAAATACTCTCCATTACATGAGATGTACTTGTCAAGTCTCTTTTCCCACTGTTGGAAGCATGTTTAGAACTCTTCAAGTTTGATATTGTCCAGTGTCCTTTGCGAAGCTGTTTTTACCGCCTCCACATCGTCATAACGCTTCCCTTTTAGCGCTTTTATTTTCATTCATGGAAATAAGAAACAGTCACACGGGGCTAGTTCCGGCGAATACGGAGCGTGGGGAACGACAGGCCACCTCTGAGATGCCAAATAATGGGTCACTTGTAAGGCCGTGTGTGCTGGAGCGTTGTCCTGATGCAGAAACCAGTCACCTGATACCAAAGTTCCGGGTGTTTCCTCCTCACATCCTCTCGCAGACGCCTTAAAACATCCAAGTAAAAGAACTGGTTAACAGTCTGGTCAGGGGGTACGAATTTCCGATGCACAATTCCAACAACATCAAAAAAGACAATGATCATCGTCTTCACATTTGACCTCACTTGCCTTGCTCTTTTTGGTCTGGAAGAGTTGGGAGTCCTCCACTGGCTTGACGCTTGCTTGGTTTCTGGGTCATACCCGTAACACCAACTCTCATCCCCTGTAATGACTTTGTTCAAGAAGTTTGGATCACGTGCAATCTGTTTACAAGTCCTGACACACATTCATGCGGATGGTTTTGTGCGGAACAAATTTAACAGCAACACGTCTCATGTGCACATCCTCCCTCAAAATCCGATGGCACGAGCTCCAACTGATTCCTGTCGCTGCAGAAATTTGGTCAATCGTTTGGCGACGGTCCTCGTTGATCTTTTGGCGGACCTTTTCAAGTTCTCCTCATTTCGCGATGTTGAAGGGCGTCCAGAACAAGCTTGGTCTTCAACACGCATCTCACCACGTTTAAAGCACCCAAACCACTCGTAAACCTGTGTGCGGCTCATAGCGTTCTCCTGGAAAGCTTCCTGAAGCATTCGGTGTGTCTCCGTTGCAGTTTATTTAAGCAGGAAACAAAATCACACACGCACACACGCGCGCACACACACGCGCGCGCACACACGCACACACGCTCGCGTACACGGACGCGCATACGCACGCACACGTACACACACGCAGGCACACGCACACATACACACACACTTTGTTCTATTAAAGTTGCCATAACGACTTCGCAGAGGTAACCCGCCAGCAGTCAGAGAAACAATACCACAATTGCACGTTCAGCTCTACACTGACACCGTCTGCACAACTGTTTCATGAAGGTCTCTACTAACACCATCTAGCGTGAGAATCCTGCACTGCGTCTGAGAGTGGCAGCGCCCTCGGCGTCCGGTTTCTTTTGGGTTCCTCCTCGTATGTGTTTACTTTTGTTGTAATTAAAATGAGAATCATAGAATTTGCAGCAATTCAATTTTCACTAACGTACAGAAGCAGCAGAGAAATAAAAATAGTGGACTTTTAGGTTCGATTATTAATCAATATATATTTGGTTTCCTTTAAATGATAGAGCTAACAGCCCAAAGCTCTCATGGCACTTCTATACGAATCCGTTCGAGCAGTAGGAGCGGACCGGTCTACCCTTTCTCCTCAAAATAATGCTAACGTTGTGAGAATATGAATATTAACTTTCCCTTCGTTGTAAAATATTGTCATGGTGACGGTGAATGATGCCTACCGCGGAGAGATAAACAGTGAGTCAACCCATTCCACCAACTTTGTTGTTTGCCGACGAGAGAAGCGAAAAATACGTAGCATTCACGGAGAGCCAATAGCTGATGTCACCAAGTCGGAAGCGCAAGCCGCATTATTACCGAGTGCGATATGTTCCAGACCATTCGATTACCGGAGCTCTAGAAGCATCGACTTCCGGAGTCACCCCCACCGCGATCGGCAGACGATAGAAAGGTGGTGCGATGGCTAGCAGTTCAGACCATCATTCTCAAATTGCAGTTCGTGTAGAGCATAGGGTTAAGGATGTTCTATGATACTGGGCGCAGATTCCCACCTCATATCCTACATGACCACTCCGGGCCCCCTTAAATTTTGTATGCTACGAGAGAGATCTCGTACTATCGACGATAAACTTACAACCAACCCAAATCAACTGGTGATTACTCTAGGTCACTGCAACTGCAAAGCACCTCGCAGGAGGGAAAGCTATAAAATGGGCAATTTAACGACCTACGCTCCCAGCTACCCTCACCCTCAGATTCAGTATTGAATCTGATATCATATAATCCCAGACATTCCTATCCCCTCTGGTCGATTTCTGTCTGCATTCGGCTAAATGCAGAAATACAGTTGCCTTGGACTATGGACTCTGTAGATACGTTACGAAGCTGCAATGTTAACATCATAAATGGAGTGATGCAGTTGTCTAGTACTAAGGTCTCTTTGAACACGATTCGAAGTGGCCGTCTGTTAGTTTCGAGGTACTAAGGTCTCCATGGGGTCGTGACCAAGCTGCTACACGTCCGTCCCATTCAGAAGTTGAGGTATAGTTGCCTTGAAGTAGGGTCTCCGTAGACGAATAACGAAGCTGCCCGCCACGTACAGAGAAATAAAATGCACTTAACTATTAATGTATTTCAAATGTGAAGAGTTATGGCCTGTAGCGAATCAGATGCGTTAGCGCACTCAGCGTTGCCACCTCGTCACCCCACTCCTTTTATATTTCTCTCTCACACACGTAAGGAAACGCAAACTGAATGTTCCAAACTTTTATAATAATGCAGTTGTTTAAATCACAATTGGAACATGGATATTCGGATATTACGCCCATATCTTAAATGCTATAATTATTAACTACCTATTTTTCTAATCCAGTGGAACTGCCAGTGGTTCATCCACATTGCTGTGAATGTCACTTACGTCAACAGTTAATTCGTCATTGTCATTCTCTTCATCGTCCTAGTATTGCAAATTTATGATAGGCTCCAAAATCTCTTCGCGTGCTTTTTCTTTCCAAAAGTCGTCGTCTTATAGTTTTTCTGCACGTCTCACGCAGTTTTCCCAGTCTTGTATTACCTTGTCAATTTCTTCACGAATAATTCGTTCTACGTCAGTCAATTTAGAAGTATTATTTCTGTTTGCAACATAATCTGACCCCACATTAACTCAATTGGACTGTACTGGCAGAGGTGAGGGGAAAGGTGGATTACCTCATGTGATATTTCAATTGCAACCTGATGCAACTCGTACACTTTGCCCTGGTTTTTAGATGGAAGAACTGAATAATACTACTTTGAACTTTCTAGAGTAAACCTTACAAACCATTAATAAACAAATATATAATGTGACACATGACGTTCTAACATGCATCATTGTTACAGACCAGCAGGAATTGTACTGTTTACTCTCTCTCTCTCTCTCTCTCTCTCTCTCTCTCTCTCTCTCTCTCTCTCTCTCTCTCTCTCTCTCTCTCTCTCTCTCTCTCTCTCTCTCTCTCTCTCGAGTTTGGCTTATTCAAAGCAATTCTTTTATCACGTCATGTCAAACGTTTACATTTCACTTCTGAGTAGATTAGAATATACGTACATGCACACGTTCCAACCAATATTGATGTTTATCAGAGTACTTACGTCGCGATGCACTGTTATACTATATGCACACGTTATCTTGAGCGCTAGTTCTACGGTGTGGTGCGGGCAGGGGGGGAAGAAATGAGAGCTAACGCTCTATTGTTGTTGCTGCAGTGCAGTCAACCTAGAAGAATACAATTCAACAAAATAGCGTGTAAGTTAAGCGAAGATACGCGCCTCAAGTGTGAGATATTTGGACAAACAGTAAATTGAAGTGGATACGATAAGCTGTAGATTTGTATACTTACTATTTATACAACGTTACGTTAATGTCAGAGATTCTACTCCCATTAGTCCTGGACCCATAGACCAAGGACCCGGGCCTCCTTCAACCAGGGAATTACCGAGGTGTCCCAAAAGGGCGCCCGGCGCCTCCGTGGAGCTTTCTATGGGGCAAGACCTAGAGACTAACAAGGCCGCCCCACATCTGGTCCTGTGGACTCAAGACGGGATGGAAGTGGATACGCCACTTACGCGCGCCAACACGAAAATGGGAAAGCTACCGATAGGAGCTCGGTGGCGCCGCCTGGTGATCTAGCACACCTTCTACCAGCTATGCTGGCTAGCACGCGGAAATATTAATGGCTTCCCTCAACCCCGTCCGGAGACGTACCCGATCACCCATGGGTATCGGGAACCACTGCACCCTCGAGTCCAACACAAGCCGAACCACTCCCAATCAGGGAGGGGCTCGAATGTTCGGCCCGAGGTTCCTCTAGTAACGTCAGAGTTACCATGAGTGCTAAGGGTCCGCAGCGCCCCCACCACGGCAGCTGAAGGGGACGAATCCCCTCCCCTACGGGGACTATTTATATAACAGATGCAAATACAAAATAAATTTTATGACAGTTATAAATACTCATTCGCTTTGTGATACTTCGAGTCTGGTGCATTACTTTCATCACTGGTGTCCTCTGATGTGTTGATGATAACTTCATCAATTGCATTTCCTATTACACCATCGTTTCTCCAATATTTCACTTCCAGTTCTTGTACCTTCTTGCAATGCATCGCAGTTACGGAAGAGAAAGCCTCTATAGCAAGTTTACGCAGATTTGTGGCCGACATGGCCCCAGTAATGTTGCAACTTCTGAAAACATTCCTAGGTTTTGTCCACGCCAGTTCATTTGCATTCAGATCACAGTTATACGGGGGTAGACGAATAATAATGTGTCCCCTTTCGAGAGTCATAATATCCATAACATACGTTTGTTGAAAACTGGTTAACTCATTAAACTCGAAATTGCTCAAAACGGAATATGGCACACACGTGGAGGTTAACGTATTAGCCACTAGATGTCAGAGTGTATAGCGCATTTCAAGTTTCAAAGTTGTCATCTGTGTCTACGGAGTTAGATGAAACTTACCGAATGAGCACCTGGAACCCGAGCACTCAGCTTATCGTGCGCATGTAGTAATATATTGATGCTGCATATATTTGCATTACGAAAAATATTTCAGCTAAAAGTATGGAGTTTTTACGATTATGTTAGTCACATTAATCCCTAACTTACTCATGGATCACACTGTGGAAAATCTCAGTTTTTGTCTTAACGCTAATAGTATTAATTAGAAATGGATTCAGTTGGCGGTCGTCACATACCACTTACGGGGAATGCAATATGACAACATGGCAGACTCCGATTGGTTGCTCACCTAGTAGTGTTCAAGGACAAACATCATCCCATTTGAAACCCATTATTACCACTAGGACCTCTGAGGACATGTGACGAAGCAAGATAGTGTGGCTGTCCGCTCACGTCGGTCCACGATGCCTCCTGACATATCCATCGGAACGTGAACACTAGTTAAAGCGACGTGAAACAATACGGCTATAAAACAGCAATATAAATGCATGCAATCAAACACTAAATTGTGTTACATTTTGTTTTTCTGCAAGAATCATAATAGCAAATAGTTTCCTACTCTGTGACCGGGTGACTGTCATCTTTTCTGTACAAATAGATACAATTCCCTTAGGAGGTACAAAAGAATATAACTGGCGCGATTGCGCTTGTTAATCCTTTTCTGATTGCGAATCATCGGATTTCAGCAGTGATACAGCGAGAAACAATAAAACTGAATTAGCAAGCTACTCCGCTTGTTGATGTTTTTGTCTTCCGTAGTGGTGCAATAGAATCACAGAGGTGTTTATTTCAAATCAAGGAGCAATTGTTTGATTGTCATTTTATTTACTTCTTTGTACCACTGTTTAACAGGGTTGCTTTATCAACGAAATGCAAATAGCAGTTCTCAGCTACTGTGTCTTATGTCTGGCTTCCATAAAATAACATAACTAAATAATTGTTCTTTAGGCCGCACCATGGCTCAGTGGTTAAACCACTTGATCACCCAGGTCATCGCAAAGTGGGATTTGTGGTGGACAACATGGCGCTGGTGCGGTTTTCCCCCGGATCCTCCGGTTTCCCCCACCATCATTTCACCAATTGCTCCTTCAAACATTCATCTCAGGCGTTGGACCGACCCCTCAACCCTGGTTTCCCTGACGCTTCGGTTCCCTCGCTCTGAGGGAACCCAAGCGCCTCCTAACGTTATTTGATTTGCTAGTACCATACAATGTTTTATCCAACACTTAACCCTAATCATTGATTATTTTGTGTAATTTACGTCCTCCAACGTTAAGTCATATCGGACGATGAATGAAATGGGTGAAATGATGCTCAATGCGCCCGGGGTCCATGGAGCTTAGAGTTACCCTACATTCGTCTTTTCAGGATAAGGGAAAACCCCGGAAAAAACCTTACCCAGATAATTCAGCCTGACCGTAATTTGAACTCGGGACCTCTTGTAAGTGAGGCAGACACGCTACCATCTACGCTACCGAGGCGGGCAATTATCATTGAAAAGGCTTACTACACGAAGGCCGACCGAATGCATGTCATAAACAGCGTTAGCTAATAGCTAATGCGAAAGAGTCGAAGTTGGCTAGTCGTTTCTAGGGAACGTTTTATTTGTTGAAATAGTTTTAGTGGCAACTTACGACAATTTATTCAGTAATGGATACTAATTAAGAGAATTAAAGAAAAATTAAAAATTAAAGGGTGTAGAATCATTAATGTAAATGTTTATATTTATCGAGTAAAATAGTTATTTTCATTTCAGAGAGCTACATTGACTAATGCTTCGTCAGTTGATCGTGAACACCTAGGAAAATATTTGTTAATTACTGAATCAATAGACGTTTTAGCTGCAATTACAGATTTATATTTAGTCTATGGCCCACATTCGGGAGGTACGAGTTCGATTCCCATGTGCGGCCTACCTGACCCATGGGTTTCTCCGGGGGTTTTCCCGGGTTGCCAGGTGAACGCTGAGTAAGTTAACTACATCCCCGAATTTCCTGTACCTCCATTTCATCTCCATTACCATTTTACATCATCTGTCCTCTGGTGGTCTATTTCAGAGTACAAGTGTGGGCAGGTGTCTCGGCGCAGCATGGCAGGATGATATGCTCCTGGTTAACACTTTCTCCTTCAGTAGGTCAGTCTCCGAGGTGACCGAGTGGATTGTTTCAGGTCTACGGTGGGTCGGATGCCGGGTTTACTGGCCTGCCGGGAAGATTTCTAAAATTGTGGGATCCTGAACTCTGCACTGTCGTGACTCCATGGAATGGCCTCCTTCACTCTCTCACCTCATCCTTCCTCCCGCGGATACCCGACTTGGGACTTAGGTACAATATACTAATACTGGAACTCTATGCCGAGTCCCCTCCCTAGCCTGAACCAATCCAGTCCAATCCGGATTTACATTTCACTACTGAATGTTAGAGCTAGAGTAAATATTATACTTGAAATCTAGGTCTAGTGATTATGCTTTATTCATACACTGGTTAAGGAGAACATTTATCCATCCCTAATACTAAAAGTGTTACTTTAGTATGGTAATTTTTATTATTAAAGTATAACTTATAAGTACGTGTTAAGTGTTGGATAGAATAATTTTTACTATTCATATTTAAAACAAACAGAGTAAAGAGAAAGGACACTATTTCTTAGCCTATAAACAATCATTTATACTTATCATTCACCTACAATTAAAAGAGAGCACATTATGATCCAGAATTCTGTATTGACAGTTGGCAGTAAATACACGTTTTGAGACGCTTTAGAATATAATGACGAGCATCGTCTCAAAATGGGTGTGTGATTAAGATAGAGAAAGGAGCATAGGGGGGAACATAACAGCGTAACAAAAACCAAATTTTGGACAAATACGAATTTGGTACCTGGGTTCAACAACTTCCAAACATAGGCAGTAAACAACAGATTCCTGGCTAATCTACCCTTTGCATGAAATGTTGTTCCGTAAGTACTTTTTCTGAGCCGATCGTACGAGGGGCTATTTATATTTCGAGTCTAATAACACTGAGCAACAAAACATAAATTTTTAATGTTTGGAGCACTTCATGACGCAATTCCTACTAATCTTGAGTTGAGAAAAACAAATATGACAATGAAATTTTGTATTACCTCTAGTTTCTATGATATACATAAGGTGAAAGTATTACATATTAACGGATTGAGAGAAAATGACACATTCTAATCACATACATTCTGACAACAATGAAAGTGCATTTGATTTTTTTAACTAGTATTTACATACTAAGAGTTCTAAATTGCTGGAAAAATACTTCGCAGATAGTCGTGTCTGAAGAGAATCATGCGGTGGCCTATTGACTTGGTCGTCTTTTAGCTAGCCTCTTGTGATGGAGTTCTGCAGAATCCGCAAGCATTACTTCATTCAAACGGCCCTGATATCTTTGTTCCATAACAATCTCTCCACAACTAGGAAGGAAAAAGTCTAGGTGAGAGTGGAGAAGATGGATCTTAAGGGACATGTTGCATCCAAGGTTACGGTGTTTTTTCAGGAGCACTGTCACCAAACGCTTGTAGTTGTCATCTCTTTTGTTGCCTAAATATCCATGAACGACACCCTTGAAAGCTTCCCAAGCTTCCTTTTCTTTCCCCTCCAAAATTTGGTCAAATGCAGGATCCTTTACCAGTTCTCTTATTTGTGGTCCGACAAAAATGACTTCCTTAGCTTTTGCATCACTTAATTTCCAAAATTTCTCTCTGTGTTTTGTTATTTGACAGGTGTTCCAACTTCCCCAAAAGTCCCCCCCCCCCCAAATTTAAAATCTTCACTGTAAAAATGAAATGACAGTTTATTTTCAAAACAGGAGCTAATCTATCATTTCTATGGTGATTTTTTAATTCAGCAAATGGAAATACATGTAAATTCATTATCTTTAAGCCCGAAAAATTTTCACTGTTGCCCAGTGTAATTAATAAAAGGTAATTTACGACTGAAAATTGCTTTATTGTTTTTCAAAATATTCGCCTTGATGATCAATACACTCCGTCTGAACCATTTGACAAAGCATTTATTCCAATATTCCTGAGACACCTTCAAAACTTGGATTTTGAAGGCATCAACGGCTTCTTCTGCCGACGCATATCGTTGTCCACGCAATTTATTCTTGATGTTCGGGAACAAAATAAACTCACTGAGTGCCAAATTAGGACTGTATGGCAGATAACCCACCAATTCTATTTATTGAGCCTTCAGATACCCTTTTTTAGAAGAAATGTGTGTGCGCTCGCATTGTCTTGATGAAGAACGATCCTACGGTTCTTGTTGATTTTCCTTACTTCATCGAATACTTCCAGCAAACAAATGACTGTGCACTATTCGTTATTGACCAAAAAGGCACTGTTGTCACATACCCAGTTTTGCTGAAAAAGCAGGCGACCATTTGCTTCTAAGTGCTTCGAGTGCAAACAACTTTTGTTGGATTTGCTTTAACTTCAAACACCCATTCAGTTACTGCTGTTTACATTCCGGCTCATACGCATAGATCCACGATTCTTCAACTTTTAAAATCTTATGTAGGTTTTTTGAGGCACCGCCATTGTATTTCTTGAGCATTTTTGTACTCCAATTGACAGGAGCATCTTTTTTAGATTGTGTTAAATTATATGGAATGCAACGAGAGGAAACCTTTTTCACGGGTAAATAATCATGGATATTTTATATATGCTAGTGGAACTAATGCCTAGGGTTGCCTAAATCTCAAACATGTCGCATGACGATCTCGCATTATGAGTTTCTGTACGCACCAATGTTTTCTGGCACAACAACTAATTTTGGACGACCTTCACGAACTTCATCATTGAGCGAACGGCCACCACGATTAAATTTGTTATACCAGCGTTTCACATTGGCAAAGGATGGAGATTCGTTTCCAAATGTGGAAGTTAATTTATCGATGCACTCTTGTCTTCATAATCCACGTCGAAAGTCGTAATAAATCATTGCACGAACATTTTCACGAGTTAATGTTGTTGAGTTCATGTTCTGGTTGAGACATAATTTTCATGTTAATGTATACAAAAAAATGACACTTGCCCACCTCGGTAGCGTAGATGGTAGCATGTCTGCCTCACGTTCAAGAGATCCCGAGTTCGAATTAGTCAGGGTGAGTTACCTATATAAGGTTTTATCCGGGGTTTTCCCTTATCCTCTAAGACGAATGTCGGGTAACTCTAAGCTCCATGGACCCCGGACGCATTGAGCATCATTTCACCCATTTCATTCATCGTCCGATATGACTAAATGTTGGAGGACGTAAATTAAAAAAAATGACACTATGTTGACAAAATTTATAAAGCATATTATGATCAACAATGTCTAACTTTCCATTGGAAACGTCAGATGACACCTGCAACATTCAGGGTTGCGAAGGCTCAAAATATAAATAGTGCTCCTCCTGTGTACTATATTTCAAGACACTTCATGTCTAATAAGCAGAATGCCTTGCATTTTTGGGAATTATATGTAATGTTCTCTTCTATTGAAAATATTTTGTATAATTGTGGCCCTGCAATGCCATAAATGTAGATAAAAATATACTACTGATAAAAAATGTTATTAAACACCTAATAAGTATGGATATGTCAAAAAATGTTTTATAGCATTAACGACTTCCAAGCCTTTTCTCCCCACTGGCTTAATCTTTTCAGTGATTGTGTGACATCTACGTGAAATTCTAAGTCCCTATTATCTTCCATAGGTTTTCTCGGACTAAGTCAGGTTTGTAATAGGTGAGACCCCAAAGTGTCCGGAACGACGTCGTTTCCGCTTTCAGGGTGATTTGAGTGCACACAAATTTTAAGAAAATCCATATTTTGGTCTAGGGCACGGGTGTTATAAACAGCACAGCTGGTCATTTGGCAGTCTGACACAGTTTTATGCATTCTGCGTTGACCTTTGTGCTGTTTTATGACCATTTTACTATCAAAACTGAACTTATGTCCCTTATCCTGATTTAGGATATCTTTTTCACCTATAATGGGTAGCTCCTGATTTCGAATTTCCGTCAGGATTAGTTATCTTGATAAGGCTTTTTCTGGGGTTTTCCTTATTTTGAAGA
This sequence comes from Mantis religiosa, assembly GCA_030765055.1. Classification (NCBI taxonomy): domain Eukaryota; kingdom Metazoa; phylum Arthropoda; class Insecta; order Mantodea; family Mantidae; genus Mantis; species Mantis religiosa. Next base: position 650,109 of record JAUKNK010000216.1, on the reverse strand, counting down.
ATTAATATTATTATTTTAATATTATTTCATCCATTTCATTCATCATCCCACACGAATTTAATGTTGAAAGGCTGAATTATATAAATTTAAAAGAAAAGCTTCTTTACAAATCGTTGCCAATAATTTAAATTAAGTTACTACTGATTTTCCGTCAAAATTGGATATATGACCTACAAAAGGGTTCTGCTACATTCCTTTGTCCGGTTGCATCAGACGTATGCTCATGTGTCGTTTCTAATGTTGCTATACAAACAGTGGGTGCATTTCAAAGCAGACATAGCCAATTCAGCTTTTTGTATTCCCCATGTGTCTACAAGGAAATGTGTAATGAAGACATTGCCGGTAAATATTATAACAATGAACGTAACAGACGCATGAAAATGGTTTAGTTCAAAATGCGAGATTAAAAATAAAAAGCACTGCTACAGGAAAACATGTGTATGTAACGCATCATACATTTTGTTTCTTCTGATTAACACACAGAAAACAGTAAACATTGAAGTAAACTTTTAGTCTCTGTACGCATTATTCTAGTAGTTCTTACTAAATATTTGCCTTTTTTAAATTTACATCCCCCAAAGTTAAGTCATATCGGACGATGAATGAAATGGGTGAACTGATACTCAAATGAGCCCAAGGTCCGTAGAGCTTAGAGTTACTTGACATTTGTCTTTCAGTATAAGGGAAAACCTTCGAAAGAAGCTTTTCCAGATAAGTGACCCTGACCAGATTCGAGCTCCGGAAATCTTGGAGAGGAGGCAGACACGCTACCACCTACGCTACCGAAGCGGGCATATCTTCTTGTTAATCTATATAAACGTAAATTACTTACGCTCACTTTCTTCTCGGGCAGCCAGCCAGGTGAAAAGATGATTATATATCATTTAACAGATACGTGGACGACACTTGTAATTTGGCCACATGGATCAGAAACTTTGCCTAGCTTTCTTGCGCATCTCAACAGCCTTCGACCTCAAATACAATTTACCATGGAAGTGGAGAAGGATGGAACTACTTCCATTCCTGGACATTCTTGTTTCAAAAAACAGCAACGGTACACTGGGGCATGCTGTATATCGCAAGCCTATACACACCGATCTCTATCTGAACGCTCATAGTTTCCATCATAAGTCTCAACGACTGAGAGTTCTCAATGCACTGACCCACAGAGCTTTGTCTATCTCTGATCCCAGCCACTTAAAACACGGACAGCACCTAGGGCTCACTTTCCGTCAAAACGGCTACTCCGAATAGGACGCTGAAGCCTCCATCAACAAAGCTAGGAAAGGGAAACCTGTAATACAGCGAGAGTCAGATAAGCCTGCTGCTACAGCCTGCATCCCGTTTACTGGCAATCTATCCGGCAGAATCAGCAGAATTTTCGCCAAATACAACATCAGGACCATCCACAAGACACATCCAAAGATTAAACATCTGTTGAGACCAGTGAAAGACAAGCTGGACTTCCAAGTTAAGGGAGTGTACCGCATTCCCTGTGAATGTGGGACACCGTATATAGGACAAACCGGAAGGACCATCGCTACTAGAATAATCGAAAATGTACGGAGCATTCGTTTAATGCAACCTGAGAAGTCTGGGCTGGCATTGTTCTGATAATGACCATAGAGCCAATTTTCGGGAGACGACCATCTTGGCAAAATGCAACAGTTACTGGGAGAGGAGAATTAAAGCTTTGACGATTTCCTCTGAAAGGAGCACGCTTAACCGTGATGCTGGATTTCAGTTCAGCTCCTCTTGGAAACCGGCCATAAAAATGGAAATCCGTCGAATTAAGAGGCAAAGATCAATACAGCTTGATAATCAAGTTAAGTAGTTGCGTTTCTTTGACACTATTTTCTATACTCACGCCATCTCCTGACCTGGCATTTAATTTACTGAAAACAGTCTTTTTTTCAGTAATGCGAATTTTGATAGTGTTTTGTCTTTGTTTATAGTTGTGTTATATCATCAATTGAAGTTATAAAATTTTATAAATATCCTGATGATGGAACAGATGTACACTCCCGAAACGTTGATATCTAATCATATTTTCACCTGGCTGGCTGCGCGAGAAGAAAGTGAGCGTATTCGTCGCCAGGAAAGCTTCAGCTCTTATTCTACATTACTTATTTACAAAATGTATTAGAAGAGTAGAGTGCGCCAAAACCACATTTTTAAAACTATGATCGTTATGTTATGCTTTTGAATTCTACTTTATTACTACAAGGAAACACAATAAGCGACTTAGTACTTCAACAAAAGCACATCTATTTGAAAATGCAAATAAATAAGGTAGAATAAATGGTTACAACAAACTATATTTATATAATTTGAGTGTTTATTAGAAACTAACTATTTTGCACAGCAGGATTTTTGTACGTTTCTAAGTTTTTTTCCTTTTTTTTTTTTAATTTACATCCTCCAACGTTAAGTCATATCGGACCATGAATGAAATTGGTGAAATGATGCTCAAATGAGTCTGAGGTCCATGGAGCTTAGAGGTACCCGACATTCATCTTGAAGGATAATGGAAAACCTCGGAAAAAACCTTATCCAGGTAACTCACCCTAACCAAGATTCGAACTCGGGACCTCTTAAACGCGATGCAGACATGCTACCATCTACGCTACCGTCCATCTCTAATGTTATTCCAGAAACCGTAGGTATATGGTAAACCAATGAAACCTCCAGGGGATGTTTTCAACGCTCCTGAAAGAAAAGTGAATGCGGATTTCCTAACATTGGTAGTGCAGTTGAGGAAATGCATGAATCAACTTAAACCTGCTGAATATTCTAATAAGTAAAAGGAGAAACCAATTTTATTTCAAAATATCCATAAGGTAAGTCATGTATTTGTACGACAAAAAAAATACAGCTATAAAAGCATAAAGTGTACATATAGATAGTCCATATGAAGTCGTGGAATGCACAGTACAATTCTTTCGTGTAAACATAAATACCAATATTAAGAAGATATCCTCAGATAAATCAAAACAGCATATACACTGGTTTATGATAATAACTGATCCGATCACATAAAAGAACTACTCCAAGTTATGTTCAGAATAATAAAAGCTACAAAGTCAGTTCGGGAAATACGAATTACCAGACCACTTCCTGAAGGATTTATAATAACTGAAACGGTGGTGATGTAGGGTCATGAATGTGTTAACCCACTGACCTAGGTAAACGCTGCATTTATAGCATAATTTTTCAATTGATGTGTTGTCAGTTGTATGGGTTTTAGCCACATAAAAATAAGTATATTTTTTGAGTTGGAGAATGAAATAATAATTACTAAATTGAACTTCTAACTATATTAAAACATAACTACTAGGGAGACCAACATATCATTTTATTTTTAAACATGTGGCTTTTAATCTAAGTTCTTTGAGCCATTACTAAGAGAATAAGAATTATTGTCCATGTAAAGGGTAATTTGCTTTATGGAATTTTTTTGAATTTTTTTTTATCATATCCGCCGAAGATAACAGACTTAAATACCAAGCATGATTTCCCCTTTTAGATGTCCCTGTTCATTTTCTCGCACTTACTTCCTCTCTCCACTACACACAGGAGCTTTTTCTAAAATAGCTTCATTGAGTTCAGGAATATAATTTTTCGGTGAAATACACTGCTTTAGTTAGTGCAAGTGCGTAGTAGAGAAAGCAAAAAAAAAAAAAAAAAAAAAAAAAAATAGAGATAAATCAAAATTCGTAGTATCGTAAGAAGTTGCACGGCAATTAGAGCAGCCTCAGTAAGGATTAATTCCAGTTGAGAAACTTCTCTTGAAATAAACGTGATCAGCGTTCCTCTCCTAAACTGTACAGCCTTGGGCAAAAGTAATCACATGTGAAGTTACTAAATGTGCTTTTAGTTGCTTGTTAGTCAGTTAAACAGCAAAATGGATTAAAGCAACAAAACTAAATTTTGTAGCCAGTATTGTGAAAAGATACCATAATTTTAATATTTTTAATTACTATACACGGGTATAATACCATAATTAATTCACAATTTAGAAGCCTTCTACAGGAGGTTACAAAAAGGCACGGCCAAACTTTCAGGAAACATTCCTCACACACAAAGAAAGAAAATATGTTATGTGGACATGTGACCGGAAACGCTAAATTTCCATGTTAGAGCTCATTTTAGTATTTCTCTTAAAATGTAAATTGAAATCATTCGTGCAGACAAATGTCAAAATACCCATTGTAGTTCATGCACGATGGAGCTCCTGCACATTTCAGTCGAAATGTTCGTACGCTTCTCAACAACAGATTCGGTGACCAATAGATTGGTAGAGGCGGGCCAGTTCCATGGCCCCCACGCTCTCCTGACCTCAACCCTCTTGACTTTCATTTATGGAGGCATTTGAAAGCTCTTGTCTACACAACCCAGGTACCAAATGTAGAGACTCTTCGTGCTCGTATTGTTGACGGCTGTGATACAATACGCCATTCTCCAGGGCTGCATCAGCGCATCAGGGATTCCATGCGACGGAGGATGGATGCATGTAACCTCGCTAACGGAGGACATTTTGAACATTTCCTGTAATAAAGTGTTTGAAGTCACGCTGGTACGTTCTGTTGTCGTGTGTTTCTATTCCATGATTAATGTGATTTGAAGAGAAGTAATAAAATGAGTTCTAACATGGAAATTAAGCGTTTCCGGACACATGTCCGCATAACATATTTTCTTTCTTTGTGTGTGAGGAATGTTTCCTGAAAGTTTGGCCGTACCTTTTTGAAACATCCTGTATACCCAGATCTTAAAAATCACTTAATAACTTAATTGTTACGACTACTTCGTCAAATAAACTAGCTTATAATACCCATAAAGTAGCTTTGTAATTAAATTTATTTATTAAAATGAACAACTGTTCACTTCAGATATGGCTTCATACGTCTAAACCTACTGTATAAAGTTGGCACTATATACTATAAATTTAGCCCGCCTCGGTAGCGTAGACGGTAGCATGTCTGCCTCACGTTCAAGAGGTCCCGAGTTCGAATCTCGGTCAGGGTGAGTTACCTAGATAAGCTTTTACTCCGGGGTTTTCCCTTATACTTCAAGACGAATGTCGGGTAACTCTAAGCTCCATGGACCCTGGACTCATTTGAGCATCATTTCACCCAATTCATTCACCGTCCGATATAACTTAACGTTGGGGTGGACGTAAATTAAAAAATACTATAAATTTAACTCCAATTAATCTCTAATTTCAAACAAATAGAGAAAAAGTCATCTTCTATATATAAAAATGAATTGACATTTGTTGGTCTCGCAAACTCTCGAGAACGGCTGAACAGATTTGGTTTTAGAAATATTTGTATAAGTCCAAGGAAGGTTTAAAAGGTGACAAGAAAACCTCTAGTGATAATGGGACGGATTATTAATGTAATATAAAAGTACACACACAACATTTTACAGAACACATACACCTTCTTTTATTTCCGACAAACAAAAGCATTACAAAGTAGAAAGATATTCCACTGTTTTCCAAACTCTTCAAAGCAAACGTTTGTCGTTTGTTTTCAAGACTGAATTTTGTTATGTAGCATGGTGTTATACCTTTCGAAGATTATATAAACAATTAATTTCTGAATGCACTATAACACTATAAGTAGTTCACCATACACAATTATTGTTAAATATTTGTGAATCCTTGGATACCTTCTTTATAATTTGTGTTTGTAAATTGACACAAAATTAATTGAATTCCTTTGTGATTCCCATGATTCCAATGGATTTATGTTTTGATTTTAAGAGTATAATTTCCCGTGTTTTTGGCCTTTGCGATGACCATAAATAAATCGCAACAGCAGTCTTTGGAAGTTTGCGGAATCAACTTGGAGTTTCCCTGTTTCTCTCATGGACAATAAGTCGCGTATTCGCGCGTCCGAAATACCTCATCTTTATATATTTATGCACCACAAAAAGGACAAATGTATTGTTTGTTATAAAGCTTTAAATTGGTTAACTTAATTATAGATGTGTTGTATTTAAACTTCACCACCTATTGTAGAATAAATAAATAATCCAAATTCGTTTTACTTATACAGAAAAGTTCAGAAATCTTTTATTGGCGGAACGAAATTCGCCTGGTCAGCTAGCATTTTATATAAACATACACTAATTATGAGCCTGATTTTATTTAATTAAAAATTTCAATTTGTCAAAATATTATTGTCTAAGACTTGAAGCTTTCACGGCGAACATTACTAATCCAGGCTTCGCGGATGATGAACCGTGTCAAATTAATAAACGTCGAGCTTTTGGCCATTGTAAACTCCATGGCCTTCTTCAGGATCAGATCACCCGCGAAGCCTTGATCATTATTAATCCATCAAGCCGAATTCTGTTTATACTTACATGACGTCCCCCCCGCGTACTACCAAGTTTATTTCCACAGAGTTTTGTCCTCCGTAGTCTAGGAGTAACAACTAGTCTCTGGTACCCGAAGTCGTGACTTAAACCTATTGGAGAACCATGGATATTTTCAGGTTTCAGAATCTTTGGCATTGGTTCTATCAGAAGGGAAATAAAGCCGGTGTCACTGTAATAGTTTTAGCGCGCAGTCCTCCAATGTTAAGTTATATCAAATGATGAACGAGATATTGCTCAAATGAGCCCAAAGTCCGTAGAGCTTAGATTTACTCAACATTCATCTTTCAGGATAAGGAAAAACACCCAAAGTACAACCTTGTGCAGATAACCCACCCCACCGAGATTTGATCTCGAGACCTCTTTGAATATGAGACAGCCATGCTACCATCTACGCTGCAGAGGCGAGCAAACTCCGATTTGACTTACTTATATAATGTTTCTCATAGTTTTCCTTTATGCTGAAAAAACAATGTCGCGTATCTATAAGGTCCATGGACACTGGGCCCATATTAGCATCGTTTAACTCATTTTCTCATCCTTCGATATGACCCACAAATGTTTTCTGTTTTTAGTTTACATCCTCCTACGTGAAGTCATTTCGGACGATGAATGAATGAAATGAGTGAAATGACGCTCAAATGAGCCCAGGGTCCATAGAGCTTAGAGTAACCGGACATTCGTCTCCCAGAGGTGAAAGGACCTTAAACTACTGTTTAAAAGACTGGTAAACAAGGACCATTCTTCTCTCTTTAGACAGAAGTATCCCATTTCACCCATAAATCTGATATTGGGATTACACTAAAACACACGTTTTGAACGAACCTGTATCTAAAAATCATTTTTTTTTAGGAAAATATGTTTATCTTTGAAACGATTTAAATGATTATGTAAATCTATTTAGTAATTTAAATATGTAAAAATATATGTAATTTTGTGATTTGCCGTAGTAATAATTGTATGACGTAATGTGGTGAAGTAGCATTAAATCGGCCAATCACAAAAAAGTTAATAGAGAAGTAATGATAGTGACGGAAAATCAGTGATCTTGGTAGAAAGGTTCTGTGATCTGAACAGTGATGAATAGTTGTGCAGGATCAAGAATTTTACGTAATTAACAGAAGTTATTTATCAAGTAAGTAAGAATTTATCGATAGGTTGGAAGTAACCTGCAAGTGACTGCGAAAGGAAGTTCAAGTAAAATGTAATCCAGATAATACAAGTAAATTGTTACAAAATTTCACTTCTCCGAAACTCTATTCCGAACCACGCCTGAAAACTGGATGTCACATGACTCTTATTTAATCAAACACAATCATCAAGAAATAACTCAAAAATACAACGAATTAATCCTGTTATATTTGTCTTCTCGACTTGGGTCTTTGAAACAGTCAACGTGCATCCCATCTCCAACATAGAAATCCCGCTACATCTGTGTGCATAACTCAATTAATATTACCAAACTTGATATTTAAATTCTAAGAATACGACAAGGACATTTAAAAGAAATTCTCTCGCCCAAATTACCCTTTACAGTAGAAACAGTTTCGCTGTACCTCATTTCCTCAAAAATAGCTCTAATGATTTTGATTACCATGAAATTTGTTTAAAATACTTGCAATGAATGAATGAATGTGTAGTGTTTAACGCCCACTTTTAATACATACGGCACCACAGGCAATGACACTGATGATACATGAGATGAAGTTGGAGCACCGGTGGAATGAGATGGCGGGGGAAACCGAGGATCCCGGAGAAAACCCGCCCCAGCGCCGTGTTAAAAAAATACTTGCAAGAGTAACAAAGTCTATATTTTCACTTTTTACATGTTAAGTTTCGTTAGTTGGTAATACATAATGGACGCAAAAGAAACATACGGAAAAAAGATCTTCATCTAGTTGGCACATAAAAACCATTTCAGATAGTCTTTTTTGTAGCATTAGCTGTTTCAGAAATACTGTTGTTATAGTATAAGTTTTTCAATACTTTCTCTTCTGTAGTACTGTCGTCATTCAGTTCTTTTCCGAGATGTGGTAAGGGCACGTAATTTGAAAGCTACTCGCTTTTCAATGGGAACTCACGTTTCATCTTCCTATATTACCCTTATACCTAACATGAAATGTGTTAAAAAAACTATTTCTGCAATTATTTATGAAGTGAATAGGAAAAATATTGAAAATACTGAAAGTTTATGCAAGAACAGTTGTAGAATACAATAAACGATGACCATTTGTGGCGAGAGGGGACATTATTTTGAGTTGCAATAGAATAAAATCTCTAATCTAGCAACTAAAATAGAGATAACTTCTTTCCATGTATGGTATTATTACATTTTATTCTGAGGAGCATGTCCTAACGAGAGTTAAAACTCCTATGAATACACGTGGCAAGTTCGCCTTTACCAAATTAGCACTATTCCTTGTTTCACATAAGCTTGCCCCGTATCTCTCAACGGTCACGTGACCTTATAACATCTCATTGGCTACTGTTGTGGTACAGACTGTTGTGCGGTAAAAATTAGTTCGTTATTTAGCATGGTGATATGTCTTTATATGTTGGAGGAGAATTGTAAAATTTATATTTTCGTAACTATTTGAATTAAATATATTACGCAACAGAGTTGATTTATCTGAAATGCACGTTAATTCTTAAACGAAGTAAAGAGGAGGTTCCTTTGCTCTCAAGCACATGGCACGATAGCACGTGATTTAGCGGTAGTGATGACATATTTGTTTATATCACTTTTATCACTGACCTTGTTTTGAACTGGATAAGCCATAATATCGGCATTCGACGGTGTGCTATGCCGAGTGCGACAGCTAAATTATTTTATTGATCGTTTATTGCGCGTGCACTTATATGTATAATGGCAGAGTCTACCTCCAGTTTTGCGCTGAAGCATCGCAAGGGAAAACCTTTACAAAGCGGGGAAAAAAGAATTGTGTTGCATGTGTTTAATGGACTCACAGAGAGGAATCTGTCTTTGTCAGTGAGAGAAGTCGAACAGCTGTGCACTGAACTTACAGGTGTGTTAGATGCGTAAGAACATCGTGACATGAAGTTGAGACAACAGGAAAGCTTACCACTCCAGGGGCGATATTGCTGTGTGGCGAAGTCGTTATTTAAGGACAATCAGATTGTACCAAGATACAAGTCGCAAAATATACTACCTTGACGAGACTTGGGTGAATGAAGGACACACAAGTATGGCGTGACATGACTTTTAAGACTGAAAGACAAGCAATTTTGCAAGGTATGTGTGCTAGTTTAAAAGCTCCCAGTGGAAAAGGCCCAAGGCCTTTCATTATAAACTTTTTCCAGTTTCATTGGTCATTCATTCAGTTTCAACTTGCTCTGTTTCATTATAAACTTCATTATTTTTGCATGCCTTCATATTCTTATTTGTATGGTTTTATCCATCTTCCTGGCAATTATTATGACGTTTACTGCAGGTTTAAATGTGACGGGAAGGCACCGCCTATGGCCTATGGCGCGAAAGCATTAGCCAATTGGGATGAGGGGGAAGGTAGTTGCACGCGGAGTGATACATGTTAGTGGGGAAAGGTTATGTAAAACAGAGATTAGTTGTGTGACTTGAGTCACTTTCTTGGAAGGGTCTGTACAGAAGTTGAAAAGAGGAACAGGGCGAACTCTGGCATCACTATCTGAATCTAAATGTCTTACGTCACTGCGCTGATAGACTGGGCAATGGGGGAAATAAGTTCTCGTTCGACTCCACATTCATTTGTCACTCGCAGCTTGCTAACGTTTAAGATGTTTAAAGTCAACTTTCAGAACATTTAACACGACAAAAAGTGATATAAAACGTTCCTTCTTACTTTAATCTGAAAACATCTAAATATACAATATCTTGGGTTAAATTTCTATGGACTATTCATCCATACTGTGCTATTCTGTTTCACAAAATTTCTGACATCGTCATTTTTGAAAAAATAAATCACAGAATGTCATTATTAGAAAGGATCTGATGCGTTGCATTTCCATTTTTCCCCTATGCATTATTCTACAAGCCATTCTTACAAAAGATTATTTCTCTATTTCTTATTAAGAGAGATAAGTTCGTTACAAAATGATATGCGTCATTGTATGTGTAAGAATGATAATCTAGGCTTAAATCGACAATCAGAGTTTTGAAAATCCACGCTTTTTGCATTACCACGAGAAACAACAAATAGCGAACTTCCACTTGGCTGAAGCACAAGTATTTCAACATTCAATAGAATTTTCAGAAATGGTCAACAGATATTTTTAGCTGGTTTGTTTTCTTTTTGTAATTTACGTCCTCCAACGTTAAATCATATCGGACGATGAATGGAATGGGTGAAATGATGCTCTAATGCTCTCCCGGGATCCATAGAGCTTAGAGTTACCCGACATTCGTCTTTCAGGATAAGGGAAAACCCCGGAAAAACCTTACCGAAGTAACTCACCCTGACCGAGTTTCGAACTCGGGACTTCTTGAACGTGAGGCAGACATGTTACCACCATGCTACCGAGGCGGGCTTAATTGGCATAAATTTTATGTTTCGACGAGATCTATAATTTGTGTTAAGTACGAGTTTCTCTTGTATTTCTACTCTTTTATACATCTATTTCTTACGGCTGAACTATTGTGGGAGACACTACAAATAAGGACGACTTTTCAGGTTATTCCAAAATAATTTTAGATATATTTATATTTTATTTGTTATGCAGCGTATTAAGTATGTAGAATTTTAAATAAAATCATTAGGGAACACAAAGTTTTTTATTTAACCCAATTTTCTTTTTAAGTAATAACGTTCATAAATACATAAAAATACTTGTAAATTCCTAGAAATGTCTGTTATAATTCAGGGTGTTCAAAAAGGTCAGCTCCAGAGGAATCTGGGTATCAATTTTTGTAGAAAGTTGGAATTTACTATATGTTTTCAGGTTGATATTGTGATTTTGTCCAGTTTTCGCTGTCAATTCCCAAATGCGACAAGAGTTCTATTTCCCTGAAACTTCACTTCGTTCAATCTCTCGCTTTACTAATATGACCTATTATATGTTTCAAATGGGAAGGTGTTTGTCCTTGAGTGCCACTAGGTGAGCAACCAATCGGAGTCCTGCAGCGTTGTTGTATTGCATTCCCCCTAAGTGGTGTGTGACGAGCGCCGAACTAATCAATCTCTAATAAATACTACTCGCGCTAAGACAAAATTTCATATTTTGCAAAAACTGATCCATGAGGAAGGAGAGAGTAATGTATTTAACATAACCGTAAAAATCCATTATTTTTATCTCAAATAGTTTTCCTAATACAAATAAATAAAGTATATACTATTATATTATAACAATGCATTGCGATCTAGCTACTGTAATGAATATCCTTATTGGTTGGCAAGTGTGCGTGAACGTATATTTGAAATTAATCACAACTGAAACGAAAACATTTGACATGGCGTGGTAAAAGAAATATGTACTTTGAATGAGCCAAGGTGTTTGTTAAATTCGATGAGAGGAAACGATACACTTCTTGCTAGTCTGACAGAAAGTGTCTGGTCACGTTATATCTGTGTTTATGAATGGTTCGTAACCTCCAGTTACTCTAGAGAGTTCAAAGCAGCATTATTCAGTTACTCTTTCATGAAAACGTGTATCAGCTGGAGCAACGAGACACGATCCACCTTTCCCCCTTACTATTGCTAGAACAATCAAAAAGAGTTGATGTGGGCTCAAATTATGTTGCAAACAGAAATAATATTTTTAAACTGACTGACAATGAACGACTTATTCACGAAGAAATTGACAGGGAACACAACAAGTCTAGGAAAACTACGTGAGATATCAGATAAACTACAAGAAGATGACTTGTGGAAAGAAATAGCACGTAACGAGATTTCGAAACCTATCATCATAAATTTTCAGTACTCAGACGATGAGCACAATGACAATGACGAATTACCTCTTAACGTAAGTAACATTCACAGCTGTACGGATGCACCGCTGGTATTTTCGTTGGAATAGAAAAATAAGTAGTTCATAAACTATAATTAACCTTAAACTAAATATTTAAACCATTTGCGTAATATACGAATATTCATGTTGCAATTGTGATTTTAACAACTGCATTATTATAAAACTTTGGAAAATTCAGTTTGCGCTCCCTTACGTCTAGCGCCACGAGCACTCGCAAGTGTGCGAGAGAGAGGAAGGTATAAAAAAGTGGGGATAACGAGGTGGCAACTGTGAAGATTCTAACGCATTTGATTGGCTAGAGGCGAGAAGTCTTCCCATTTGAAACACATAATAGTTCGGTTTTGACTGTGACTTCACTAGTTCACTCTCTCACTTCACGAATGTGATCTAGTTGATTTTCACTGTTAATTCACTTAGTTTACTCTTTCACTATAGTAATGAATTGTAATTCGATTTTGACTATGAGTTCACTTTGACATCTTCACTTCACAAACATGTTTTTATTCGATGTTCTCCTTGACCACTAAATTTACAGTCACTTTATAAATGTCAAATAATTCAACCTTCACTGTAAATTCAGTCTGTTACCATTGTAATGTGATCTAGTTAAAATTTCGCTGTGGTTTTACTTGGTTCACAGTGACTTTACTGTGATACCGCTTCACTTCTCTTCGTGACGTACAAAAATACGCGCTAAATAGCCTGTTCGAATGATTCACTTTCTGAGAAATCGAACACAGGACGCCTCTAATCTCCTTCACAGCAGCACTGGTTTCATGCCACAGTGCCAATCTTGCTATGAAATTGATAAATCTCTATTAATTAACAAACTTCTTTTTCCTAAACTACCATTTTACAATATACTTATAAGAGAGCATACTTATATGCTCTAAACCACTGAGCTACCATGACCAACTTGCCACCATAATATTAAATTCTCCAACTGGCTCGTATATTTCCCGGTAGAACACTAGGAGTCTTCATATGCTATGAGACACACACCTTTCGTTGTAGGTACTTAAGTCCCAGGCTTCATAGTTAAACCGATATGTTATTCAGGTAAATTGATGGAAATAATCATTTCTTCAAAACTAGACATGTGTAGGCTAAGGTTTGAATGAATAGAGTCAGTTGGATAATTTAATGTCTTGTTGGTATGTTGGCCATAGTAACTCAGTGGTACAATAGTAGCGTAGCTCCGTGCAACCGCACGAAGAGCTTGAGATCCATGGTTCAAATCCCGGCTATGGCATTGAATTTTCCAGTCTGGCTCTACTCATTCAAACCTTATCCTACACACAGCTAGTGTGAAAGAAATGGTTATTTACATCAATATACTTATTCCTCAGAATTACCAGCCTAATTTTTTATTTATAGTCACCAACTATGTAACATATGAAGTTAAGTTCTGTTAATAAACTTAAGTACATATAGTTTTACTTACATAAAGGAATTCAGCCATAGAGGTGTCCAACATACCTGAAAGAAAATAAAATAACATTAAAATTATAAAACTTATGTGTACTAAAACAATTACATTATAGTATACTACATGTGATTATTGTTAAATCCAAGAATAATATTTCCAACATACTTCCCAATTTCGGGATACTCTATCAGTGTGGTGCTTGCATCTCTAGTTTTAATATAAGAATCTGCCATTGACATGCGTTGATTTCTGTGTGCTGCATGTGACAAGCGTTGGATCATTAAAATCTGTCGTCTGCGGTTCAGACCAATATCCAATTTGTGAAGTTGGCAGAAGCTGAAATTAACCCTCGGCAGTTTCAAAAAGGGATGCCAAATGGGTAAAATGTTAATGAAATTTTCAGTAGGTTGTGCAAAATTAAATTTACATGCAAAATCACGCATGGCTGCTAGTGATCAGAAAACCGTTAACGGAGTGCAGTGAATGTCTGCTGCATAACACTTCGGTTTCCTCGGTTATAAAACAATATATATATATATATATATATATATATATTGAATTTCCTGTAAATAGCCTCTTATATAAAACTAATCTCTTGTAAATTTGAATAACCTACAAGCCACAAGAGATGCACAAAAACTACAAGATAAATGTACTAAACCTTACGCAACACAATTTACTTGAAATAAAACTGTTTGTATTGGATTTACTCTTTCAATACCTTACATACATCTAGGAAGTGCTAGGTCATCACTCCTTTTTTCCCTAACTGCAACAAATAGCGATGCACTCTAAGTATTTACCTATTACGTCAGCCACCTCCATCTCTATTACGTAATGAGAATTTCTGCAAAAGCATATCTTTACTTACATGATGTATACAGAAAACTTAGCTTTGTTATGGGTGGTTTGTGGAATACATCAAAATAAATTGCTGTGGCTAGAGAAAGGTATATAAATGTAAGAAATTGGATTTATTTAATATACTCAAATGTATACTACAAAAAACCGTCAAATATTTTGACTTCTGCACAATAATTTTCTATTGAATCTTTAGTTTATCCTTCAGATTTTATTCGGAAATTTGAGAATTATTAATTTCAGCTCCACCAGGAAATGTTTAGAACTGGCTACTATGTTGCATGCTATATTACTTTGTTCTATTAACTAATATTTCTCTGGCAAGCTGAACAGCATTCATGACCATAATGAAAAAACAAATCAAAGGTTGTTTTCCATGTGTTTCAGCACGCCACATTAATGCAATTGCTGTTAATGTGTATTTATTTAGGTTTGGAGTGGCACTCAATGTTATTTGCATTGTTGCTATTTGAACTTTAACTCTTTCTGTTGTAATGCTGTTTAATCGGAAAAACCTTGCCAGACTTTTGATACTGAAATTTAAACCAACCTCTCTCTTTTTCATAGTATAATATATACATACTTTAAGAAGTACAATAATAGCCTGCATGATTTGTGCACTCAAATTATTAAATTAACAATCAAGCAAAGTTGTAGTTTTTATTATTTCTGAAAGAATAGTTTCGGCGTGCTGTTGAGAGATCAACCCTCCCCCCTCTCTCCCTCCATCTCAACCCCCTCTCCCTCTCCCCTGCCCCACTCCCCTGCCCCTCTCCTCTTCACTCTTCCTGTGTGTGTATGTGTGTGTGCGCGCGGGCGCGCGCGCACGTACTGTTTAGTATGAAATAGCTTTAGATGTACATCAGCGTATACCTAAAGACTGTTGTTTTCTACTGCCTCCTAAAATGCTAATCCTGTGCTTACTTCCCCTATATTATTCATACTCTATACACATTTATGTGTTTTATGTTGCAACTTATAAACTAATAATCTTATAATTTAAAATATTTTGTTCACATCTTTAGACACACACACAGATACAGACACGACGGTGGCAAGACCAATGGGATAACACATCAAAAGGAAGAATCAGCAAAAAGTTCTTCCCTTCTGTGCAAGAACGACTAAAAATGAGGATCCCACTCAACGGACAGACTACTGCCATCCTAACTGGACATGGGAATACAAGGGACTACTACAACAGATTCAAAATATCGGAAAGTGCAATGTGCAAATGTGAACTATAAAACCAAACAGTGGATCATTTAATATACAACTGTCCTCTTCTGAGCAGTGAAAGACTAGAACTCAAACAAAACATTAGACTGAGGGGTGGACAGTGGCCGGCAACAAACAGTGATCAAATCAAGCACTACCAAAAACAATTTTTAAAATTCATAAATAAAATAGACTTTGAAAAAGTGTAAAAGCATAACCAAAAAATTGTATCATATAATGAGAACTTTTACATTTTTAAAAATTGTAATTACTACAACTCGTTGTAATAAGTTTAAGGAATGCATGTAGTGTTACGATGTAACGGAGCATGCAGTGTAATAAATAAATTAAAAATTAAAAAATACACAGACACACATACACCATATAGCACTTACTTCAAACTTGAAGCAGCGCAGCCCTTTGTGAAGAGCAGGTTGAGAAAATATTATAAAATATTATGAATATAGTAAATTAATACAAACGTGTATGCTAGAGCACTGTTCTTTGGTTCCTTGCCACGGAACGCGCCCGGGATCACTTCTGACCGTGGGAGCTTGCGGATTTTAGGTCCCGTGTATAGGGCCGGTGCCCACTCAGCGTTGTGAGGAAATTAGAAGAATCTATAACGTGACTTGTTTCTAAGCAAATTAAAACGCTTGTTTTGAATACATATGAATATGTGCTGACAAATAATGTTGGTAAGCCGTCATGCAATGAACCTGATGATAAATTCTGAGTATTCACAGAAATACAGTAAGAAATATTGTAACGAAAGGAATACGAAAGACGCCGATCAAGTGTGAAAACAAAAGAAAACGTTTCTCTAAAGTAGACCATTTCACATGCAATTTAATTTGCCGAGAAATTTATAGATTCCATGCAAAAGGGAGAGCGCCCACCTTAGATGAATTGATTGCACTTTTGCAAGAAATTTGTGATTATCCTTATGGGCACTGCACTTTGCGCGGTCTCCTGAAGGAGCTGGGTTTCAAATACCGCACTTTGAATAAGTTAAGGGTTATTATGGAATCCAGTAGAATTGTAGCTTGGCGATATATATATATATATATATATATATATATATATATATATATATATATATATATATATATATATATATTTGTCAAAAACTAAGGAAGTGTTGCAGTAATGGACATAAGATAATTTATTTAGACGAAACCTCGTACGATACCCATGGCGTATCCAGAAAGGTGGCAACCTTGCAGGAAGGACTGGGAGAAGGAGGGTTGGTGTTGTAAAGCGATTATAAGGGTTCGTCAAAGGCAGCGGCCGACGTGCAAACGAGTTAACAAAACAGGCTCTATGCCAGGTACCAAACCCAGGTCCAGAAAGCCAAATTTCCGCCTGAAGGTAGCACATATCCTTCCCGTATCAATTGTTTTTGTTTTGTAATTTACGTCCTCCAACCTTAAGTCATATCGGACGATGAATGAAATGGGTGAAATGATGCTCAAATGAGTCCGGGATCCATGGAGCTTAGAATTACCCGACATTCGTCTTTCAGGATAAGGGAAACCCCCGGAAAATACCTTATCCTGGTAACTCACCCTGACTAAGATTCGAACTCAGGACCTCTTGAACGTGAGGCAGACATACTACCATCCACGCTACCGAGGCGAGTCCCGTATCAGTTGGATGATCGCCTTGCTTTGCCTTGCGTATATGGGCGTGAGGCCGGCAGTCGAGTGGGCGGGTTCAGGACCCACTTCGGGCTGTTATGTCATGTTAAACATGAAAAATACAAGAGACGTTATTTTAGTTACATTGGTTAACCACCAGGAGGCACACTTTTACCGACCGCGTTATCCTGCCTACAGGCTCTACTTGTAATATACGGTAACATTGAAGAATATTTTTATTATGTGTCAACTCTTGTAATAAATTATAAATATGTAGTTCAGCTATAGCTATGTTTCAACTGCTATCTATTTCGGTTAGTTAAACAGCAGCTGTGTGTAACAAAAGAGTTATAACAGAAGAAAATGATTGAAAAATTTGACATCTTAAGTCACGAAACGCACCTCGTTTAAGGCTTAATTTTATTCACTCACTTTCTGCTACGAGAACTTCTGTAGAATTATAATCAACAAAACATTCGAAACTTTTATTTATTTAACACGATGTCTACATAATATTAAAACGGTTCAAATGTTTCCTTCTTTCCTTGATGTATGTTTCGTTATTTAATTTTTGGCAGGAAGCGTAAATGCTCCTACATATGCACGCACACACCCGTGACCCGCCTCGGTAGCGTAGATTCTAGCGTGTCTGCCTCACGATCAAGAGGTCCCGAGTTTGAATCTCGGTCAGGGTGAGTTACCTGGATAAGGTTTTTCCAGGGGTTTCCCTTATCCTGAAAAACGAATGTCGGGTAACACTAAGCTCCATGGACCCCAGACGCATTGAGCATCATTTCACCCATTTCATTCATCGTCCGATATGACTACTGTTGGGTGAAATGATGCTCAATGCGTCCAGGAAACCCCCGGAAAATACCTTATCCAGGTAACTCACCCTGACCGAGATTCAAACTCGGGACCTCTTGAACGTGAGGCAGACATGTTACCTTCCACGCTACCGAGGCGGGCCACCCTTTCGGCTTAGAAGTGGCGGCGAGAGTCTCGCAGTGCATGGCAGGATGATATGCTTCTGGTAAACACTTCCTCCGTCAGTAGTACTATTTCCAATCTCCGGACCGACCTAGTGGACCATTTCAGGACCACATTGGGTGGATGCTGGTTGTGCTGGCCTGCCGGGGAGTTTGCAACTGGTCAATTGTAATGACCCTGCCATATGCACTGTCACGGCTCTTTGGGACGGCCGTCTCTGTCTCCTCTCACCTCACCCTTCGTTTCCGGGTGCCCCACTTGGGGACATAAGTACAATAAACCAAGTTTGGAAATTCATGCAGAAGCCCCTCCGTAGCATAGTCCAGCAGAGTCCAGTGTATGATAATAGCATCATATTATTATGAGAGCTCTTCAATAAAGAATGATCATAATTTTTTTACGGTCATAATTTTTCGCACTAAAATTCAATCTTATTATATTCTGTTAGCATAATGTGAAACAAACACACCATGGTACTTTCATCATTGGTAATCCTGATTTCCGCCTGTAACAACCAGGCAAATTCAGGCATATTCAATATTGCCTACCACTGCAATGGAGGTAACATGCAGTTAAAGTTGATGTTAGTGGAAGATCCGGAGTTTCTTTCAAACGTAATTACTGCTAATGAAACTTGGCTACATCATTTTGATCCTGAGAGTAAACAGCAAAGCTCAGTGTGGAAATCTCCATCACCAACCCCTAAAAAAGCAAAGGTAGTGGTTTCTGCTGGGAAAGTTATGGTCATCTCATTCTTTGATATTCATGAGTAGCATAAGAACCTTCCCTCTAGATACAAGACGTCGCGACGCCGACGTCGGTGGGAGGGGGGAGGGGAGGGGGGTGAGGACCACCCAAGATGTTGCAGGTGGTATGGAACGGACAGACACGTCTCGACTCGCATTCCCAGGGCTTTTTTTTTAATGGAAGCCATAAATTACTGTAAATGTATGTTACAGATACAGACGTCGTGACATCTGACGTCTGTGGAAGGGGAAGGGGGAGGAGGGGTGGAGACCGGCGAAAGTGTTGCAGGTGGTATGGAAGGGACAGACACGTCTCGACTCGCATTCCCAGGGCTTTTTTTAATGGAAGCCATAAATTATTGTAAATGTATGTTACAGATACAGACGTCGTGACATCTGGCGTCTGTGGAAGGGGCAGTTGAGATCGGCCACCTGTTACTTGACAAAGATTATGTGGGAGAAAACACTGAAATGCATTCCCAGAGATTTTTAAGGGATGTCATAAATTATTGTATATGTATTTTTCAGATACAGACGTCGTGACATCTGGCGTCTGTGGAAGGGGGAGATGAGATCGGCCACCTGTTACTTGACAAAGATTATGTGGGAGAAAACACTGAAATGCATTCCCAGAGATTTTTAAGGGAAGTCATAAATTATTTTTTCCGTCAAACGCTTTCCCCGCCCCTGAATTCCCCCACCACTATTGAAAGAGTATATAAGACTCTCCAGCTTGGAGCGGTAAATTAGTTCGTGGATTCTCTCAGCGTACTTATTTGCTATGTCTGATATGTCAACTCTTGGGAGTGAGTGTGCAGCGGAGGCGCATCATTACGCGTATTACCACAAAGAGTTATGCAACGGTCTTATGCATTCAATCGTTTGTAACAGGCCTTCATACCATGATCAGATGTCTTCTCGGGAAGTATGCACAGAAAACTGCCAAGTCTACAGAAACCGATACATGTAAGTATAATAGCAATTATTCTTTTTTCTAGAGAATTTAATGCCGTTTTTTATTTAAGAAGAAAAAGTAATTTGAATCCTATTCGCTATTCCAGGCAAGAGCCGGTTCATGAGCAAGAACAAAGCGGAGTTGATGAGGTTGATAGATTCGCTTCAAGTCACGAGGCCATACACCACTCTGAATTTTGTAACGGTGATACGCATGCAACCCTGTGTACGCAGCCCGAGGCTCATGAACATATGTACTCTTACTTCCTCTGCAATGAGAAGTGTAGCGTGTACCAGCTCAGACAGAGACAATCAAAGTGAGTGAAATTAAAGAAATTCACGACTCTTTCCTTACAGAATCGTTGAAATATATAATTCCATGTACAAAAAATACCTTTGTTACAGGCTACGAATGACAGTTCGAGATCCTAGGCCTGTGATTGATAGCGAAACCTCCAGCAATGAGGCTGAAAATGATGCTGTTACGGAAGCGATCTACACAGCTTGTAGACGACTTCCTGCCAGATCAGGACGATGAAATTACTGAGAATGTTACTCCTGAGCCTACCCCGAGCATACAATCCGAACGCCGCAAAACATCAATGTAAGTATTGCTATCATACAACTTAAAAAAATAAACTCTTGCGCCTCTTAAGTGCTACTCTCTCAGGAGACAATCTATTTTTTCTCTCTTGCTAACACACATGTTATGTGCTCTGTTTCAGGACAGCTATAAGGAAACCTCGAAAAAAGGTACTTAAAAATAGCTTTACGGATCTCCAAAGGAGGCTGACACTCTTAGAAGAGCGAATGACGTCTGCTGCTGCTACCCCAAAGAGGCATGCAAGTAGTTCACGTGTACCAAGACGCCTGAACCTCTGAAAGAATTAGAGGGAACAGATTCGGGCTTCTTCATTAAAAATAACGGGAAACATGACATCGGCTACCATGCTCCACGACGTTCAAATATCCAAAAGTTACAGTGTTAACGTAGGACTAATCTTTCGTATTCCAGCTGTAATCATAAAGAATAGAGCCAGTAACAATTTTGTGTATATGTCAGTGTATGACTGGGAAATTATTAAAAGTAGGCTTCATGTATTTGAAGCATTCCTCAAAGAGAGAAACTACGTGTGTTGTGATTACAGTGAGAACATTGTATATTCCTTTAATGTCATCGTGTATATGGAAGATGAGAGGATCAGATTTCTGAATACAGTTCTAAACAGAGGTGAAATACTTTTAAATTTTAGTGAATTTTGTCAGTTAAAGAGGTTGGAAGGTTATATACAGAGACACTTAACGAATCTAACTCTCTGTAATGAAATATCATATGTAGGAACAAGGATCTGGAGAAGGGCGGCATTGGAAATGTACAATGATATGAAATAAAACTAAATTACTTTTCATATTATATATCTTTTTTATTCACTTGAAATCCTTGTTACATGCATCCTATATCCTGTATATCCTTCATTACAAGAATCCTTGATGAAATTAAATTAATGACTGCATCACGTGAGTCAGAGGCTTGTATGTGAAAACTCTGTCATGTATTACCAGACAATACAAAGTAGTCTGTGCGGATATATTTGCACTATTTTCAATTTCAAGTCTGATATTGACAGCGCCATTTATAATTTCCTCGGGCTGATGCGAGCAGTCTATGATGAACAATGGTGCATGCTTGAGAAAATCTTTTCTCTTCAATAGAGGGTAGTTTTCTTTCCCGTAATAAGAGTTTTGGAACTTTGAATACCTTTCATATAAGCCTGCAAATCTAGAGTTCCCAAAGTCCAAGTTCATATCGTGATAGGGATAACACTCACTATTGAGATAAAGCCGCAAATTTGTTATGTTACAATGATCAAACTCGGAACAGTCCTTTGATGCATTATTTGTTCTTGATGTCTGGGCTCCCACTATAACAAATCTCGGCTTCTCCGGTTTCGAAGTTGTTGCGACGTTCCATGTAAATGATCTAGTTTGCGGAACGGCCGGCTGGGTATGTATATCCATTGTTCTAAATGCGATATGCAGTGGTCTGTCTGCCTTGACGATCTTGAGGATTTCTACCTTTTCAGTGTCAGAAAGGCGGATTACAGGCATCCTCCATTCGATGCGAGCAAGTTTAACGATAGCATTTCCTTCTCCTTCGGGTGCCAGAATGCAGTTCTTAGAGTCCTTAGATCGAATGAGCACCAACTCAAACTTGCTATTGAGAACGAGGTCCTTGTGGTCATCTGCAAATCCCAGAAGCATTGACAGGGGCACTACGGCATTGAATGCTCCGCTTGTTGAGTGCACAATATCCACATCTTCTCCAGGATAGCACCATCCGGCATTGATCAAACGATTCGATTCCATGGGATTGAGAGCAGCATAGTTGCGCATAGTCGATGTAATGCCAGGATTCCTTGTTCTATCTATACAAGTTCCATTCATGTCCAGCCGAATCTCATCAAACATAAATGCCAGGGCATTGTTAGTCAACTTCGCCAACGTAGCTGTTCCATTAGGCTTAGAAACAGAGCCCTGAATGTAGAGATAACTCCGGTTAGGCAGAGTATATAAATCTTCCGCTTGACAAGGTATCCTAATCTCGTCATTAGCGTCCAGAGCCGATGTATTATACGGGAGAAACACATGTTCCTCTTCTTTAGCAATCTTATCCTCAAATGAAGGCGTTTCAGTCACGTTAAAGATGTCCATTACAGAATTCTGAAGCCTAAAGCTTCAAGGAACTTCTTGCTGCTCGATGTTAACACTCTAAGAGTCAAAGGGTGAGTACGGAGATTATGTGATTGTACTGTATTATATGCTTTGCGATGGTTTCTCCTTCTAAAATCTATCCCCATTTCGTCGAATATGAAGACGTATGCTTATATCCTCGTTTCTAAAGTTGATGCTATCTCCGTTCTGATCGACAACACGAAGGGTGATTTGATCGATAAGATTAGTGTCTACTATAGGCAGGTAAATAGGGTTCGGAGGCTCTTGAGAAATGTGATATCCAGGCGGGACAGAAGGGAAAAATTCATAGATCGAGTGTCCTCTTTTACCATCGATGAAAGAGCCTGTCGCAATACTGCATTCGATTCGAATGATGCTCACCTTAAATATGTTTACTCTGAAATCAGATTCAGTCACCTGATTAGGAGCAATAACTTTGTTTTCATTGAATCCTAAAAGAGATCCAATAGAACGTCCCCTAGAAAAATCAATAGAAAAGGGGCACTTGATTTCAGCCTTCATTGTGTTATTATTAGGACGAATGAAGAAGTCGTTTTCATCGAATTTAAGCTTATCTTTGAGGTAAGTATTAATATCAGCAATTTCGTAAGTTCCAGGCGGAATATCGATGACCTTAAGAGTGTCATTGGAAATGTAATGGAAGAGATTATTGCTCTCGTCCACATTGGGAATGGAATAGAAGGTTTCAAAATTCAGAAGAACAATTTCATAATACCCGCGAGGATCAATCCTCAGAGGGGGATTTAGGTAGGTGGTAAGATCAGAATCATTCCCGCTAACAGCAATAGTGTAACTCATTGTGACAGAAATTGCAAGCACAGGTGTCCACAGATAACTGAGCTAAAACTCTGAAATCTTCTTGTATTATACATCAGCTTAACTCCTTTGAGATAGCTTTCTACCTCTTTCGGAGGTTTCAAGTTTCCAAAGCTATCGAAATAAAACGCGATATCACCTGCCTTCTTTATAGCTACCCAATGAGTTCCATCATTATCAGAATAATCGAGATTGACAATAATCCTCTCTCGTTGATATGGCTTTGAAGGTAGCTTATCGAGCATATATACACCTCTAAAATGGGGAATTCTTAAACGACGAGCGTATAATGCAAGCTCAATGTTACTTAGGGCTTTTTCCGGGACAAGTATAGCCCCTGACCGGAGTTTTTTTTTGAAGGATGCTTATTCTGGGACTGCTTCCTCCTCTTCAGACCATTTCCTTTAGTAGACTTATTTGCTTTTATGGCTGTGGCAATTTTGGAAGCAAGAGCTAAAGATGCGCCGAGCGGTAGCATTGGGAGAAAACCACCAGTTCTCTTCTTGTTAATCTTTTTATTACTTTTTCTCCCTCGGAGACCTTTTCCTTTTGCTTCCATCTCCCTGTTATGTCGCGTCATTTCTGCAAGGTGTTTATCTACAGCTTTCTTCTTATTCACTGCTGCTGCAATTTGAGCTGCACCTCCGGCTGCAGCCCCTAAGGCTGCAATAATTGGTATGAGAGGCAGAAATCCACCATGCTTCTTTTTCCGGGGTCCTGCACCAATAGCCACCTTGCCCTTCATAATTGATGTTACCAGCCTTGCAGCCAACTTTTCCCCTAGGCTAGCGTCTGATGATGGAACTCTTTTCCAGGCCTTCTCTGCTAATATTTTATCAGCAATATTTCGCGAGGCGGAGTCCTTGCGCTCTGCGTAGGCGATGTCGTGAAATTTACAAGCTTCGTCCAAAGAATTAAATCCGGGATCTCCTCTCTTGAGGCGTTTTTCTAGTTTTGTCCCTGGACCGCAATATCTGTAACCGGGTAAGTGTACTTCAAATGGCAGGCGATTAATAAGGGAGTTAAGTATCCCTGATCCTCTGGAGGTCTTACTCCTCCTATGTACCATCATAAACTACTCTATTTTATGATTTGCCATCATATTTTATACAATTTTCGAATCTAGCGTCTCCTTTTGAAGAATTTCACATCCATTAAGATACCACATTTTCGCAAGTGTATATATAAACACTAGTAATGCACTTAAAATTCAGTCGTTAGGATGGAGCTTGTGAAGCAAGATTGCTCCCTACCTATTCAGGTGCTAGACTTTGAAAGTGATTTCAGGCGCGAACGACATGGGAAGCTATTTCCTTCCAACGTCAGAGCTCTTATTCTAGGAAGTTCCAGTGCAGGAAAAACCAATGTACTTCTGAATTGGCTGCTTCATGAGAATGGCTTGCGCTTTGAAAATGTGCACATATACTCAAAGTCCCTTTATCAACCAAAGTATCAATATCTCATAAACCTACTCGGAAACATTGATGGCATCGAAATAAAAACCTATGAGGATGGAGAAAGTGTATGACATCCCACCGACGTTAAAGAAAACTCAATATTTATATTTGATGATGTCATCACTGAAAAGCAAGGATAGATTGCCTCCTTTTACAGCATGGGAAGACATCGAAACGTCGACTCAATATATTTAGCACAGTCCTATACCAAAGTCCCGATACATTTAATTCGCGATAATACCAATATGATTATTCTATTTAGACAAGATAATTTAAATCTGAAACACATATATGAAGATTATGTAAACACTGACATGACATATACAGAATTTAAAGACTTGTGCAAAGGCGTCTGGGAGACTGGATCAGAAGGAAGACCAATCGTAACAATTGTTCCTGAATTCTCTATCAATGGCGGTCGATATAGGAATGGGTTTGATGTATATATTAAAGTAGAAAATAACGAAAATGTCATTTGAAGTTCATCATGAGTATTGACAGGTTCGGAGCACGGAGAGCTCCCCAAACCAATAGATCACTTCAGCACTTTATCATAAACAGAGATGGGAAAGGAAATTATCAATTTAAGAACAAGAGGCTATGTAGTGTCCAGGATCCTGAAGAAGATAATGACGCGAGCACCAAACGATATGTGGATGCACTCGAAAATAGGATGATTGTTTTCTCGCAGCAGAATACTGGGAGAATTGAGACAAACGTTAAGGTCATGATCAAGGATTTGGTTTCAAAGTATATTTTCAAAAGAGATCAAGAAAATAACATAGTGATTGATAATACCAGATTAAAAGTATTATTAGATCCTATTCATGATAATGATGTGGTAAATAGAAAGTTCTTTACTGAGTATATGAACTCTCGCATTCAGCCGCGAGATAATAATGGCAACATCATATTTAGCAAAAAGCGAATCATTGATATAGCAGATCCTGTGGGAGATCTGGACGCTGTAAATAAAAGATTTCTCCGAAGAATGATTATTCAAAAGGCAAACGAGATATGGAATAACTTAAACAAATTTGTTATAAGGGAAATTGAAAAACTGATAGACAAGAACCTGAAAACAATTAGAGAACATTTGAACAAGACAAACAATGCGATGGATGCACTGACGCAGTCTACAAAAGAAACTGAGGATTCGCTGAAGCATTCTATTACTCAAGCTAAAGAAGTCCATCAAACACTAGAAAATAGATGTAATATGCTCTCAAGTGAAATGAGTAGGCAGAGCAAAGAGTTTGGCACCAATTTTGATCGTGCAAAGGCAGTTACCGAACAGATTGCTAAAACAGTGGATACATTGAAAACGAGGCTATCATTAATGAGAGGACCTCTTGTTATTCAACTACAAGCGTTTCCTCCCAGGACTGGTAACGGTGCGTACATACTTTCTACAGCTGACAGATACTATTCATTTACAATAGATGCAAATCTCTTATCGTGCACTATTGAAGTGCCAGAACAAGAATTGAGGAGCGGCGAACGTATACTTGCTCATCGCAAAACCGACATTACAATCTCAATAAACAAGGATACCATTAAGACCTTTCCTGTAATCATTAAAAAGGGCGATCGCATATCATTCACTCCACTTACTAATCGTGCATTCGATCGAGGTGCTTTACACATCGAGTTAGTGCTTGAATATAAACTCTTACCAACACCGATGCTATAAATAAATGCAATCTCTTAGCATGAGACCATTTGCACAATGGACAGTGAAAGCATAAGACTAAAGGAATCTATAGCCAAGCATTCTAAGGCTATACGCGAAAAGTTGAGAGCGTTAAAAGGGCACCAGCTTGATACCCAGAGAGTAATGAGCGAGGCTCTTCAACCAGTAACAGAACCGCTGCGTGATATATTACAACTCCAGAAAAACAATACACCTACAACACCGGCGGAGGAAAGCAAGATAAAAAATAATGTGCAAGTTGAGGATGAGAAGAGAGAAAAAATAATTAGCTATCTCCAGAAAGTTCGAAAGAAGGACAGAAATGAATTAGATGCATCATATGGTATAAGATACGAAGATGGTAGCTACATGCTCGGAAACAAGATCATTGACTTTATTAATAATCGAATTCGAGTAGGTGAAGAAGCGTATGAGGTTACACCTGGATTAAGTGAACTCATTTTTAAGAGGATACCTGAAATGCATGCATATACAGAAGAGGATCTGGATACTTATGGAAAAATACTGAGATCAACTCTAGTGCATCGGCGAAACTATAGCAAGCATGGACAGCTGAGGGCGGGCAATTCATACAAGTATAAAAGTGTTATACGTCTATTAGTGAAGAAACACAAAGGTTTAGGATTGGAGTGGAAGGAGCATCGTCCTGGCGCAGAGCAAGACTACATCTATTGGAACGACCCCAACGACCTGGTAAATCGCCTCAGGCTTCTAGCTGCATCTAGGGACGCAGGAAATAACAATCATACCCAAGAAATTAGGGAGATAATTCAAGAACTGAAATCGGCTAACATTATAGCATGACCCAAGTAAAGCAACATATAGCTAGTGAACTTCATGCTCCTGCACGGAGGAACTTTTTACGACGCAAGATCATCAGTAAAGGACTACATGATCTGGTGCAGATCGACCTGGTGGAGATGATACCGCATGCAAGAATAAATAAGAACTTCAAATATATCCTTATTGCAGTCAACTTCTACTCTAAAATGGCGTATGCCAAGCCATTAAAGACCAAGTCGGGGCTCCAAGTTTCAAAGGCTATGGAGGATATATTACATGACATGAAAACACCTCCCAGACATATACAGTGTGATAACGGGAAAGAATTTTATAACAAACAGTTCAAGAATTTAATGGAGAAGTATAATATCAATCACTACAGTACTTATACACATGTCAAGGCTGCAGCCGTGGAACGGTTAATAAGAACATTAAAGAATATGATGTATCGAGAGTTTCTAGCCCAAGGTTCCTACAAGTGGCTAGATCTCTTACCTAGAATCATTGCAAAATACAATGACACTTACCACACCACTATCCGAATGAAGCCTCGTGAAGTGCGGAACGATGATCTTCTTTTGTCTGTTTACAACTATGATGAGCCGCCAATAGAGAAGAGGAGTGCCAGAAAGTTTAGTGTTGGTGATTATGTTAGGATATCAAAAAATAAAGTACATTTTGAAAAGGGGTTTGAACCAAACTGGAGCGTTGAAATCTTCAAAGTGGCTAAGGTGAAGCAAACCAATCCTGTCACATACATTCTAAAGGATAAGGACGGCGAGGAAATAAAGGGAGCCTTCTACGGCCATGAACTTCACTTATCATTATTTCCCAACACTTATTTGTTTGAGAAGATCTTGAGGCACCAAGGAAACAGGATTCTTGTGAAGTGGTATGGATTCCCTAATAGCCAGTGGATTGACAGGAAGGATTTATTGTAAAAAAACAATCATAGTGAAATAAAGAACACTGCATCTCAAAACATATATGTATGTTTTTTTATTTTCTGAAAAGTTCCTATCCTTTTAAGAATAGTATTTACAAAGTAAATAATAAATAAATAAAAAGTATACATTTATACATTTTATACATATATACATATGTACACTGAGATGGAGATGGGGCATCCAAGTTATGGTGAAATGTCTCATGAAGACCGGAGGGAACAATGGATCCACGCAAGTTTTGCATGGGAGCCATCAATAAGCTTACGCTTAGTGTCTCCTCCGTGCAATGCAATTTTATTAATTTCGACCGTCGAAACTTTTTGTTTGGTGCTTCTGAAGCAAATTTGTTTAGCCAAAAGTTTTTATTCAAATCCAGCAGACACTCGAAATATTTCTCAAAGGTGATTGTTCGCATTCCACCTTTGGTAATCCCCTTCGCCTT
Organism: Mantis religiosa; assembly: GCA_030765055.1. Taxonomy (NCBI): domain Eukaryota; kingdom Metazoa; phylum Arthropoda; class Insecta; order Mantodea; family Mantidae; genus Mantis; species Mantis religiosa. Next base: position 621,010 of record JAUKNK010000216.1, on the reverse strand, counting down.
CATAACCGTTTGTTTGTCATATTTATAGCTGTAGAGCTTTGCTCTGAGACCAACATATTCGGTCATCACCCTTCCACCCAATTCATCTTTAAACAACCCAATCTTTTTCTTATTGGCCGGCTTTATCCCGTATACATTATCGGGTGCATAATTTGAGGTATCAAAAAGGTGGGGATGCATCTTCATGAACTGGTATATATCGGAACTTGTTTCCAGAATGGATGAATCTGTGTCCATATAATCCAGGACAAGATCATTCAGATGGGGTTTCATTACATGATAAAAAAATCATACATAATAAATTTTGAGATGTCTAAAATCGCCTGACCAATATAGATTGGCTTGTTCATGAGGATCTCCTCTCTAGCCAACTCTATGCCAACCAAGTTTTCATGGAAAAGAATGCTCCTTATATACGTTGGACGTGCCGTATATTTCCGCGCTTGCTTCCAGGCAGTTACTATACGGAAATCACGGTGGTTACGCACGTTTTCCATAAACTTGCCGTACACAGCGTTGTTCATTTTCTTCCAGAGGTTTTGACCAAACTTAGAAGTTTCCCTGGCTCGCTTATTGGCATTAAGGTCAATATAAACCTTAAGCCATTTAGCTTGGTCATACGATACCACCCGATGAATTTTTATTTCGATGCCATCAATGTTTCCGAGTAGGTTTATGAGATATTAATACTTTGGTTGATAAAGGGACTTTGAGTATATGTGCACATTTTCAAAGCGCAAGCCATTCTCATGAAGCAGCCAATTCAGAAGTACATTGGTTTTTCCTGCACTGGAACTTCCTAGAATAAGAGCTCTGACGTTAGAAGGAAATAGCTTCCCATGTCGTTCACGCCTGAAATCACTTTCAAAGTCTAGCACCTGAATAGGTAGGGAGCAATCTTGCTTCACAAGCTCCATCCTAACGACTGAATTTTAAGTGCATTACTAGTGTTTATATATACACTTGCGAAAATGTGGTATCTTAATAGATGTGAAATTCTTCAAAAGGAGACGCTAGATTCGAAAATTGTATAAAATATGATGGCAAATCATAAAATAGAGTAGTTTATGATGGTACATAGGAGGAGTAAGACCTCCAGAGGATCAGGGATACTTAACTCCCTTATTAATCGCCTGCCATTTGAAGTACACTTACCCGGTTACAGATATTGCGGTCCAGGGACAAAACTAGAAAAACGCCTCAAGAGAGGAGATCCCGGAATTAATTCTTTGGACGAAGCTTGTAAATTTCACGACATCGCCTACGCAGAGCGCAAGGACTCCGCCTCGCGAAATATTGCTGATAAAATATTAGCAGAGAAGGCCTGGAAAAGAGTTCCATCATCAGACGCTAGCCTAGGGGAAAAGTTGGCTGCAAGGCTGGTAACATCAATTATGAAGAGCAAGGTGGCTATTGGTGCAGGACCCCGGAAAAAGAAGCATGGTGGATTTCTCCTCTCATACCAATTATTGCAGCCTTAGGGGCTGCAGCCGGAGGTGCAGCTCAAATTGCAGCAGCAGTGAATAAGAAGAAAGCTGCAGATAAACACCTTGCAGAAATGACGCGACATAACAGGGAGATGGAAGCAAAAGGAAAAGGTCTCCGAGGGAGAAAAAGTAATAAAAAGATTAACAAGAAGAGAACTGGTGGTTTTCTCCAAATGCTACCGCTCGGCGCATCTTTAGCTCTTGCTTCCAAAATTGCCAGAGCCATAAAAGCAAATAAGTCTACTAAAGGAAATGGTCTGAAGAGGAGGAAGCAGTCCCAGAATAAGCATCCTTCAAAAAAAACTCCGGTCAGGGGCTATACTTGTCCCGGAAAAAGCCCTAAGTAACATTGAGCTTGCATTATACGCTCGTCGTTTAAGAATTCCCCATTTTAGAGGTGTATATATGCTCGATAAGCTACCTTCAAAGCCATATCAACGAGAGAGGATTATTGTCAATCTCGATTACTCTGATAATGAAGGAACTCATTGGGTAGCTATAAAGAAGGCAGGTGATATCGCGTTTTATTTCGATAGCTTTGGAAACTTGAAACCTCCGAAAGGGGTAGAAAGCTATCTCAAAGGAGTTAAGCTGATGTATAATACAAGAAGATTTCAGAGCTTTAGCTCAGTTATCTGTGGACACCTGTGGTTGCAATTTCTATCACAATGAGTTACACTATTGCTGTTAGCGGGAATGATTCTGATCTTACCACCTACCTAAATCCCCCTCTGAGGATTGATCCTCGCGGGTATTATGAAATTGCCCTTCTGAATTTTGAAACCTTCTATTCCATTCCCAATGTGGACGAGAGCAATAATCTCTTCCATTACATTTCCAATGACACTCTTAAGGTCATCGATATTCCGCCTGGAACTTACGAAATTGCTGATATTAATACTTACCTCAAAGATAAGCTTAAATTCGATGAAAACGACTTCTTCATTCGTCCTAATAATAACACAATGAAGGCTGAAATCAAGTGCCCCTTTTCTATTGATTTTTCTAGGGGACGTTCTATTGGATCTCTTTTAGGATTCAATGAAAACAAAGTTATTGCTCCTAATCAGGTGACTGAATCTGATTTCAGAGTAAACATATTTAAGGTGAGCATCATTCGAATCGAATGCAGTATTGCGAGAGGCTCTTTCATCGATGGTAAAAGAGGACACTCGATCTATGAATTTTTCCCTTCTGTCCCGCCTGGATATCACATTTCTCAAGAGCCTCCGAACCCTATTTACCTGCCTATAATAGACACTAATCTTATCGATCAAATCACCCTTCGTGTGGTCGATCAGAACGGAGATAGCATCAACTATAGAAACGAGGATATAAGCATACGTCTTCATATTCGACGAAATGGGGATAGATTTTAGAAGGAGAAACCATCGCAAAGCATATAATACAGTACAATCACATAATCTCCGTACTCACCCTTTAACTCTTAGAGTGTTAACATCGAGCAGCAAGAAGTTCCTTGAAGCTTTAGGCATCAGAATTCTGTAATGGACATCTTTAACGTGACTGAAACGCCTTCATTTGAGGATAAGATTGCTAAAGAAGAGGAACATGTGTTTCTCCGGTATAATACATCGGCTCTGGACGCTAATGACGAGATTAGGATACCTTGTCAAGCGGAAGATTTATATACTCTGCCTAACCGGAGTTATCTCTACATTGAGGGATCTGTTTCTAAGCCTAATGGAACAGCTACGTTGGCGAAGTTGACTAACAATGCCCTGGCATTTATGTTTGATGAGATTCGGCTGGACATGAATGGAACTTGTATAGATAGAACAAGGAATCCTGGCATTACATCGACTATGCGCAACTATGCTGCTCTCAATCCCATGGAATCGAATCGTTTGATCAATGCCGGATGTTGCTATCCTGGAGAAGATGTGGATATTGTGCACTCAACAAGCGGAGCATTCAATGCCGTAGTGCCCCTGTCAATGCTTCTGGGATTTGCAGATGACCACAAGGACCTCGTTCTCAATAGCAAGTTTGAGTTGGTGCTCATTCGATCTAAGGACTCTAAGAACTGCATTCTGGCACCCGAAGGAGAAGGAAATGCTATCGTTAAACTTGCTCGCATCGAATGGAGGATGCCTGTAATCCGCCTTTCTGACACTGAAAAGGTAGAAATCCTCAAGATCGTCAAGGCAGACAGACCACTGCATATCGCATTTAGAACAATGGATATACATACCCAGCCGGCCGTTCCGCAAACTAGATCATTTACATGGAACGTCGCAACAACTTCGAAACCGGAGAAGCCGAGATTTGTTATAGTGGGAGCCCAGACATCAAGAACAAATAATGCATCAAAGGACTGTTCCGAGTTTGATCATTGTAACATAACAAATTTGCGGCTTTATCTCAATAGTGAGTGTTATCCCTATCACGATATGAACTTGGACTTTGGGAACTCTAGATTTGCAGCCTTATATGAAATGTATTCAAAGTTCCAAAACTCTTATTACGGGAAAGAAAACTACCCTCTATTGAAGAGAAAAGATTTTCTAAAGCATGCACCATTGTTCATCATAGACTGCTCGCATCAGCCTGAGGAAATTATAAATGGCGCTGTCTATATCAGACTTGAAATTGAAAATAGTGCAAATATACCCGCACAGACTACTTTGTATTGTCTGGTAATACATGACAGAGTTTTCACATACAAGCCTCTGACTCACGTGATGCAGTCATTAATTTAATTTCATCAAGGATTCTTGTAATGAAGGATATACAGGATATAGGATGCATGTAACAAGGATTTCAAGTGAATAAAAAAGATATATAATATGAAAAGTAATTTAGTTTTATTTCATATCATTGTACATTTCCAATGCCGCCCTTCTCCAGATCCTTGTTCCTACATATGATATTTCATTACAGAGAGTTAGATTCGTTAAGTGTCTCTGTATATAACCTTCCAACCTCTTTAACTGACAAAATTCACTAAAATTTAAAAGTATTTCACCTCTGTTTAGAACTGTATTCAGAAATCTGATCCTCTCATCTTCCATATACACGATGACATTAAAGGAATATACAATGTTCTCACTGTAATCACAACACACGTAGTTTCTCTCTTTGAGGAATGCTTCAAATACATGAAGCCTACTTTTAATAATTTCCCAGTCATACACTGACATATACACAAAATTGTTACTGGCTCTATTCTTTATGATTACAGCTGGAATACGAAAGATTAGTCCTACGTTAACACTGTAACTTTTGGATATTTGAACGTCGTGGAGCATGGTAGCCGATGTCATGTTTCCCGTTATTTTTAATGAAGAAGCCCGAATCTGTTCCCTCTAATTCTTTCAGAGGTTCAGGCGTCTTGGTACACGTGAACTACTTGCATGCCTCTTTGGGGTAGCAGCAGCAGACGTCATTCGCTCTTCTAAGAGTGTCAGCCTCCTTTGGAGATCCGCAAAGCTATTTTTAAGTACCTTTTTTCGAGGTTTCCTTATAGCTGTCCTGAAACAGAGCACATAACATGTGTGTTAGCAAGAGAGAAAAAATAGATTGTCTCCTGAGAGAGTAGCACTTAAGAGGCGCAAGAGTTTATTTTTTTAAGTTGTATGATAGCAATACTTACATTGATGTTTTGCGGCGTTCGGATTGTATGCTCGGGGTAGGCTCAGGAGTAACATTCTCAGTAATTTCATCGTCCTGATCTGGCAGGAAGTCGTCTACAAGCTGTGTAGATCGCTTCCGTAACAGCATCATTTTCAGCCTCATTGCTGGAGGTTTCGCTATCAATCACAGGCCTAGGATCTCGAACTGTCATTCGTAGCCTGTAACAAAGGTATTTTTTGTACATGGAATTATATATTTCAACGATTCTGTAAGGAAAGAGTCGTGAATTTCTTTAATTTCACTCACTTTGATTGTCTCTGTCTGAGCTGGTACACGCTACACTTCTCATTGCAGAGGAAGTAAGAGTACATATGTTCATGAGCCTCGGGCTGCGTACACAGGGTTGCATGCGTATCACCGTTACAAAATACAGAGTGGTGTATGGCCTCGTGACTTGAAGCGAATCTATCAACCTCATCAACTCCGCTTTGTTCTTGCTCATGAACCGGCTCTTGCCTGGAATAGCGAATAGGATTCAAATTACTTTTTCTTCTTAAATAAAAAACGGCATTAAATTCTCTAGAAAAAAGAATAATTGCTATTATACTTACATGTATCGCTTTCTGTAGACTGGGCAGTTTTCTGTGCATACTTCCCGAGAAGACATCTGATCATGGTATGAAGGCCTGTTACAAACGATTGAATGCATAAGACCGTTGCATAACTCTTTGTGGTAATACGCGTAATGATGTGCCTCCGCTGCACACTCACTCCCAAGAGTTGACATATCAGACATAGCAAATAAGTACGCTGAGAGAATCCACGAACTAATTTAGCGCTCCAAGCTGGAGAGTCTTATATACTCTTTCAATAGTGGTGGGGGAATTCAGGGGCGGGGAAAGCGTTTGACGGAAAAAATAATTTATGACTTCCCTTAAAAATCTCTGGGAATGCATTTCAGTGTTTTCTCCCATATAATCTTTGTCAAGTAAAAGTGGCCAATCTCATCTCCCCCTTCCACAGACGCCAGATGTCACGACGTCTGTATCTGAAAAATACATATACAATAATTTATGACATCCCTTAAAAATCTCTGGGAATGCATTTCAGTGTTTTCTCCCACATAATCTTTGTCAAGTAACAGGTGGCCGATCTCATCTGCCCCTTCCACAGACGCCAGATGTCACGACGTCTGTATCTGTAACATACATTTACAATAATTTATGGCTTCCATTAAAAAAGCCCTGGGAATGCGAGTCGAGACGTGTCTGTCCCTTCCATACCACCTGCAACACTTTCGCCGGTCTCCACCCCTCCTCCCCCTTCCCCTTCCACAGACGTCAGATGTCACGACGTCTGTATCTGTAACATACATTTACAGTAATTTATGGCTTCCATTAAAAAAAGCCCTGGGAATGCGAGTCGAGACGTGTCTGTCCCTTCCATACCACCTGCAACATCTTGGGAGGTCCTCACCCCCCTCCCCTCCCCCCTCCCACCGACGTCGGCGTCGCGACGTCTTGTATCTAGAGGGAAGGTTCTTATGCTACTTTCATGGAATGGTTTGTCAGCATGTTGTGCCTGAACACACCTAAGCAACCAGACAATACTACAGGTATGTCCTGAAAACATTGCAAATCCATGCCAGGAGCAAAAGACCACATTTCCGTGAAGCAGGCTGGATGCTGGACCACAATGATGAGCGTCGCATATTGCCAAAGTTGTTGAATATCTTGCAAAAATCAACGTGAAGTGCCTCGCTCACCCTCCCTATAGTCCGTATATAGCCCCATGTGACATTTTGCTATTTTCTAACTTGAAGAAACGCCTTCGTGGAAGACAGTATCCATCATCAGAGGCCGTGGTGAAGGTCGCGGAGGCGATTTTGAAGGATCTCTCAAAAATGGTTTCCAGCATGTCTTTGATGACTGGCAGAAACGCTGGGACAAATGCACCGCATTCAGGGGAGACTATTTTGAGAAGGAGCATCAAAATTATGAGGATGAGTAAAGATACGTTGTCAAAAACTTGTTATCATTCTTTATTGAACAGCCCTCTTATAATAATTTTAATACTTAACTCACTGTAGTTAGTACATTCTAGATTTAAAATCAGTAAAATACTTAATTCCTTTTGAGTATAAGTTTATACTTTGGGACTTGAAAGCATTAATGCTATCGCTTACAATCTTCAAAGTATTCATGAAGAAAATAGTTAATGTAATGTTTAATACTATATTCTCAAATGTTTTAATTTAAGTACCTTCATTGTACAAATATATTATGTTTTTTCAGTATCTCATTATATTAGACAACTGTCTTCAATATACCCAATTAACTGTGTTCGCCACTTTAATTTTTAGAATATACCTTTAGAAACCAAAATAATGAAAATAGTTCCCATAATTCATTGCAGTGGAAGAGGTTCATGTCGCCTTCAAACCATCCCTTACCATACACAAACATTACTTTTAAGGTACTTCAAAACACGAACCTCTTTCAAAATCGAATATTTGGGGTTGAACATACACAACACATTCTAGATATTTCCATCTCAGATAAACGGTGCAGAAAGTCATCAATAAGATATAATTTCTATCGTGGTGCAATCAAATGTATGATGATCATGATCATCATCAACATGATCAACATCATAAAAAGGACCACCAACATATTTAAAATTTACTTTACAGACATTCATTTACATATGTTCTTAATACATTACACCATTCGTGTTGCTGGTACGCAACATTGTACCGAGTGTGCCATTTTTATTCCCAGGTAACAATATCTGCCAAGTGCTTGGGAAGAATCCATTAATATTCCTTATTATTCATAAAATCAACCTGTGACAGCCTAAGAATGATTAATTGTGAAAATTAAAATAAAGGTAGATATATACGAGTACGTCTTTTGAAACACATGAGCATCACATTGAGGTTTAACATATTTTGTGTTGCGTGTTTTGTTTTTCATTTCGTTTATCATCATCAACTCTTCATGGTTTAGGAGAACTCTCCTGTGCCGGCCTCAACAGCCCCGCCGTGACTGAGTTGTTAGACTGCTTGACTCTCACCAGGGCGTCCCGGGTTCGATCCCAAGCAACCGCGATAATGCGAGAGTTATCCATTCTTTGACAAATGGCTTTCCCATTTTTCTCTATTTGTTTGCATCTTTTGTTTTAACAGCAAAATATAATTCCGTCGTCGCTTCATTTCAAACATGATTTTGCCTCGTACATCCATCCTTTTACTATTCGGAGATGTTTCATTTATGCTGCTTGTATATGTCTCCAAACTTTATTTTTAATATTCCGTCTCTCCGATCCGTACAGTGAAACCAGAACTCCATTATTAAAATTTTAGATTTGTATCCTTTTTTGTGTTTATTTTCAAGATACGAGCTATTATTCCACGAGTATATTGATTTTTCCTCACATTATTACTTTTTGCTTCATTATTTGGTTTGAGGGTTACATTACAGACACAGTAATTAAATTTTTCCACCTGTTCTAGCACTTAAATATTTAACATTATCTTCAATTTTCCTTTTGTTTTCCAATAAACGCTATGATCTTTGACTTTTCTACCGATATATTTCAATCATAATCCTAGATCAATCTTCCTAACCTGCACATGCTTATTTGCAATATATCCTCTCTGTCTTGTATTAAGAGCATGTCATCAGCAAAGAGTAACATATTTAATGCATTATTGTTATTTATCTTTACTACTGATGGTATTTCGTGTATTAATATTCTAGTATTATCTGCCATGTACATGTTAGATTACTATAATGATTACTAATACTTTGTATTTTTCTGTTTACACATACCTATATATCTATCAACTATCAGAACAAACACAAATGCAAACATTTTTCTCTTGCCTCTTTTCTATTTTCTCTCTTCCTTATCCTCTCCTACGTTCATCTTTCTTTCTCTCTCCCATTCTATCCTCTTTCCTAATATTTTTTCTATCCCTTTTGTACCTTGCTATAACTCCTACCTGCATCTGGTGCTTACAAAACAAATAAAAACAGCTACTGATATATAAGCAGGGTTAGAGCTCTTAGGCGCGCACCTTTATTCTTAGCCCGCATCAGTAGAGTAGTGGTAGCATGTCTGCCTCGCGTGCAAGAGGTCCCTAGTTCGAATCTCGGTCAGGGTGAGTTACCTGGATAAGGTTTTTTCCAGGGTTTTCCCTTATCCTGAAAGACGAGTGTCAGGTAACTCTAAGTTCTATGGGCCCTGGGATCATTTGAGCATCATTTCACCCATTCCATTCATCGTCCGATATGACAATGTTGGAGAACGTAAATTACACACAAAAAACCTTTATTCCTCGGCTAAATTTAAGCTCTTTGGAGAGATTGCGATTGGGATTTCATTACGGAGGGGATTGGTGCGTAGCCAACATGCTGGGCCAACATGATGCGAAGGAGACAGAGGGCGGCTGACCTAAGGAGCCACGACAGTACAGAGGGAAGGGTCCCTACAGTTTACTTGTATAGAGGCTTCCCCCGACAGGCCAGGACAACGGTCACGTACAGCAATGAGCCCAGCAGATGAGCCCTAATGCTCCCAAGGCAGGCGATCCGAGCCCCAAAGGTCCCTGGCTCGCGGTCCCGAAATGGACCCAGCAGAGGCGCGGAGACAACCGACCTACCGGAGGAGGAGGAAGTAGTTTTCCTCAGAGCATATCATCCCACCATGCACCGCTGAGACTCACCGACACTTCTACCCTGAAAGAGACCACCAGATGAGAGATGATGTGAAATGATAATGGAGATGAAATGGAGGGACAGGAAATTCGGGGGATGTAATTAACCTACCCAGCATTCGCCTAGCGATCCGGGAAACCCCCCGAAAATTCCATGGGTCAGGTAGGTCGGCCACGGGAATCCAATCCGGGCCTCCCGAATGCGGGACAGAGACGAAACTTCCTGGGCCATACCCCTCGGTCTTTGGAGACATACCACTGCGTGAAATTTTTGTTTCTAGTTGCCAAGGGAGACAGTTTTTCATACACCTTTTTCCCTTTTTGGTACATATATCGCTTTCTCCCCAACCATGCCCATAATCCCCTTTACTCTCTTTTTTCTTTCAAGTTTACTTCCATCCTACTCTATATGATTTTAATCCATGTAAAATACTTAACTTTTAATTAACATCTCTTCAACTTGCTGTGAAGATGTGAAGAGTAAGTCTACCTCTTTACTAAACGTTGCGCTGGATTTGAAAGCACACCTACAACAATGCAAAATAATTGTGTACGACAAATCCGCTTTCTCTTGCTTTACCGCTATAAAGCAGCTCTCAATAATGTAGGGGAGAAAGTTAAGCTCATGTTGTACAAAATATATGAGCTGCAGAAAGTTAATGCCAGTAGAGTAATGCAAATAATTATTGACTTTTGTCAAAAACTGGCCTACTGGTATCGAGTTTGAAAAACTCCTTGTGATTACGAGCCAGGCTCCATATATTGTTTCACCTGCTAACCAATTGAAGCCTCTATTTCCTAAGTTGAAGCTCACCCTTCACAGGTTTGTGAATCCATAAGGAAGGAAAACAGTTCATCTCTGCCCTGAAAAAGATTCTGCTGAAAGCTCCAAATCGTGTTGTGGTTTACAAAGAAACCACTGGCCTGCACCTTCCAAATTTCCCGGTCATTACTCGCTGGGGATCTTGGATCGAGTGTGCTGCTATGTTGTGTGAAAATTTTGAAAATATTAAAGAGTTTGTGCTTTCTTTGGGTCCAGCCGACGCAGGTGTAATTTCCAAGGCAGAGCAAATTCTGTTACAGGAGAAAATACATAATTTGCGGACAGAACTATATTGTGTCCATAGTTACAAGTACCTGACTGCAAATATTAAACTATTAGAAGAACAAGATTTGGAAAAGGAGAATCAGTGGGATGTTTTACTTCCGTGAGGGAGCTGTTAGATGGCTCTGCCAAAGACAAACTTCAGTTTAGTCTTCAGAAGAATCTTGACGTTGAGGATTTCGCTCCATCTGTAGAATTGCCATTCCAAGTGAATACAAGGTTTGCCCCACTGGTTTCTGTAGATGTCCAAAGCTGCTTTAGCATCTATGAAGACAGTTTATCTCCTAATAGATACAGATTTACTTTAAACAATGTAGAGATGATTAATGTCTTGAACTACAGGAACTTGATGTCCCTCCTCCCTCCTCCCTCCTCCTTCCTCCTTCCTCCTCCCTCCTCCCTCCTCCCTCCTCCCTCCTCCCTCCTCCCTCCTCCCTCCTCCCTCCTCCCTCCTCCCTCCTCTCTCTTTCCTCTTCTTCTTCTTGTGAGTGATAACTTTGATGTACTTTTTTAATTCAATAAATTTGAATAAAGGAAAGAGAAATTGTTGAGTATGTTGAAAAACATATTTTTTTCTTTCTTTACTTTTTTTGAACAACCTTTCCCTTCCTTTTTTCATCTTAAATTTGCACCTAAAAATCCTAATCCTGTATATAGGAATTAAAATACACATAAATTTGTGACTCTGCTTATGTTTGCAATATGAGATGGACCATTCTTTAGTGTATTCCTTTTTATTTATTTTACGTCAATTTAATCATTGTCATATACTGCCCTGTGACCGTTAGTTTTTATTCTAAAAGTTCCATTTTGTTATTTTAAATTTATTAAGAAAATAAGTCAAACAAAATATTATGTAAATTACCTAATATGGTTATGAAAAGTGGTTCACTGATCAAGGCGGAAACCATTGAAAAATTATTGAATTGCCATAGCAACGGCCACATCAACACTTCAGATTATCTAGATTTATAATTCTGTGCATGGACGTCGTCGAGTTAAGAAACAGTCTTATCACTGTGAGGGTACTCGATTTTAAGTAAATATTTTGAAGGAAACCGACGTTTATGAAGTTCTTTATTCATTTACGTTACAACGCTTTTTTGTTAACTTAATAACTTAATACTGAACTGAAAACTGGAATATTTAAAAAGAAGTTGAACGATTATTTCGTTTCATTTAGTAAATTAGTTACAATTCCCTTACCTTGCGTTTGGTCTCGGACGGGAATTGTAACTAATTTACTACATTTACCTTATCCAGGTAACTCAGCCTGACCGAGATTCAAACTTGGGACCTCTTGAACTTGAGGCAGACACGTCACCATCTACGATACCGAGGCGGACACCTTGATCAGTGAACCACTTTTCATAACTATATTAGGTAATTTACATAATATTTTGTTTAAATCATATTTAAACAATTTAACATTCAAACAAAATTCTTTTGTTATGCTTTTAGACTACTGTTATCATCGTTAAACACATTAAAAGTATTCCTGTTCCTTTTTGGCTACCTATTCAATCACAAGTTTACCTTCATTTGTTTCTTAATATCGTTTACTGTCCACTAAAGTTTCTTTTAATAATTCCCAATGATTTATTTTCTTAATAAATTTAAAATTACAAAATTTAACTTTTAGAATAAATAATAACGGTCGCAGGGAGTATTTACCATAATTAAATTGTCGTAAAATAAATAAAAGGGAATGCAGTAAAGAATGGTCCATCTCATACTGCAAATATAAGTAAAGTCACAAGTTTACGTACATTTTAATTCTTATATACAGAATTGCTAAAGCGCACAACAAGTTCGTCCTGAGCATATTTCAAATATAAAAACATGTATTAATAGATAGTTAAGTTAGTTTGTAATTAAAGTAAATCATGCTGCGCGCGCATATTGAAGCTGACAGACGTATCCAGTTGTCTATCATGGCGGAACTGGCGAGTACTGTTAAACATGGGCGCGGAGAGTCTTTTCGAAGTGGTGAAAAGATAACAATATTGAATGTATTTAACAAGTTCTGTGAAAAATTTCCAGAAGTTGTTATTGATGAAGTGGTGAGGTTAACATCTGAGTTTACCAGTGTGTCGGTGTCCAGCATTTATAGTGCACGCAAACAAAAAGCTACATTCAGTGAAGTTTCAACTCCCAGCAAGAACAGACCACGTGCCAGATGTCTATGATGGGTTTGTGAGGTCAGCAATCTGCCGAAAACTTCATAAATTCTTTGTTAACAATGAACCTCCCACCTCAAACAAAGTGATGCTAGTAGACGCAGCATTTCATGTAGTAACACCTGATAACTGGAGTGCCTGTGTCCAGCATGTGATTCGCGAGAAACAAAAGCTCTGGGACTTGGAGGGCATTATTGACACCGTCGTGGAAAAATGCGTGATACTTTTGGGGGATGATAGAGCGATCGACACGGAGACGTCGGACCTGAAGGGTATCGAACCAATTTCCAGCTCAGATTAGAGGAATGCAATTGACGTAAGTAGCAGTTAATTTTCATGCATATTAATGGTGTGCTGCGTGATACTTAGCTCGAAGAAAATGCCTTTAGTGTCGAAAACTTATATTAATATTATATTTAGCGAAGCGGTAACAGTACTGTCATTTCGAACGCAAGTTGATGGGGAGTGATACAAACCAGTGTTTTGTTTACGGTACTTTATTCCCTCGTTAAACATAATATAGCAATTAGATATATATCTCGATGTTCATGTTGTACTTCTCTCAATTGGGAAGACGTTATTCATTTTTTTTAAATCTTGGCCATGCAGAGAGAACGTAATTTCAAAGACATCACAGAGCGACCACATTTAAAACAGTTGACTATCGACTAAAGCCTACTGCAATCTCCTCTTCTCCTTGTAGATACAAGATAACTAATCCTTGTTTCACATAAGCTTGGCCCATATCTCTTAAAGGTCACGTGACCTTATCACCTCTCATTGACTGCTGTTGTAGTATAGACTATTGTGCGGTAAAAATTGGTTCGCTATTTAACATGGTGATATATCTTTATGTTGGAAGAGAATTGTCAAATTTATATTTTTGCTGCTGTTTAAATTAAATATATTACGCAACACAGTTGATCTATCCGAAATGCATGTTAACTGTTAAGCGAAGTAAAGAGGAGGTTCCTTTGCTCAGAAGCCCGTCTTTCACATGACACGATAGCACGTGCTTCAGCGGTAGTGATGACATATTGGTTTATATGACTTTTATCACTGATCTTGTTTTGAACTGGATTAGTCATTCGAAGGTGTTTTCTGCCGAGTGCGTGAGCTAAATTAGTTTGTTGATCGTTTATTATTTTCCCTCCGGGACCTTTTTTTACTTGCCCTTCCGGTTCGAGGCGTTGCTGTCACGTTGCTTTGGTTTTCCGCCGTTCCTCTTTGGGGGCGCTGCGGTGTCCGAGGCTCCTTGGGTGGCTCCCTCAAACCGGTAGGGGAGTAGTGTGCCTGGCTCGCGTCGCGGCTGTGTCTCTGGGTAAGTCCTTCATGTTCGGGTTTCCTTATACTCTCTTTGGGTTTTCATGCGTTGACTTTTGGTGAGCCGTGTTGTTTTATGGGGCTCTTTCCTCTCAGTTCGGGACCAGAAGTTGATGGTTACTTTATGTGTCTGGGTTGATCAATACAAAATGTAGCTGGAAGTAAATACTGTATGATATAGGACAGAAGTTTATTGTTATTGTATGTTTATGTACTGGTGAGCGCAAAGTATAGCAATAAACCAAATTCAAATTAAGGTTTGATAAAAGCTTTATGGTTTTAATTAATTTCATGACCCTGGTTTGGCCCGCACAAACAGTATAATATAGGGAATAGACATTAATAAAAACGTAGTTCATAGAAGCAAGCTTACAGTGATGAACTCATCCTGTAAGCAGCACCGATCTCACCCTAACGGCAGGTAGGAGACCCTTGTCCTTCAAAGGGATATTATGGGCTACCTGTGACTACTGAAAGATACAAACCAAAATTCAGCGCTTAAAAAGATCTACTTTTTTGTATTATAAAACTCCATCTTATAGAATTTACCAGCTATGCAGAAGTCATTCAAAATGAAGAGGACTTTATGGGGTATTGCCAAAAAGAGCATTATATATAGATATATATATATATATATATTTAATTTTTAATTAAATTATCTTAAACATATGGTAATTTGATCAAAGTCATTAGAGCCATTTTTCAGAAAACCTTTTTTTTTTGCATATAATGGCTAGTTCGGTTTAAGGAATATTAAAAAGAAAGTTTATTGCATTCTTGAAAGACGCTGAACTTAAAATGCCGAATTTCATATATAACCAACTTTTCAAGGTATGTGTTCAGACACCAAGTCGCGTGCGCGTGGGTGCATGTATGCTCACAAATGCATACTATACGACCACGCGGTTCGATCCCAGGCGACCGCAAAGTGAGATTGGTGGTGTACAACACGGTGCTGGGGCGGATTTTCTCCAGGATCTCCGGTTTCCCCCGCCATCTCATTCCACCGGTGCTCCATCTTCATCTCATGTATCATCAGTGTCATGTTTCTGCGGTGCCGTATGTAGTAAAAGCGGGCGTTAAACACTACACATTTCACATTTCATACGACCACGCACAGTGAACACTTTCTTATTGGTTCTTCTTAATTGAGGTAGTCTCAAAACATGCTTTTCCGGTGTTATTTTGCGTAGGACATAATACCTTTTCTGTTTACCATTAGTTGGCGAGTTAGTCTCAAAACATGTTTTTCCGGTGTTATTTTGGGTGGGACATAACTTTTCTCCTTACCATTAGTAGGCGGTACAGAAGTTTATAAAATGATAGAAAACAAACAAAAAGTACTTTTGAGTACTGTGCTTTGAACCTATGGATTAAATTCCATTTTGATTCCTAAATAAGGCAATGAGGTGGCACTTTGCCTCTCGTGTACCACCAATATAATATTTATTCGTTTATAGCTAAGATCGTGTAGAACGGACGACCATCCCAGTCTAGAGAGAACCATGAACGACATTTTGACCAAGCAGGCCGCTAGTGTCCACCGGGTAAAGTCAGGCATTCGTGCCATTGTTCGACATCATAAGCAACGGAACTCAAGAAGCCTCTTGAAAGATAGAAAAGAAATGGAACGAAAGGAGCACATAGAAAAGAAACCATGGTACATGAGGAGGTACTGTTGACTATGAAAAACTGAAGGTGAAAGTGGATGGTTAACGAGAATCGAACCAAGAATATCCCTAATGAAACCTTTACACGTTACAACTTCATTTTCTCTCTTAAGTTCACTCATGAAGACTCCAGCTTCAATTTATTGGGACACGGCAAGCAACAACTTTATAAATTCAATGAATCCTGGCTATTGAATCTGTCAATTGTACAACTTTAATTTGATAACGACAAAACGGTAACCTTACTATGGCGTCAGGAGCTGCGATCACATTCGTCGTATTTACATACCCAACGCAAATAAAAGAATGTGAACTCTCTGCGGAAGCCACGTAGAGGAGAGATGTAATATTGAAATTCTACGATAATATTATTGGAGGAGCTCAAGACTAATAACGCCGTGCTGCCAACTGCTAAACAGATCAAGCCATCTATAACATCCGAATTTGATGTTTAATTATGGTTTTTTACTTCAACTGTGATTTCGTTTATAATTATGAGGACAATAAATTTTGAATAGGCTATTTAAATCATCATTAAAACTCTAGTAACTTCAATTATACTGCAAAAGGTACTTTCCCAAATAAAAACTTTGTAGTTTTCTTTTTAATTCTGGAGAGTATACCTAGATATAGATTGGGAGTGGGCACAAAAGGGAGTGTGACACTTAATGCATTGCAAACTATATAGATCTATCGCAGTCGTTGAAGTCCCTAAATGTTCTAGGCTCAAAGTCATACGGCTGGTGCTGCTAAAGACGGCGATGAACGACAGTCGTCCAGCAAGCAGCCCTCTGTTGTCCACGGGAAAATGTCTGTCCATTTAACGCCAACTGCTGATATCACCACAACTACAAAGCCTAGGAGCACCGCAGAAAGATGAGAAGGAAGCCGGAACAAAAGGGAAAATAAATTGTGTTACCTACGATAAACCTAAGATCAAGGTGGCAAACCGATAGCAATCGAACCCGGAGCCTCCTGTGTGTAATGCGCCTCACGTTATCACATACAGTACGGACGATGGTTCTGTGCCGGTGGAGACCGTGTGCGCAGTCGTTTAGAATCCAGTTGCTGAGTCTATATTCTCGGACATGCGCAGTACACTGAATGGCTAGTATCGTGAAAAGGTGTGACCGAGTAACTTCCAGCGCTTCAGTGCCGGCACGTTAAGGTTTTAAAGTTTTAGAAATTGTGATTACTAGTCGAACTGGTTATTAGCGTTTTGTCTGTGTGTATGTGTATGTGCTTTTATATATTTTCCTATTTAGATTAAAAAGCCTCCAATTCAAAGCAAACTTGGTGGAAAAATACTTCACAGCCAAACCGCGAACCTATTAATAATGTCAGTCTATTATGAAACGGGAAGCAGTTTCTGGCGGTATGCTAATAAAATGCAAGGGAGGGTAAGTGCAGCAACAAAAGTATCTGAGAGGAAATTCCGTAAAATAATTAAATAAGGGGAGATATGTGAGGCACAAGTGACCTCCTTTGAAACATCTGGAAAGTACATAGTGTACCAAAAACAATCACTGTCATTGATAACTTTGATAGGTGTGTAATTCACCAAGCAATTTATAATTTGTATATTCAGGAGAAAACTGTACTCACTGTCAAAATTTGGGACTCCTGAAACATCAAAGTTGCATTAAGTTTAAAAGGGGAAGCACGAGTTTAGACTATCTTATGTGGCATAAGTTTCAAGTGGAAGAAAACAAGGAAAACAAGGTCTTGTTATAGGAAAGGGTATATGAGAAATTGGCGCGTGTCATATTTTCGTGCATTAAATGGCTTAATGACGAAGGAAGGTCGGTTATCTATGAAGATGAAACATATCTTCATACGAGAATCGGCTAACTCACTTCCCTGCGATACAAGCCACAAAGGCATCACCCCATATTTTTATTTGTATGTAAATTAAAACATCTGTGAAAGCAAAGAAGTAAAACAGTAAAGAATATCTGTTGTTTCTCAGTGGCTAATATGAGGAAATGCTCATATATCTTAAGTTTTATCTTAGCGTTTTAGTAAAGACGAGTCTGTGAAATATGGCCGTGCTGCATTGTCTTCCATCTAGCACTAGCAGAAGATGTAAATGACGGTTGGGCATAGACTCTCTCCAGTGCGCGAAGAAAGTAGGTCACCGGCACAGAACTATCGTCGCCACTGTAGACATCTCGCTCTGTTATTAGAGAGTACAGAAATAAGTAAATGTTCAGAATCTAGGTTTTAAGTATTACAAATATTTCTATTAGTGTCTAACGATTGCCCTTAAACCCAATAATACATGAGATGAAATAACCAGAGGCTGGCTCCGTAGCTTAGTCGGTAGGGCACCTGTCTGCCATGATAAGAGGTCCGGGGTTTGCTTCCCGGCAGTGCGGTTGGGGATTCTTATCCGACTTAGATAATAATTCATCTTCCCTAGAGTCTGGAAGTATGAATGAGAGTGTGAATGTGCGCGTGATCTAATTATTAAAACCCAACTAATACGAGTTAACACCTTCGATATGTTCCAAAGGAGAACAGAGGCCGATATGACCATAGGAGTTAAAGACGGGTTATAAATGGAACCAAAAAATAACTAGACGGAATAAAACTATCAGTACTAATATTTCCAAAATATATTTATCTTCTCTACTCGTTATGATGCATCTAAAATGCAAAATTTTATAATGTTAGTCTCTCAGAGGGATATTCCCGTAAGAGCCAATTTTTCTCATGTTACCATCTAAGGGTTAAAACAAGGAAAAGGAATCTATTATAATAAGTATATTCAACAGAGTAGGAATACATTATTTTATTAAGCGGGGACAGAAGTGCTGTTTTACTTATTTTCGTGAAAAAATATAATTTGGGTTTTTTGTTGCAAAATATGCACCATAATTTATTTTACTTGTTTACAAAGTTCCATTCCCGTAGGACAAACGCATCACCTGTTTTCGACGCCATTTTTAAAACTCCTGCTAGTTAAATAGCCATCCATGCTTTAAATGGCACACCCACATGTTTGAATGCGGAGAGCTTACGAACGATTTGATTTTAAAATACGCGTAGCCTATTTTAACAAGCTTTCATATGAATCCCCCAGATGGCAGTGATGTTTCCGTATGTTTTAGTCGGTCCCTTGATATACTTCCTGTGTAATGGCGCGAAATGTTTCTTTATACTTTATTTTGTTGTTCCAGTGTTTTAGAAGTGATACTTGGCGTTTAAAGTTATTATCTTTAGGTTTTCTCCTCTTTGCATTATATTTATTATACTCAAGTGTCCATTTGTGCCTAAAGTTACACCGTAAGTTGTGATAAAAGTTTATTTCAGTAAATCTACTTAGAAAAATTATGCGCTGTGAAATTGAAGAGGTTAAGGTACCTATATTCATTTATATGGTGCTGCATTATTTAACTGTTTTAGAATGCCAAAGATAAAGGGTAGTAGAGCCGCTTTGTGTAGATTAATGAATAAGATCAAAACAGATACTTCAGTTGAAGTAAATCAGGAAGTAAATGAGACTCTAGCACTGTAAAAGAAAAACATAAGCCTTTCTAAATTGGAGGCGCAATGCAGTACCTATGAACCAGAGGAGAATGTAGGCGAGAGCAAATATATTATTTTAGATTTTAGCCACTTGAAAGAACTGATAAAATATTTAGCGTGCCCACATCGTTTTCACAAATTCTGAACCTGGTGAGGCTTTACACCTTTGGTTTTGCTTCTCAATTAGCGGTGGAATGTGAAAATGGACTACTATTTCAGTAAATACATCTAAAACCGAAGGCTCAAAAGGCTACTGGGAGGGATGAAGGTGTCAGTTACACTGCTGAAGCTTTCTAATGTAAAGAAATTATATATTTTTCATGTAAACTGCGTGCAAAACTTTAAAGCCATTTTCTCAAGATCAGTGTTTTTGTTATTTTTCCATAATCAAAATCTATCTTATCCCACAATATTACAGCTAGAGCTCTGAAAATTGTACACACTATACTTCAGAAGCTGTGCAACAAACTAGTTTATGGGAATTTTGATATTGGTCATAGTTTAATTTTTAGAAAATAATTACTATGACCAAGTACTGATTTTTTTAGTTTTTCTCGCCTTGATACATAAAATATTTTTTTAAAAAAGTAACTATGCAGAACTTCAGAAATCCGATCCTTTAATTTGTTATCAAGGTATTAAGGAATTTAATTGTATCAAAATGAGATTTGTTGTGCAATATCCGTCAAAGAAGATTTTAGGTAATAAAACTGTATAAATTAATTCATATATCAAGAATGCAGTTACATATTTGAATGAAAACTGGTGCACACTAGAAATATTTATACAAAAATATTGAGGCTCTAGATTTAGTAGTTTAGAAAATCACTTTTAGCACTTCGGTCCTCCCTAAATAAACGATATGTGGATTATGGCACAAAAATTTCAAGAGAAGCTAATTGTGCGCGGCTTATAAGAATGTTTATTAATATTAATAATAACTACTTATAACCCAGATTAATAATAGTCAAATATTAAACTATGATAAATTCATGAAACGTACGTCTTGGGCAATATTCCCACACAGCAATATACTGCTATGAACATTAAAAATAATAAATTTTTACATTATTTTGGTATCCAGTGCTACTAATAGGGTAGCTTTAATTCACCATACTGTTAGTAATTTAATTAAACATGAACAATATTGCATTTCCGGTTGCTGTTTATATGAACTTGCCCCGTTTTCTTCCCATAGAGTAAATCTTAAAGCAGTTGATCTGTACTTTTATTTCCTGTTTGATAGCATGAGACCTTATAACATCCAATGTTATCTCAACAAACCGTTCGTTTGCCATTGTTGAGGTAAGCACTCTTGTCGATCGTATGAAAGCGCACGTGACAGATTAACAAAATAACAGGTTCCGTCAACAATGCACCCTCCCAAGTTTCAATTATGAGAAACGCCTGTTAGTCGTCTGTACCGCAAAGCAAACGTGCCGGAGAAATTGCCACTCCGAAACTAGTGCAGGCGTCGTGACGTGCGTATAGCCATGATTATTACCACAGCAAGGATTTTGGTGGTTCACATAAAAGTTAACACAGTCTCATTCCATGTTTACATAATGTTCTCTAAATCCAAATAGAATTTTCTGCATCTCTCTGTTTCTTTTTCCACGTTGTGGCTGCAAGGCGTCTATTGGAATGAGATATTCTCCTCCTGCTTCTGTCAAGAGCAGGGTAATTCCGGTCTACTTCTGCTCATCTAACATTCCTTTTATCACTCCGGGTTCTGCAAGACTTTAAGAAGGAGCTAGGAGAAAGAAAATTGGAGACAATCACAAGTGAAATTGCAGCAAGTGCTCGGAGAATATGGGGGTGGGAACTGATGCTCCATTGTTGGAAATAAAGGATGAAAATTAAGGTTGCCAAAAAAACAAAAAGTCACAAAAAATAAAGCAAAAAGAAAGCTTATAAAATGAACACCAGCAGAGAATAAAAGTTAAACGCAAAATTACGGCGATATTACCATAACCCGTTTTAAAGTAACTAAAAGAGAAGCATTTATGTTAAAAGCTAACGAGGAATCAATAAGGGAGAATACTGAAAACTTATACACTCAGTACCAGGATAAAAGAATTAAAATTGAACAAGGTGTACGACCAATGTATGCTCTTCGTTCTTCTACGGCTGCAAAATAGCGTAGATCGGTATTTCATATGTAAAATTCGTAGCTTAAAACCTCTCCCAATACACAAGATTCACTTTTTAATTAAACTAAGTAGGAAAGTTCCATCTGTACGTCAATTTCTGAACGTCTAAGTTACAAGTCTGTTAAGTGTCCTTAAAGAAATACATTGATGAAATTTCAACATCATATAGATACAAACGACATTTTTTTCAAAATTTTGCCTTTGAGTGTTCCAGCAACACAGTGCTGTTCCATTTTGATAGCTTTTCTTATTTCCAATAAAACGTATTTTACTTACAATTAAATACAAGGTAGTCAAAATATTAGTTTTACATGATGCGAATATGACTTAATCCCGCAATAATTTCAAACTAAGAGTCGAAAGGCTTACACAGAATTTGTTACATTACCTTGTATTTTTATCACAAATATGTAGCAATTTCCTGAATCTCTGTCTAAACTAAAGGAAAATATATACCACAATATAACCCTGAAACAGTTTGAAACATTTTGGATGCAGTAACATGCAAGGAAACTACAACTCCACAAAACGCGGTTGAACGTGTATGCGATTTTTACTATGGGGTTAAAACGTAAATGTATAAACTAGAGGTAAAACTTAGCACTGTATCATTCACTTAAATTACTTGATCTCCCTTGCTTCCGGGCTTAACCTCCTTTTACATACATTATGAAATATACACATGACTCATAATAGTATATTACGATATGAGATTTGCAATGTGTTATAAGATAAACGCGATTTATAAATGCACTTCACAGTCGTATCCTGTACAGCATTTATTAAATGATAAAAGTAATAGATACATATACATACCGGGTGAGTCACTTGCCCCTGTATATATGCAATGTGCTAAGTGACATTTGTGACTTACGCCTTCCTCGAATGTCTCCTAATGGATGGTTTGCAGAAGAGTTTATAGAGGAGGGATAGATAACTCAGTGCATAAGTGTTGTATTGGCAGAAAGCAATCACTATGTATGTCAATTCCAAAAGCACCATACCCAGATACGCTGCTGTAGTAATTTTAGACGAGTTTGCAAATGTTATACATTAGCATACATTCACACACAGCTTTAAACACGCCCCTGAAGGAACGACCTATCACATACCTCACTTGACAATAACATTGGAACAGAAAATCGATGATCTACACAGTGGGACCAATTGATTTTAAACCTTCAGCCAACATGCGTTTTTTGTTGTACAGCCATGTCAAGAAATGCGAAGTATTAGGTAGACTGTTTTCGGTCCTACCACAAATTACGGTAGGTTTAAGCTCCTACAGTAATTATATGTAGTTTTATTTGTGTTAAAAGTACCGAAACGAGCTCAAAACACTTTATGGGGCTGTAAAAAGCGTTTAAAGTTTCGAGGTGGGGTCTGAGGTCTGCGGTGACATATGCGTACAAGAACTACTACTCGCAAGGTAGCGTTGGCTAAATCCTATTATACGGGTTACTTCACCCCTGTACCTCTTCAAGTTGGGTTCAAACCCTTCGTGCTCATCTCAAAAATGTCACTATCCTTTGTTTTACCTCTTTAGGCCTATATTTTGATATTATGACACAAATAGCGTCTTTTGTATCACTATAGATGTTTACAAAATATAATAATCACCATGTTTTCCACTGCCAGACATAAATTTATAGTTTGTAGTAGATATTATATTATGGTCGGTATTTTGTTTGACCTTTTCAACCAAGTTTCAAACACTTCACAAATGCAAAGTGGCTTTAGCTATGTGTGCCTGCGGTAATATCGACGTGAATGAACGCTCTATTATTTAGATATTTAGTATTTGAAACCTTTCCACGAGTCAGGGTTTTTGTCATAACTATGTACTCAAACGACGGATATGTTGACATGCAGTTGATCTCTGGATGAAAGATGTGTAATGCATTGTCAGCAAAACGCCTGTATGATGAAAGATTTCCAGGATGAAGGGTCCCTAATCTCAAATTATCGGAACTTAATTGTTGTGTCTTTGGCTCACAAGAGAACCAATAGCAACAATAAATAAATTAGTAACTAAAATACAAACAATAACGACTTGGAGAAAGGGAAAAATTAGCAAAACAATGTGACGTCGTTTTGAACCTAACCTTTGCATCACCATATTCCAGCAGCTAACCTACTCGATAAGCTGCCACGTATTCTATGTCTCTCTTTGGGAAAGCATTCTTTCATGACCTCACTAGTATTATGTGCATGAAAGGCCATCGTTTATTTAAGCTTTTCCCAGCTTCTTGGTCCGCATTCAGAGCTGTAAGTACTAATGCCACAGTCAGCCGTGAGCTGCCGTGTAGTGAAGGTCGAGCCTACCACGCGATACGGTGACGCTGTTTTGCCTGTTGTGCGGTGTTGAGGTTCAGCGGTCGAATTACGGCTTTTGTTCTCAACGACTCTCAGTTATTTTATTTCTTATTATTCTTTCCTTGGTGCCTCAGCGTGCCTGAAGCCTGAGGCCGGATTTTGTTTTTGTGTTCATACGGTAATAGTGCTACTGTTAGCATGGAAATCTACGGCAGAATAAATACACTGGGAGTGAAATTTGAGATCACTGCTACGAGGCCAACGGCATTAGAAGTTCATGAATTTGTTGTAGATACCATGAAGCTTACTGCTGACCAGGTGGATACGCTACAGTTAATTGCGCGGGATCGAGCAATTTATATAAAGCTCATTTCGGTGGTTCTACTGGAAAGGCTGATAGAGAAGTTTGCTGTTAACGCGGTGTTTACGTATGCGAACGGGGAGCGTACAACAGTTACAGTCGAAAGGGCCACAGGCAATACCACCACGGTGCGTGTGTTTGATCTACCGCCGGAGATACCGAACGAGGTAATACGACAAAAATTGGAACAGTATTGCAAAGTTTATGAAGTTCGGAGAGAGCAATGGGGCAATGCGTATAAAATACCTGTGACTACTGGTGTTCGTGCTGTGAAAATGGCTCTGAAAACCACGATTCCTAACACCATCATGGTTGTGGGCTATCGTGTTACAGTGAGTTACGCTGGTCAGGTGAAAACCTGCTATGTATGTGGGGAACCCACTCACGTCAAAGAGAACTGTCCCAATAGAAAGACGGTCTTACCTGTACCATCACTTCTGCGCAGGGAGCCCCAGGAAACACAAAAAGAAATTGCAGTACAAGAGAGTGTAATCCAGTCGCCGGAGCTGCCACAAGCAACACAGATGTCCCCTGTGTCCGCCGTCATAGTAGACAGTCAACCACAAATGGATCCGAAACCAACGGGGTCCGAGGACTGCCGTGAGGAGGTGACGTCGCCCGATTGTACGGAGGCGGGAGTTCTTGTGACGGAGAAGCGTAAAATTGGTGCTGCGACCGCCCCCCAGCCTACCCATATATCTTCGGGGACCAATTCACGAAAGAAAGCCAAGAAGTCGAAAACCGCCCAGTCTTCTGGAGAATGGAGTGCTTCAGTCACGCAGGACGCACCGTCGATGTCGAGCGCTGATGAGTCCACTCTAGAAGACGGTGATAAATCTGCAATGGAGGTGGTGTCAGGGAAGGTTCCGGGAGATGCATTGCAATCAGTGTCTGTGACAGTAGACGCAACTGGTAGTCCTGGACAACCTCGAGTAGTGCTCGCTTCCAGAGACCCTCGTCTCAAACCACCGAACGCGCTAGCTAAAGTTTCAAATTCTCAATAGTTGTCCGAACCATTATCATACCCCTGCACTGGTTTCTCCCTGCCTTGTATTTCTGGAGTCTCATGACTACGCTACCTCGGATTCAAATATTGGCTACTGTCAATTTTAACGGCATTAGAAATCTACGAAATCAAAAATTGCTACATCAGTTCCTCACGACGCATGACGTGGACGTGTGTTTCCTGCAGGAGGTTAATACGCATAATTTGTCAGCCCTGTATAATTATAATCATGTGGTTAACTTGGGTCCAGAAGGCAGAGGCACTGCCCTACTCTATCGCCGTGGTATCCAGTGTTCTGACTTTCAATTACATCCATCTGGGAGCGTCGTATCGGCTGTGCTGGATAACATTGCTCTGATTAACGTTTATGCTCCTTCCGGCTCCAATCGACGACAGGAACGTGAGCAGTTCTTTCAACAGGCGTTGACAGCCCATCTACTTTCCGGTAAGGAGTGTATTATTGCAGGGGATTTCAACTGTACGCTTCAGGCTAAGGATCAGAAAGGCGCTGCCAATATCAGCCCAATGCTTCTGCAGTTAGTGACGCAATTACATCTACGTGATGCCTGGGAGCTGCAGCATGGTAATACGGTGCAATTTTCCTTTTTCCGAGGCGCCTCTGCATCCCGACTGGATCGTTTTTATTTATCTGACACCTTGGTTCCCCATTTGCAGCGCATTGATGTTCATTCCGTTGCCTTTAGTGACCACCACGCCGTGACGTGTGCCCTAAACCTCACGGCTCCTAGTCTAGATACTGGAAGGAGTTACTGGAAAATCAATTCAACCCTATTTCAGGATGAGGACTGTCGATTGCACTTTGCTACAAGATGGGCAGCTTTAAAACCCTCGTATCACCGTGCCTACCGTAAATCAGAATGGTGGGCCGTTACGGCAAAGCCGGCCATCAAAGCATTCTTCAAAACAATTAGTTTTGAGAAGGCCCGTGAAAGAAGAGAGGTGATGCAATTTTACAATGAGGTGCTTTGGAATCTACATGAGCAGCAGAATCGAGGTGCCGAGGTCGCTCCGGCTATCAGGAGAATAAAGGAAATAATTAAAGGCAAACAAGATAAAATGCTGCAGGTTTGCGCCATTCGGTCCCCCTTATCGCACGCTCTCTCCGATGAACAAGCCTCCTTTTATTCATTGGCCAAGGCACGCTCTCATGGACAGGCCAAGTACATTTCATCGCTCAATGACGCAGCTACTGGTGTGGTGTTACACGGGACACGCCAGCTATTGCCTTTTCTTCAGGAGCAATACCAGCGCCTATTTGGCGAGGCTCAAGCGGAACCCATGGTTAGCGCGGCGGCCCTGAGTAGCCCCGTGGCTCACATTAGTCAGTCCACGGAGGAGAATCTACAAGGTCCCATTACGGAACGAGAAGTACATCAAGTGGTGCAACATTTGAAACGCAATACGGCGCCTGGCCCGGATGGTCTTTCTTATGAATTTTATCTTGCATTCTGGCCGATAATTAAGGATGAGTTTGTTGCAGTGTTACAGGAATTATGGGATGGAGGCTGGTTTCCAGAACATTTCGCGGATGGAATTATAATTTTACTCCCGCGGAAACACTGCCCTCAGGCAGCGATGTAATTTCGCCCAATAACACTGCTTAATGCAGATTACAAAATCTTAGCGAAGCTTTTGGCCAGCAGACTAAAACCAGCATTTGAGGAGGTGCTCCATGTTAATCAAACAGCTCTTCAACGCAAGAACATTATTGGTGCCCTTACGGAATTAAGAGATGTGGTCGTCCATCTTGAGCAGCACCATAGCTCCTTGGCATTAGTTAATCTGGATTTTCATAGAGCTTTTGATGGAGTTCAGCACTGGTATATCTGGCGGTGTTTGCGCGCAGCTGGAGTACCTCAACAAATGGTAGCGGCGATTCAAGGGCTTTATCGCCAAGCGTCGTCAAGAATACTTTGTAACGGCTTTTTGTCGACACCTATTCCTATACGACAATCAGTCAGGCAGGGGTGTCCCTTATCTATGGGACTGTTTGCCTTGACACTCAATCCATTACTCCAGATGCTACAAGATAGACTGCAAGGCTTAAATATTGCTGGGGAACGCCTTAAAGTAATGGCTTATGCGGATGACGTGACGGTTTTGGCCAAAGATCACCAGGATATGGAGGAGATAGCCACGGCGATTGTGACTTACAGTCAACTTTCGGGAGCTCAGCTCAACGCCCACAAATCAGAAATCCTTCCATTAGGTACCTGGGAACATCCACCAACTTTGCTGCATATGAAAGTGCTTCCACAGACCACTATACTGGGGGTTATATTTACCTCTAACATATCAGAAATGATTTCTCTTAATTGGACCCAGAGGCTCAACGCACTACGTTTTAACTTACACGAAGATCGCTCTCGAAATCTAACGTTGTTGCAACGCGTCTGGTACATTCATACTTATGCCTTGAGTAAACTGTGGTATGTAGCGCAGATTTTGCCGCTCCCTAAGCAGTTCGCCCAACGTTTAGAGACTCTGCTCGGATACTTCCTGTGGACGGGGAAAGCATATCGAGTTGCTCGATCGCAATTGCGTCTTCCTCTAAAGAAAGGTGGTTGTGGTCTAGTGGATGTTGACAACAAGTGTATGGCGCTGTTGGGAAAGAGAGGATTGTCCTCGTTACTTAGCAGTGAGTCTCCGATTGACAAGAAGTTTTGGTATGATCAGTTACATACCGTGGGGAGACCGACACGGGAATTTAATCGTTTGGTTGCCAAGCTTCGTGCTCTTGAAAATTCTGGGGAGCGACTGGAGAATTTTCTGACTACCAAGAACCTCTATCGTCACTTGACGAAGCCAGGTATTCAACGACCCAATGTAGAAACAAAATACAGTCGTGACTGGAAATGCTTTTGGGCCAACGCAAGCAACTGTAACCTTCCGTCGATATGGAGAGAAACGGTTTATGAAGTGATTAATGAAACGGTTCCAACTGCAGAAAAGATGTGGCGTCACGGGAGAGTGAATTCGAAGATCTGTGGCGTATGTGTGGAAGATGATACACTTGAACATCGCTTGTACAACTGTCAGCGGGCTGACTTGATTTGGACCTCCATCCAAGACACATTACATAAACTTCGTCCAGAAGAGTACTTACGTTCGGTACCACAGCTGGTACAACTGGAGTTTCGTTTCAAGGACAAGAAATTTCACAATTTTGCTGTGTGGTTGGTTGCTGGTGCACTACATTGGCTGATAAAAGTAAGGCGAGGAGCCACTATGTTGGGAAAGCACCTACGTATACTTTTGAAAGAGCAGAGATGGACCTCTATACGGAAGAAAACCTTACGTTCTCTGGAGCCATACATTTATCATTTGGAACAAATGCAGATCTAAGAACCATCTAAGCAAATAGAACCCTTCATTTGTCTCACAGTACAAGCCAATAAAACAAAGGAAAAAAATCTTACCCGGTACCCATTCCCGTCTTAAATAAATAAAAAAAAATAAAAATAAGAAATAAAAAAAATTAAAAAAAAACATGGAAAAAAAGAAATAAAAAAATAAAAAAAGAATAAAAAACAATAAATAAAATAAAAAAAAATAAAAAATTAATAAAAAAAATGCTGAGTTCGTATAGTACCTAATAAAACGGCACATCTGAAATAACGGCTTTTATGCTAAAAGAGCCATTGCTTGCACACTAGACTATAAAGTGAGAGTTGCATAGATAGTAAATAGTGGCACCTGAATCACCTGATATAATAAACAATCTTACATTTACAATGTCAATAGGGGTTTGATATGCACCTGTTATCGTGTCTGCCTTGCGTTCAAGGGGTCCCAAGCTCGAATTTCGGTCTGAGTGGGTTATCTGAATAAGGATATTTCCGAGGTCTGCGGTTATCTTAAAAGGTGAATGTCACGTTACTCTAAGATGTAATGAAACCTTCGGTTCATTTGATCATATTTTCACCCATTTAGAGTTTGTATAATTATTAAAAAAATTAAATCTCTGGGACACTTATATACGATGAATGCCGTTTATCATCTAGTTAATCATAAGATAGTGGATAAAGTACCTACCTTGGAGAAATTTTAGTTTAGAAATGCATATTTGCAATCTTAATGATGCCCTAACTTCATCGTGAACTTCAATATGTACCAGTAAAATGTTTAAAGCTATTTTAATACTCCCCGTTCAATTTTGCAGATATTTCTATTTTATGTATTCAAATGAAGTTCAATTGTTTGAATGTAAAGACGTATTTCATTAAGACCGAAGTTTCCAAAGGGAATTTCCAAGCATTACTGCTCATATAAAAGGTGGTGCTTTTAGTTTTATTATATAATGATACATGTTTCTAGGTTAGCAGCTTTGAATTCGGTAACATAGTCGTTTATTCATGGTGGGTGTTTGCATTAATAACGAGAAAATGCAATTATATACTTTTAAACTTTCGGACCTGGCCATCTTAATCTTCATGAGTTTCTTTGCTATTACAGAATAATAGATGCCTTAAGTTGGAGAAAAGTCGCCAAAGTGCCTTTGTTAGGAGTAATTAAATTACTCAAATTTCTGGAGCTAGATCCGGAAATATTTTATGCTTGAGAAGTGTAGCGGTAGGCAAGCTACAGAACGTAGAGCAGTAGTCCATTTCGTAGAAACAAATCAGAATTTTATTACAGTGCAGAGGTTCAGATGTTCATTACAGCATACAGTGCATGGTGAATCTGCCTAAATTTAATGCATAGGTTTTACTAATTTATTTTATTTCGTTCGCTCTGAAATTGTAATTGCACAGCAGTATTGTTGCGTATAAGGTCTGAACAAGATTTGGGAAATATTTTAGTTATTGGAGGTTCGCATTTCATTTCGTGGTAAGCTCCAGGCTTTAGCAGGAATTAACAAGTTGAGACAGGTTGGGTGACTCAGTGATCAGAGTAAGCAGTGGTATTGACCTGCCAGCTCATATGTGTTCTGTTAAATCGACAGAAAAATTAAGAAGAGTCATTCTTGGGTTGCACAAGATGGCATCATAGGTTCTAAACTCTCTGTGAGGAACAGCTGAGTCGTATAATAGCAGACATTTTTTGGAATTCAGTTCTATTGAAACAATTACAGCCAGTAAGGAAGGGTTAGTCAGATCGGGGTTAGTTAGTTAATCTTCAGTTGGTCAGTCAGTTAGTTGGATGCTGCTACTTTAGTCTCATCTTATAACTTGTGAATACTTCTACAAAACTTAACTCATCAAAGTGAACCAGCCAACTCTTGTTCAGACCTCTACGATACTCTACATAAAAGGTAATATTTATTATGTATTAATTGATTCAATGTCTGTCTTGATTGCAGCCTTTATCTCTTCAAGATAAAGGAGAGCTTTGTTTGGTTTGACTTCCCCAATCTTTAAAATACATTTTTTCAATGTTATGGAGAACCCGTCACTTTAATTTAACCCTAATCATGTCCCTAACCTTTGACCTGTTTAGCTCTACCATCTTCTCCCTTATCCTTTCAGTAGATACACCCCCAGTTGTTGATTAGGTTTGTAAGTCCTTCACTCTCCTTACAATCCTGGTTTGCAACAGTATGTAAAATATGATATGATATATAACATTAATTTTTCTGCCAGCTATCTTTAATTTACACATATGCAATACATGTATTTTTGTTTAACAGAATTGTTGTGTCATTTATAGTTTACCATTCAGGATGAAGTGGATTTAATATATTATTTACATAAAATTCAACATGCTTTATATGGTTACATAATTTTATTATTCATGTAACTATTTTAATAATAGGGTATTTTGATAAAAATTTTCTAATCATATTTGAGAAAAAAATTAAGGAAAAACTTTTCCAATAAAGAGCGTCTGAGTGGGAGAAGTTTGGTATTAAAATGAAACACTGAGTTTTGTATTTATATAGATCTTTACGCCTTCTTAATACCTGATATATACGTTTAGGTATACGATACCTAAGTTATATTTCAATGTAGAATGAATAAATTCCTGTATTCCCTTAAGTGGAACATAGGGCCTTCTGAACCGCGCAATCTCGCGGCCCGTGTGCAACAGGTAGAGGTAAGTGGTTTGCCGATCAGAGAGATTCCGGGATGAGAGATCTGCCCAACGCCGGAAGTGACATAACGAGAGAGATGAGGTGGTAGGCAAGATGATGGAGCAATCGTTGGAATGCTGACGGGAGAAACCGGAGATCCCGGGGAAAACCGCCCCAGCGCCATGTTGTCCACCACAAATCTAACTTTGTGGTCGCCTGGGATCGAGTCGACAGCGGCCTTCTGAGCGCTGTAACCAGTCAGTAATGGCGCGGCCACACTTCAATGCAGGCTATAGATTAAGGAGAAACAGAGTAAAAAATTACCACTAAATGACCCTCCAATTAATAAAAGTTTACTTTTTGTATATGTGAACTACATCTCGTTTTGTACAGTGAATTCAGAATCACTCCCCTGAATAAAGAAAATGAATATTTGATATTCCTTTGCACTTTAGTAAGAGGTAACTTTAGCCCATCTTTTAGGAAATATTTTCCGATACAACTAATGCTACTCATAATATGGCAATTCCGTACATTCAAGCTAGGTGACTTTTTCAGGTTGTTTTACTCTAATTTTGCTTTCAACAGAGGTTTCTATTCATGATGTTTTGATACAAAAACCAGTTTTCTAAGAAACTCTTAAAGATAGCTGCATTAAATGTTAGCAACCAATAACTACTTGGTGGCAATACCTAATATCCTTGGTTATGCTTAAACAAATTATTTATAAATTTTAATCAAAAAGTTATGTACTTAAAAATAATGCTACTTTTTAATAAACAAACTTCAGTGGACAAAAATAGAACAGTGAACTTAGAACACAACCACCTATATCATGTGCACATTTCGGTATGACATATTAAATAGTTTTCACCAAGTGGAAGATCAGGGTTTTATTTCCGGTACCAGTGTGTGGATTTTATCCCAATGAGAGAGCTCTTCCGCGATACAATCTCCCTCTTTAGGTCCCTGATGGCCAATTGATTGAGGAGTAGCGGCCCATAGCATATACGGACCGAGAGGGTCCGAGGCAACATCCAGGAATACAACTCACTCAATGACGCTTATGATATGCAACGGTGGAAAACACAGCGGCAGTGCGGTACACCTTGGCCAAATAAGGTCATTTCACGCGGGATTAGTTATTTATTTATCTAAAATACCTTTGGAGACTTAAACTTCGTAGTTTAAGAGATTTTAAAGTATCAAGATATAGCTTTTATTCTGCCCTTGAGGCAAAGTAAGACATGTTTGTTCGCGAGATAGAAAACCTTGTATTATATTGTTTTATTTTTCTTCTGGAATTTAAATACTCCAGCGTTAAGTCATATCAGACAATGAATGAAATGAGTAAAATGATGCTCAAATGGGTCCAGGATACATAGAGCTAGACATTCGTCTTTCAGGGAACACCCTGGAAAAAACCTTATCCAGGTAACTCACCCTGACAGAAATTCGAACTCGGGACCTCTTGAACGTGAGGCAGACCAACTACCATCTACGCTACCGAAGCGGTTTCTTATTCGTTGTGAAGAATAAGGGTTATTTTGTTTTTAATAAAGTAAAAATGTCTGTATTCGAGGTCCTCTCGGGCTTCAAGCCAGGTGTAGATGTGCTGAGGTACCAACATTTCTGTTTTATAGAGATAGAAGAGTAAGCGTTCCTAGGAATGCTTTTGTACCAGACTGACTAGAGCTCATGCAAATGATACATACAATTTTTTCATTAAAGTAAAGCAGTGTCTCACGTTCAAAAGGTCTCGAGTTCGAATACCGGTTAGGGCGAGTTACCTGGATAAGGTTTTCTCCAGGGTTTTCCCTTATCCTGATAGACGAATATCAGGTAACTCTAAGCTCCATGGACCGCGGACAAATTTGAGCATAATTTCACCCATTTCATTTATCGTCCGATATGACTTAACGTTGGACAAAAAACACGGACTACGTTCAGTTCAGAAAGCAACCACTTTCTGGAATGTGCGCCAAACATAATATAAAAAGCGGAAGAGTATGCAGGTATTTCAACCACAGGGGAAGAAAACCACAGACAAAAGCAAAAACGCCAACGGAAACAACGTGGAACGAAAACATTTCAGAGAGCAAGGCAAGCATACAGTGTAATGAGATAACTAAGCAGGTAATTGACCTAGGTCAATATTACCATGAGTACCGCATTACGGACATGCACTTCACTGTTAATGATAATAACCACAGAAGGCACAAAAACCACTAAATATGTACATATACATGGATTTATTATTACCGGAGTAAACACAAACAAGCTCGCTAATCAATAAATAATTCATCACTTGCTCGTATGAACGTACAAACTATTTTCAATAATTTAAAAAGCATGTTGGCATGGTTACGGTAACACACACAGGGTTTCTGACAACTGCAGAAAGAGTTTTGTGCTAGTCTTTTGTATCCGAAGTTTAAAACGCTTTTAAAGAATGTAACACTTTCTCAAGTGTTGGCATATCGCAGTCATTTTGGTACTTTTCAGAATGCTAAATTATGTGATCAAAAATTACACAAAATATTAAGCTGATGTTCCAAACTTAATAGTTTCCTTGAAATTATTAAATTTACAAAATTTCAGTTCCATATTAACAAGCGTATCGTAAACCTTTCATACTTTTTTTCACAAACGGGGAAAACTTAACGTTTAAGCTCTGGACTAGTCTTTTCATTAAAAATGTATAACCTACTTCTAAAATTTGGACAAATGGTTTGCAAATGTGCTTAAAACTACACTCAATTTTATTGGGAGTCTTAAAACACAGTATGCAATTTTTTAAGGATTTATTTTTAAATACTGCACACAAAAGAGTCAATAACAGAACTACCTGCTATCTCAAAGTGGGATTAGTGCGTCTGCCTGACATTGAAGAGGCTCTGAGTTAGAAACTTGATCATAATGAGTAGCCCGGATGAGGTTTTTTCGGGCTCTTCTATTACCCTGAAAAGATAAATGTGGGTTAAGCTTAAGCTGTATTGACCTGGCGCTCATTGAATCATCACTTCATTTCCGACGTAATTACCTGGGTTAAAGAAGATTCATCATCGAGACCCCACCAAGAAAGGTAATTATATACAGCTTACATTGTTCAGGTATAACAATCTCAAAAACCTAGTAATTTCCTAGACATTAAAATCAAAGTGAATGAAGCCGATAATTTGCTGCATATTGTTGCGGCAACGAGCATAAAACTTTCGGCGCAAATAGATAACAGAGGGATAGTGTTTCACGGAGACAAAGAGCTTGTATAAGCAGAAAAAGATAGCGTCGGAGATAAAAGACTTGTCGACACAGATAAAGGAAGGTAAATGGAACATTCTAGTGATATCTTGATTTTTGTGTAGAACGTTCGATTTCTTGTTTATTTCGGGATTATCTAGAATTATCAATGAGGTATTTAAGGGAGGGACGACTCGCCAAGAGTCAGTCGTAAGCAGTAAACAGCTGATCTGATGAATGAATGAATGAATATGTAGTGTTTAACGCCCGCTTTAACTACATACGACACTGCAGGCGGTGACACTGATGATACATGAGATGAAGATGGAGCACCGGTGGAATGAGATGGCGGGGGAAACCGGAGGTTCCGGAGAAAACCCGCCTCCGCGCCGTGTTGTTCACCACAAATCTTACTTTGCGGTCGGCTGGGATCGAACACGGGCCGCCTTGGTGAGAACCAAGCGGTCTAGCCACTGAGCCACGGTGCGGCCCCAGCTGAGCTGATGTTGTAAACAGATGTAATCAGAACGCTGTTTGTTATTGCCATCGACCTTGGTAGAATGTGTTGCGTGTGTGACGTAATGTTGTTACGTGAGAATTGAACAGTGTATTTTTTCGGAAATAAAGAACATTTGGAATATCTGCAACTCGAACTTTTAATTCTATGAATCCACAAAGTCACAATATTAACAAAGTACATTAAGAACGTACATAGGTATCTTTATCAGAAGTTCGCCCGCCTCGGTAGCGTGGATGGTAGCGTGTCTGCCTCACGTTCAAGAGGTCCCGAGTTCGAATCTCGGTCAGGGTGACCTACCTGGATAAGGTTTTTTCGGGGTTTTCCCTTATCCTGATAGACGAATGTCGGGTAACTAAGCTCCATGGACTCCGGAGTCTTGAGCACCATTTCACCCATTTCATTCATCGTCCGATATGACTTAACGTTGGAGGACGTAAATTGCACACACAAAAAAATCAGAAGTTCAATTGTTTGAACTTATATTGAGACACCAAACAGTTTCTGGCCTTCTTCCAGTGCCAATCTTTTGTGCCATATTTTCATTCTCACCTCCCCAAATTCATTCTAGTGGAACTTTATTGCTTTTCCAAGGTCCATCAATGGCAGACAAAGTATGGTAACGCATGCAAAATTTTCATGTCGATATCTTACTGAAATTCACATTTTTAGAACCTATAAACCTTAATAACATACGTGTTTCTGTGTACCAAGGGAAATCATATTTCAAGCATGAAATTTCGGATATACACATTTCGTGTTTATGTGCATTAACATTCATAAAGCAATGATAAGTTTCTCGCAACAAAATAAATGTGCATTCTTATAAAAACAGTTCTAGTCAGCCATATAGACTTTAAAGATGAACTATCTTTAGTTTACTGTAAATGACCTGTGGAACCATATTCTTTCAACTTACATTTTTGAACATATATAACTGAAAAACTGTAATATATAAACAAATTTCTATAGAGCATCTAGTCTATTATTTTTATTTCGTAGCATTAGTCGGTTTTAAATACTCTGTGCTGTACGTTTACATTTACTCGTGCGTGTATATGGTATTAAAAACTTGCGATCCATTTTTCCTCGTTTTTGCAACAGATAAATGCTACGACTGCTGAATTTATTTCTGAATGAAATAAGCATCTGTTTGCGGAGATTGCACCTACATAACTAAGTACGTATTGCAGAGTATTACATCAAACATATTTCAGACAAGCTTTTACAGGAATGTAGACACTATATGTCGCAAATAATGCTACGTAAATTTAGCACATATATAACGTATATGTGAAT
The DNA here is from genome assembly GCA_030765055.1 of Mantis religiosa. NCBI lineage: Eukaryota > Metazoa > Arthropoda > Insecta > Mantodea > Mantidae > Mantis > Mantis religiosa. The sequence goes on along the minus strand of JAUKNK010000216.1, from coordinate 584,471 downwards.
TTTTCCTCGTTAGAGATAATCATTTAAGAACACGGAAAGCATTTTCGCATTTATTATTTGCTAAATTTCAGTATATAAACCGCCGTTAATACCAAATTGGGAGACCTGAACCTCCATTCCCCACGTTATGAGACACCTTGGCCTTGCACCTTTCCGAATTTGATCACGGAGCTCCTGCCTTTAACTTCATCAGATTATACTCTTTTAAGCTTTTGAAACTAGTTGATGGAACTTTCTTATTTTCGTAGTATTTCTACAGTGACTAGCTTTTATGAGCTGCCTCTGATAAAGGAGCATAATATTTTGTAAAGCTTAAAGAGTTATTAAAACATCGATTACTTAATTTTTAAGTTTTCTAATTTTTAAATAACTTTTTATAATGATAGTGAAAAAACCTCTCAAAGTTCTAGAATGGTAATTTTTCTCTCCTAATAATGTAAAAAAAGTATTAAATGGAACATGGTTAAATGTGTGTGAATATGCTATGATTTATTGTATGTTCAATTTCCCTCAAATATTCAGTATAATTTTTAAATAATGTATTATATTATTATTACTATTATTGTTACCATTATCATCATCGTCATCATTATCATCATCATGATCATCATCGTCATCATGATCATCATCATCGTCATCATGATCTTCATCATCACCGTCATCATGATCATCATCATCGTCATCATGATCAACATGATCATCATCGTCATCATGATCATCATCATCGTCATCATGAGCTTCATCACCGTCATCATGATCATCATCGTCATCATTATCATGATCATCGTCATCATTATCATGATCATCGTCATCATCATCGTCATCATCGTCATCGTCATCGTCATCATTGTCATTATCATCATAATTATTATTATCATCATTATCATTATTATTATTAATCATATTCGTGCGCACCTCGGTATCGTAGGTGGTAGCATGTCTACCTCACGTTCAAGAGGTCCCGAGTTCGAATTTCGGTCAGGGTGAGTTACCTAGATAAGATTCTCCCCGGGGTTTCCATTATCCTGATACATAAACGCCGGGTAACTAAGCTCCATGGACCACGGACTCATTTGAGCATCATTTCACCCATTCATTCATCGTCCGATATGACTTAACGTTGGAGGACGTAAATTGCAAAACAAAACAAAATCATCATATTCGCAAATTCTGTCACAATATATAGCGAGTATCAAAGTTCAAGGTAATACATGGAGCAAAATCGGCAACTGCAAGTATATAAGTTCATAAAGATTATATTTTCCAAAACAATAATAAATTAAAACAAATCACAATGATAAAAACTACTCAACATAAACATAATTCTTACAAAATACATCTCAATAAATTAATTAGCTAAAATGTTTTAGAATACAGGTAATAGCGAGAAAACCTTGTGTAGTGATCACATATATTCTCTGTTCACTATATATAATGATATAATCCCAAATAATTCAAATTAACAAAGGAACCATTACACATCTAAAGTTTGAATCGAATTTTATCACAGTCAGATTCAGGAAGCTCATAAACAAAAGAATTACACCTATGAACCAATCACTCCATACTATAAAACAAATATAGCCTCTCCTATATTAACGTTATTGGTCTAATGACTTTTGGCAGGATAACTATCCTGGGCTGTTCGTAGATTTCTGCCGTGATTTGTGTAATGTTAAAAACGTAATCATGAGAACAATTTAAAGTAAATTTAATGTCAATTTTAAACAATAAATTGTTTCACTGATACCTGTTTATTAAAACAATAAATTTGTTTGCATATATTCTAGCTGGATTTATGTCACTCGTATACATTTATTTGCATTTTAACTTCACTTTGTACAATCTCTCTTACTTGTAGTTACTTTTATTATTCATTAATGAAATGTGTATCGTCCAACGCCCGTTTTCACTACATATGACATCGCAGGCGGTGACACTGATGATACATGAGATGAAGATGGAGCACCGGTGGAAAGGGATGGTGGGGGAACCGGAGATCCCGTATAAAACCATCTCCACCGCCGTGTTGTCCAACACAAACCTCACTTTGCAGTCGCCAAGGATCAAACCCTATTGTTTACTATTTTGTTATGCTTTATAACTAGGTAGTACCTCATTGAGGAAGCACAAGGTCTGAATTGTATTGTAAATCATTTTACACATTTTCCATGAAGTATTTAAACTCCTACAGAACCAAATTTTCATACCCTCTTCATATTAACATATGAATCGTTTCTAATTAATTAGATCAACTAAAAACTTCAATGCCACGGCCGGGAGTTGAACCACGGATCTGCTGGTTTACGTCCAGTCGCTCTAATTCCTTGAGCTGCCATGGCCAACATGCCGACGAGACATTAAACTCTCCATTTAGAGTTCTCATATTCGAACTACACATTTGTGGCGACTTACTATTAAGTACTTAAATACATTAAGTAAAATAGGTTAAATATAAGTACTGAAATACCAGGATTTTTATCATTGTACACTTAATGCTAAATTTATATTGAGGAATTATTGCTTAAAGTAATAGTTTTATTACACATTCCGTAGTAGGCGCAAAGGGATCAGAATCGAAAGGGAATCGTCCAAAAGGGAAGCAGTACATGTGGCCTTGAACTTCCATAGCCCTTCTGTCTCACCGTAAGAACTATCTGAATAGCGACAGCACTTTAAGAATGACCAAGTACTGCAAATTTCAAATCAATTTAGGAAACGACTAATGCTATAAAACGGTTATTTATTTGAAATTAACTGTGTACTTTAAACAGATCTATAGTTTTGTGTCTTTAGTTTTTGTGTTATTACATTACATTCCATTTCAAAGAAATGTGTGAGCACTTCAAAGACCTTTTATGCAAAATTCAAGATAAACATTTTATTTTTATGTGTACTTTCTAATTAAAATCATTAGAGCCTTTTTAATAAAATTACAAATATTCCAAAGGCTAAAATAAAAAGTATATTTGGTGTAGGTCGAACACTTTATTTTGGTGGTTTGTTGTTCTCACACAAATGCGCGCGTGAGTCTTTTTATAATGATATTTCATACAGGGAGCCTCGAAACGTGTATTTCACGTGAAATTTTACATCCAATTTGTGGCTGGAATGCAATTCTTATATATGTCAGTAGTAGGGAAATTATTAATGGTCTCTAAACAATAGGCGTTAAGCAAAAATAGGTGCTTCCGGAAAGATGATTGGCAAAAGCTCCAACTTTTATGTTCGTTCTGAGCAGATTTTAACATGTTTTTGTTTTAAAATTTTGTAAGCTTGTTATATTACCAACATCCACACCAGACTAAGTAGTTTTCCCAAATGGCGGGACAGTAATCAGTTTATAAACTGTGCAATATCCCTAATGGCAGCTCGGTTTTGCTTTCTTTCATTTTAGTGCAACAACACGCAGAAACTGAGTAGGAGTATAGCGATGAAACTAAACACCAGAGGGTGTTAGTTTTACGTTGCCACTCCCTCCATCCTTCATCACATTCTTTTTCTAGCTTACAGCGTAGTAAACAAAACTGCTAGTGTTGATAAACTCGCCCGCAGCGGCGATGCATAAAACGCAAACAAACAAAAAAAAAAGCCTCCTGAACACTTTTGGGTTAGGCAACTTCTCTGGCAGGAAACTTTGGCGGTGCATCAGCAAGCGCCAGGCGTTTCCGTTAACTTAAAATTAAACGTTTGTTGGCTGCGCCAAGTCAGGCGCTTCTTTTTTGTCGGCTTGTCTGAAGAGGAAATATGAAACTAACTTTTCGACGCCGCTTTCTTCCCAAACGATAAATAGTTGGGAGTTTAAAGCGCCATGAATATGCATCTTCCTTAATTTTTAACCCAAGGGGGCGTTTCTCATACACAACATGTAAGATGTCCTTCATTCATGCCGAGAAAACAAAACGAGCAAGATTTAAAAAAGTACTTGGCTGTTTTAAGGAATACTGTGGTTAAATTTCCATCTCAAAAACTAAGGAATTCAAGATGAGTGTGAATTGCTCAAGCGTTATCACCTGAGGCTCACATTTGAACGATCCCAGGTTTGATACCGTGGAAGTATTCAACCTGAACAGTGGTGAATACTGGAGTGGATTCATTGATATACACGATTCTGGGGTTTCCTGAAAATTATGTCTGCTCCACTAAGTCTGATGTGCTGATTCCAAAACTGTAATCCGGTTTTTTCCTACCACGTACCATTTTTTACAACTAACAGTTATACATAAAATGTTTTGATGTTCTGCGCATAAATGTTGTGTGGAACTAGAAATACTAATAAATTCTTTGTTCGAATTAATGTTTTACAACAATGACACAAATGTAACAGACAACAATGCTAAAATTAGTCTGAAATATGTAATGTTGTATTATGTATGGAAAGATATAGTCAGACTGAAAAATTCAATGGCATAGCCGGGATTTGAACCACGGATCTTCTGGTTACCATCCAGCCGCTCTAACCCTTGAGCTACTATAGCCAACGTGCCGACATGACATTAAAATTCTTAAACTAACTTATGTTTTTCCCGCTAAACCACTTAGGAGTTCTCATAAACACAAGAAACAACTACCTTAATGGCGACTTACAACATGTAAGTGCTTTAAGGCCTAGGCTTTATAATTAATTAATCAAATTAGTTAATTAATTGACCTAATAGTGGTTAACTATAAAGCCTGGGCCTTAAAGTACTTACATGTTTTAAGTCGCCATTAAGGTAGTTTTCTCATGTGTTGATGTGAACTCCTAAGTGGTTTAGCGAGAAAAACACGAGTCAGTTGGAGAATTTAATGTCATGTCGACACGCTGGCCATAGTATCTCAAGGATTAGAGGGGCTGGACGACAACCAGAAGATCCGTTGTTCAAATCCCGGCTATGGCATTGAATTTTTCAGTCTATCTTTCCATACATTAGCCTACACCCGCCAGTTGTATTATGGACATAAATATGCATTAGTTCCAATAGCTCATTCAGTTCACTTCAAGGAAACACATCATAACCTAAAATTACTTCTAGAGAAAGTCAAATATGCAGAGATTAAATGGCAGTTATGTGGAGATTTAAAAGTTACTGGCATGCAAATAGATGGTCAATAAGTCTATGCTAAAATGCCATTTTTGTGAGTGGCATAGAAGAGTTTGATCTAAGCACTGGAGAAGAAAACATTGGAAGCATAGAGACAGTCTCGTCCAGAAATGAATATTCACGAATGCCTTTTGGGCCCAAAACACCTTCTCTTATCATATTTACACATAAAATTAGGCTTAATAAAACAATTTTTAAGGATTTAAATAAGAATGAGAACTGCTACAAATAAACCTACAGGAATTTTCCTGAAAATATCTGAATATAAATTAAAAAGGAAATATTACGTAGTTGGGTCACAAATTAGGGAGTTGTTTACCTTTGAATAAACGATGAAAGATACTCAAAAACGGGCATATATTGTTTATAAGAGCGTCATGGTAAACTTTCTGAGAAATTACAAGGATCCAAATTACAAAAATATTATAGAAGATATGCTTAAGAATTTTCAAAATGTGGGTTGCAATATAAGTGTGAGGGTACTTTTCCTGCACTCTCATTTGCACTCTTTTTCAGAAAATCTCGGTTATGTCAGCAAGATGAGCTATTTCACCGCGACGTAGAGGAAGTGGAAAGATGTGCATTTCAAGGCAAAGTGTAGAAAATTAATGTAATGTTTAAATGTATGTGATTATTTAGAAAAGATGTGAAATACCAGTTTATTATGAAGAGTGTTGCGTTGAAGTTTTAGATGTATTAACATTTATTTATTAATATAACATAAATATGATAGAGTTGTGTATAAAAATTCACATTTTACTAATTCTTATATTGTTAATATTGGTAAGGGATGGAGAAAAACTAAGTTCATATTCTGTTTCAGTGTACTCATATTAGGGATAATGACATATGAAAATAAAGACCCCAGACAAAAAGTCAAATTTTGCATATAAATTATTTATTTCTAAATACTTTCCTATTCCTCACTTACACTCATTTCGTTACCCTTATTTTAGAAGGGCGGCAGGGTTAGATCAGATACGTAGTCCCCACGAGAGATTAGAATTCATTATGATCTCTAGCTACTTAAGATAATTGAGTATATTATCAGACAATTTTAATGAAATAATTTAATAAGGCCATCCGCTTCAAAGTATTTCGCAACAGATGCCAGAAAACAACTCATAAATTATGATATGTAATACAATTCATTTCTATTCGACATGAGGAATGCGTTGTTAGAAAATAAAATGAGGTCACAGTTAATAAAGGTAAATCATTTATCATCACTAAAAATAATAATGTAGCCAAAACACAGTACTAATAGAAAGCCAATATTTACATTAGCAACAGTAGAGCATCAAAGCTTATGATAAATCACAGAACAAAGCCTAGGTAGGAATGCTGTGCCAACTGTTCTTTGAAAAGAAAACCGTTTCTTCTCTAAAGAGCAAACTTCTGTTCGAGTACATCTATTAACATATGATATTGAATTTTTAAATTTAGGGACCCCACTGAGATCCTACGTGTATCTTCACCTTATCTACTACTACGGGGAGTATTGTAGTGGCTCTGAAGATAACTTTGGCCGCAGGGTACAACTCCTCCATCTCTAATCCAAATCCTAACTCGTTTACCAAGGAACGTTTTGGGGAATAAACATTTCCTATGGAGCTTTCTTTAAAAATTGTTTTCAATGCAATTACATGCAACTGCTACCCCTTAATTTATGCAAAACCATTAAATTGAGGAATGAATTTCTAGACAGTAAACAAAATGTGCACTCTGTATTACATTCTCTGAAAGTTCTTGAAGAGTGGAATGAAATAATACAAAAAGCATCTGTAGTACGTTATAGCTCAAAATAATAAGGCACGTTGTACACGTGAGTAAACTTTATATATTAATACCCATGGAGGACAGACAAAATTGATACCGTAGTTCATAAACAACGTATCACTTGCCGAGAGTAACATGTTTCAGTTTTTCCAGGTAAATTTACAAACAGATGTGACACATGGACAATAAGTCTTCACAAAGTATTAATTACATGTCATAAAACTTAGCATATATGTAATTTGAGTGCTAAACAAAGCGTACTTCCTAACTCCAGACATAAATCCGTTAAAGGTTTTCTATTAAAACAAAACCATATAATTGTGCGATGGCATGAAGCATAGATCGCGATCCTGAAGATGTCCACTGCTGTTCTGAACAAAACGTTTGAAACAACTATCCCCAACAGAGCACAGCTTATCACGGAAATGACCTCCAGTTTGATACCGAAATTAAGGGATGCAATGCACAAAGAATAGTGATGGATTTCAAAGGACTGTTGGATCCTTGCTACAACACGTGCAGGGGCAGTCGGTTGAGCTGTGTAACAAAAGACACGGGAGAAAGAGGTTTTCTTAGCAAGAATCCTAAATGAATGACACTTGACTGTTTTAAAAGGTATTCTTCGGACCCTTTATAATGGCATGACCGAGACTAATAATCACAATGGACAAAATAGTCACAAAGGATTTTGGTTGAATAAAGAGCTTTGAGAAAGTGAACGTTCACACCCACGCACAGCTATGTACAGACAGTCCGCGGCGTGAAGCTGATTAAGACAGTCCTCCTCTTCTATCTTGACCGAAGGCAGATCAGAACCAGTGGGAAGATCTGTCGGTTGATCCGTAACGAATTAAGTATTATCGAGAAATAGGCATTCCACCTAAAGTGACTCTAAACAGTGACTTAGTCATACATATCCACGCATACCCTGGGAGAAACCTCATTGCTCAACGCTGAGCTATGCATATTATTCGTTACAAACTGCAGCGTCAACGTGAAACTGTGCGCCATCCATTATATTGCTTCAAGTTAAATTAATTCCGCCATGAAAGGCTACGTTTTCTCGCGACATGAGAGATGTTCAAAATATTCTCATCCCGTTACAGTACACTCCTAATAACGACGGAGAACTTGTCTTGTGTATTGTTGTGTTAATGTAATATCATTATAAGCATATTCAGACTTGAGTGTCAGTTTCTCCAATAACTTTGAACTTTCCCTGATATAGAACTCTGGAGATGTTAAATCAGAAGATAGAAATGGAAACTCCTTACTACTTTATCTTCGTTCTATCCATCTCTCATGGAAAATACAATCAGAAAATGCCTCACATTGCACATGAATGTAGGATGAAGCCTTGTCTTTGAGGATATTAAGACTGTAACCGGACCCCGGCTAGTCGGTACATTCAGCACCTTGTTGCTATGCCGTTTGCAGAATAATTCTATTTGATGATAATATACTTGCGTTTTGATGATGACTATTCTCCCTGTAGATATATTTGACCACGGCTAGTGGGTAGAAGCATTAAACTCACTTCAGGTTGTAGTCACAGATGAAAAAGTTTTGGGAGATGGTCAGGAGTTTTAAATAATTATGCTAGTAATATTTCAAAATCTTGTCTTATGAACTCCTTGTGTTAGATGCATCAAAATACACAGATTTCACACATACAATAATAGTTTACAACATAATCACGAGGATAAACCACTGATACACATCTGTGTGTAATGGTGGATATTTGCTAAACTTTACTCTAATTCGGGCCCCGCGGCAGGCGCAATACGTAACGTGGTTTCTATTCGTTGTAAGCACAATCCCCTCTTTTCTCATCTCGTGTCAATTTGTGCCGCTATCAGTTTCTTCAGGTCACCAATTGCATCGTCTTCATTTTAAGGCGAGCTTTCTTTCGTCGTCACAAATATGTGCACTCATCACTATCACGATTTCGGAATATCTCCTTACTGAATGTTCTTCATTTTCCATTACAAAACTTTTATATTCACCGCGATATTTTTTTATCCCCACGAAACAAGATTACAGAACATATATCTCTCAAGATTATTGATTTTCTTTTCCCATCCAAAACTTTTCATCTTTTCACATCAAGCAAGATTATTGATTTTCTTTTCTCCTAGCAACCGTTCATTATTTTTATATTGTAATTACATGGCCCACTAATGTATCAGAAAACGAAACTCATTTCAAACAAAAAACTACCTTTACAAGACGTGGAAATGTGCTTTTCAACAATTGCAGGTAAGTATGATTCATGACAGTCTCTCTGGAAAACAGAACATACCATATGTTACAATTGGAAGATTTACGGCCCTTTTTCAATTGTATTTATTTAGTTTTTCCTCAGCCCATTATACACAATAGTGTAAGTTCGACTGTCACATTTAAGTTAAAATACGGGTTTATTTAATCTAGCACATTTTCATGGACCACTCCCAAAATTACAGTCGCCTATTTGGGTGTTTCTAATTTGGTGTGCTCCTGGAAGTAAGGCTTTCATTTTTTCAGCTTGCAAAATTTAATAAATACTGAATTTGTCATTTCCAATCTCGTGAAGATATGCTTTAAGGTCTTCTTCGGAGAGCATGCAAAATCCTACATGACCGCATCAAAACTTCCGTTACTTGTGAAATATCTTTCTTTTGCATTGCCCTTTCAGCACACCCTTTCACCAACTTCAGACTAGTCTCAGATTCTTGTGACTCCTAATTTTGCTGGTGCTGTTAATGTACCAAATTCAACCCTCTAAACTAGTTAAAACTCAAGAACATTTTCAAATTTCCAATAACGTATCAGTATCCCCTTACTTTTATCGAATCACAAATGCAACTTTATTTAGAGGCATAACGTATTTGTATGGTCTCCAATGCCTTTTGAATAACAAACAAAAAATGTATTCTTATCCCATTTCATTGCCAATAAACAATGTTACGATGACAGGTGCGCTATGCTGCGAATTAGCAAAACAAAGAAAGATGCTAGTACAGCTAAACAACAAGTTTGACATATGATAGAAGAAGAAAAATGCAAGGAAGACTACGCCACGCTTATCAAGAAAATAAATAAAATATATTTTCCAATACCAGATACGATAATGAAGTGGAAAGTTTTACTCAACTGGAATTTATCACAACCAAGTAACCGAAAATAATCATGAATAACAATGTCGCAAAAAATTAATAGAAAATTAAATATTACTTCGCACCTTTAAAGATAAAACGTAGTAATTTAGCGATACGCTTTATGTGAAGCATTACACCGGAGGCTAAGATGAGTAAATGAAATTTTTATACGGCAAAATTCATGAAGCTATTTTGGGCAGCGTAGGTAAGGAGAAAGCCGAGTTGCTGGGTAAAAAGAAACTGCTCATTAATACATATGCTGGGAAAAGATACAAAACTATAGTGAAATATCTGTCAACTAAGCACGTAATAATAAAAAGGATAAGGTCGAATAGAAAAAGGAATAAAGGACAGTGAAATGATAATTTTCAAACAAAACAACATCTGAATAGGCTGGCCCCGTAGCTCAGTCGTTAGAGCACCTGTCTACCGTGCTAGGGGTCCCGGGTTCGATTCCCGGCGGTGGCGGTGGGAATTTTTCTCCGACAAATATAAATCCCCATCTTCCCCAGAGTCTGGAAGTATGAATGAGAGTGTAAATGTGTGCGTAATGTAATGATTAAAAATCAAAGATAACGAGTTAGCACCTTCGGTATGTTCCAAAGGAGAACCATAGTAGTTAAAGGCGGGGTATAAATGCAACAAGCAAAAGACCTCTGAATAACAATAATTTGTATTACTATATTATTGTTGTTTCCAACGCTCCCTACGAAATCTAATACAAATTTGGGTGAACCTAGTTACACCAAGGAATTTTTAGGTCTATTTATTAGATAGAGGCATGTAGAAGATAATTCAGGTTAACTCACTGGCATAATAACAATAAAATAACAATCCCAATGGGTTAATGTGGGCTCAAATTGTGTTGCAAAAAGAAATAATGCTTTTAAACTGATTAAAGTTGAAATATTTATTCAAAAGAAATTGACAAGGTAGCACAAGAATGGGAAAACTAGTGAGACATACAGATAAAGTAGAAGACGACGACTTTTGGAAAGAAATAGCACGTGACGAGACTCTGGAGCTTATTACCCACGATGAAGACAATAGCAATGACGATCTGTCTCTTGAAGTGTCATTCACAGCTATGTGAATTTGCCACTGCTAGTTCCGTTGGATTAGAAAAATAGGTAATTCATAAAATATAATTAGAGTTATAATAATTAAAACCTGCGCATACTATCCCGATATCCACTGTCGATTGTTATTTCAACAAATGCATTATTATAAAAGTTTATAAAATTCAGTTTTTGTTCCCTTACATTTAGCGCCAATTCCAGCCTCAACCGGCTGTCACGATGGCAAAATATTCAAAAAATGACTCAGGGCTTTTGGAGTAGATGGCACAAGGTGTACCTGAGGACACTTCAACAGCGTCATAAGTGGACCAAGGAACATCCAAATCCTTGCCCTGGTGATGTGTTTATAAAGGACGACAATCTGTCTCCTATGCAATAGCGAAAGGGAGTGATAGAGACGATTAACCCTGGTAATGATGTACTGACAAGAGTTGTTAGTGTTAGGACTGATTCAGGTGTGATCAAGAGACCTATTAAGAAGTTGTGTGTTCTTCCTAAGCATGATAATTTGTGAAGTAGTAATTATGCAAAATGTAGGGTATCACGTAATGACGACCATTTAAGAGGTATGTGTTATTGTTTAAATTTACAAAACTAATTATATTTTCTTTCATTCATTTTTGCTGACCTGTGCTTATGTACACAGAAGTAACTATTCTGCTTACATTATCCTTATGTTATCTAATCAAAAGACAATGCCTTTTGGTGGGGCATTGAGAAGATAAATTTCATTGCTTTACCTTTTGAGTGTTGGCTACATTTGTAAATAAAGAAGTGTGGCAAGATGGAAAAAGATAAAGAAATGAAATTTATTTTCTCAAAACAACATTTTTATATCAACGTATGAGAGAGGGAAATATGAAGAGTAGAGGTAAGGAAGTGGCAATGCTGAGTGTGCTAAGGTATCTGATTCGCGGCGGTCCACAGCCGTTCCCATTTGAAACATAAAAATTTAGATAACTTTAAAGCACGCAATATTGTTGAGCGTATAGGCTGAGCAAGATTTGGAAATTTCTGTAATCATCATTCTGTAACATGTATTTTCGATGCCTTGAGTCTGGGCACAGCTGTGTAAAAGTTGTATGATTAAGCGTAAATTCTGCTGACTGACAAAACATGTACTTTGGACTGGTGAATTATACATCCTGCTGGCTTAGGGAAATAATTCACAGGTGGTCTGTAACAGGCCTCAACTTGTTCTCCATGTTTTAATCAATGAATCACACATCCTGCTGATCAAGGGAAATAATACTTAGTTGGTCAATAACAGGTTTAAACATATTCTCAATTATGTAAACGATGATTGCACAATATGGTGCAAATTAACAGTAAGCGTGGGAATCGCTGAGTTGACTTTTTTGTAGGACCCCTATTTAAGCTTGGTTGAGTTAGCCCCGCGGGGCAGAGATTTCACCGAGATTTCAGAGGGGACATGCTGCTGGTCTCTGTAAGAATCAACAAGAGTTTATCTCAAAGTGCTACCACGAGTAAAATGGCCAGCAGGGCGTACCAGATCGTATACCTTTTTTACAGTCACACAAGGTTCAAGCCATACAAACAACACCTCGCCAAATGTAAAGTTGCATTATGTTGTGTATTTAAATGTTACCAAAGCGCCCCTGATCTCATCCAGATCCAGGGAGTGCCCTGTAGAAATACTAGGCATCTTTGAAATATTGTTATTCACTTCAGTTTGACTTAGATGTTTCTTTCGCTCTACCCTTTCAGTAGCTACACCCCCAGTTGCAGATTAGGTTTGTAAGTCTTTCACCCCCCTTACAATCCTGGTCCACAACCATATTCGTCAAAATAGTTTTTGAGAGTTTTAAAGAAATATTTCACTGCTATTAGTTTCAAAATCCCAATTCGCTTTTCACAACGAATAAGTCAGTATTAGCTTTTTTCTATTGATAATGTAAAGAGTATGGAATTTTAAAACCACATTATAAGGACTTTACTATTAAATGACTTTACTGTTACTTCATTTTACTGTATGCGTGTTGTAGCTACAACTAAGTACGCAAAAAGTAATCTATACAAATTTTTATCTCTATTAGCATGAAACATAGGATATTAACCTTTGCAAGTACAATCTGTAGAGAACTGAGTAGAGAAAGTGCTGTAACACATTTTTGTAACGACCAGGTATGTCAAAAATATAAATAGGTACTTATTTCCAAATAAACTGTGTTTTTCTGCATTTCCGCATATTCGCTAAGAAAATATTTCATGCCAGTGCTCCCTACCCTAGGGATTTCGCTTTCTTGCTATAAGCAATACAAAATGAACTGGACTGGACTATGTTACGGGGGGAGCGGATTCGGCACAGAGGTCCAGACTTGATCTGTTTCACCTATGCCCCCAAGTGGAGGAAAGCTAACGCTAAAGGAGACCGAGGGCAGCCGTTCCAAGGAGCCACGACATTGCAGAGGACAGGGTCCCACTATTGACAGTTAGAAACTCCCCGGCAGGCCAGTACAACCGACATTCCACCGTGCAGTGGCCCCATCAGACAGGGTTCGGGAACCGGTGACCGTCCTACCGGAGAAGCAAATTTTACCAAGAGCTTATCATCCTGCCATGCAACGCCGATACCCCCTCCGACACTTCTACCCTCAAAGAGACCACCAAAAGATAATGTGAAATGATAATTCAGATAAAATTAAGGGACTGGAAATTCAGGAGATATAATGAACCTACTCATCATTGCCCTGGCGATACGGGAAAACCCAAGAAAAATCCCATGAATCAGGTAGGTCGGTCACGAGAATCTAATCCGGACCTCCCGAATGAGGACCACAGACGAAACCATCTGTGCCATCCAACTCGGTTATAGAACATGCCTCTGTATGCTTTGTGTTTTCAGCGCTGTACATATTTAGATGGTTTTAGTGTATCTTTTATTCATCTAAATTTAAAGCTAAGAATATCTGGGAATATCTTAGTGCCACAAAAAGGCTATGAGCTAAACTGAGCGCCTTTACGAGATCTGCCCTTTTCGGTTATAAGGTATTTTCTATTTCTTATGGTTCACCAGTTATTCTATACTAAGAGGACTTAAGAAGCTAATCTAGAAAATTCAAAATGCACAGTTAATTCGTAATAAAAATACTTTAAAACATGTGGAAGTTTTGAGAGATTCACAATTTTGAAACATATTACATGTTAGCTTGATGCGGAGAGAATTTCTCGATATGCTGCACCCTTGAAAAATGTTAAACTTAAAAAATCAAGTTATACATTTAACAGAATGTGTTTCTGAACTAGCCACACTCACGCACGCATGCACACCCACGCGCGCGTTCTGATTTCTAAAAATGCCTCTTTGAGGGGGGATTCAGGATATCTTAAATCATTTCCAATATAATCACAATAAAGTATCATTCACATCGCATGACTTTCTCTACCAGGTACTTACAGTGGGTAGAGGAGACATTGTGTTCTATCCAAAAATTGAACCACCTCGGTAGCGTTGATGGTAGCGTGTGTGCCTCACGTTCAAGAGCTCCCGAGTATTTGAATTACGGTCAAGGTGAGCTATCTGAATAAGACTTCTTCCGCGCTTTTCCCTTATCCTGAAAGATGAATGTCAAGTAACTAAGCCCTATGGACCCTGGACTCATTTGAGTATCATTTTCATCCATTTCATTCATCGTACGATATGGATTGGGGAACACAAAATAAAAAAAGACTATAAAAGTACACAAACCAATAACAGATCCCATCACAAATACATGTTTTGAAACTCACTGAGTCAAACAAAAAAAAAATCGTCTTAGAAAAACATTTATGTGTATATGCGCCTAACTCTTGGAACAGCATTATTAAAACACGAAAATTGGATTATACACCAAACTTGGTAGAACTCTATGATTTTGAAAAAAAAAAAAAAAAACAAAGCCCAGCATCGCAAACTTTCCTTCACATGGGACATTTTTCAAAGCTGTTTTTCTCAAAACTGATTTTAACTATTTTTAATAAATTACAGTATCCTAAGAATATTTTAAAGCAAATGAGATACAAATAATGAATACTTTGGAAATAACCTCTGAAGTCTTTTTCCATCCCGGATAATTTTTCTATAAAGCGCAGTAGAGTAGATCTTACTATAGAAAAAATTTAAGTCATATTAAAACAAACAATGTTAATTACACTTTATGTGGAGTTAGCCATTTCCAATATATTGCTGCTACTTCTCTATTCTTTAGCCTTTACCCCCATCTCTTTCTTCTCACCTTATCATGCAAAGAAAAGAAAATGGAGTTTCAAGCCATCACATAGCGATCATGTTAAAAAATTGACTGCCGCTATGCCTACTGTAAACACTATTCACATTTTACCTACAAGGACACATTTACCCGCCTCGGTACCGTGGTGGTAGCATGTCTGCCTCACGTTCAAGAGGTCCTGAGTTCGAATCTCGGTCAGGGTGAGTTACTTGCATAAGGTTTTTTCCAGGGTTTTCCCTTATCCCGTAAGACGAATGTCGGGTAACTCTAAGCTCTATGGACCCTGGGCTCATATTTTACGTCCTCCAACGTTAAGTCACATCGGATGATGAATGGAAT
Organism: Mantis religiosa; assembly: GCA_030765055.1. NCBI lineage: Eukaryota > Metazoa > Arthropoda > Insecta > Mantodea > Mantidae > Mantis > Mantis religiosa. The sequence goes on along the minus strand of JAUKNK010000216.1, from coordinate 568,821 downwards.
GGGTGAAATGATTCTCAAATGATGCCCGACATTCATCTTTCAGGATAAGGAAAAACCCCGGAAAAAACCTTATCCAGGTAACTCACCCTGACCGAGATTCGAACTCGGGACCTCTTGAACGTGAGGCAGACACTCTACCACCAAACAGGCTTATACATCCTGTTGTAGCCCCAGACTCGGTCATCGTCTTCGTTCCGAAGGACCAAGGTTTCATGGAACATCCTTTTCCCCTGCAATGGTACGTGGATATTTACAACCCTGAAACAGCCAAGCCGAATAAAATGGAGGGACAGGAAATCTGAGATTTTTAGCATTCACCTAGTAACCCGGCGAAATCTCCGGAACGCATGTCAGTCGTGGGGAACAAACGGACGACCTGTCGAGTGCGAGTCACACACCTTAAAGCCTCCACCATCTCCCTCGGCTTCCTATTTGCATTGCACTTACTTGCAACAAATAGAGCAACAATCCTTTTAACAATTGTTTTGAAGAACAGGCAGAAAAATGTACATGAATGTAAAACATCAGAATGTTGCACATATTGTCACGGCAGCTGTGAATACCTGCCTCAGAGGAATTAAGTGTGAGTCACTCTATTCCAGCGCTTTTATTATGAGCCGGCCAAAGGGGCGCAAAAATAGATTGCTGGTGACATCACTAGCCAGGAAATAAATCCCCTTTTAGTTCTGCCGTCAAGCGTAGAAGTTTTTCGTTTCTGGAGGAATCAAATTTGGGATGTTCCATTTAGCCGAATCGATACTTCGGCTAGGAAAAGCTTTTGGAACATTTCTACCATGAATGGCGGACCATATTAATAGAGAGAGAATAAAAGTCAGTCAGAAATAGTCAGTCGGCGAACAGAGAGTTTAGCGAAATGTTCTGGAAGCGACGAGAAGCTACGAGCGTCGAGAATTGGTGTGTAATAAGTAGAGTCCGGATTTCTAAGCGAAATGCTTAAATGTTTATAACTTGTTTGCTGAAATACGGGGGTTGCTTACTTATTTTATAATGTTAAATTAAAATGGCTTATTTTATACAAAACATGTAAATTTTAAAGTAAATTTTCACTCATAGCTATCATTTTATCATTCAAGCAGTTTACATCGTGTCGTTGAAACAATCAGGAGCCAATATAAATACATGAATCTTCTTGTCTCTAGCGTAAAGGAAGTGTTTGTAAAGTCGTCAGAGCTAAAAAATGCCATGATGTCCTTCCAAAATTGTCATTACCTAGTCAGCCAGTTTTAACTCGATATGGTTCTTGTTTAAAGGCTGTGTCATGCTACTCAGAACATTTCAGTGAAGTAAAAACAGTGTTGTACAACTTAGATGCAGAAAATGCAAGCAGCATTGCCGCAGCACGGCATATTTTGCTAATATTGGCATTCAAGATAAGATTAGAGCACGCTCATAACCGTTTCTCCAAAATAGCTGCTATTATAACACAGTTGGAAACTCGAAATATTACCTTGGAACATTCATTTTCTTTGATACATGAAATTTCAGTAACATTGTCTTCAGAAACTCGCAGTATTGTGAAAATTGCCTTTAAGAAACTCAGTAAGTTATTAACGAAAAACCCTGCTTACGAAACAGCGTATAGCATTTCTATTATGTGTTTCAAATGGAAAGAGTTCTGGAGTCCAGCTAATCAGATGCCATATCACACTCAGCGTTGCCAGCTTGTTACCCCACTCCTTTGATCCCCCTCTCCCTCCCCCTCTACCCCTCCCCCTCTCCCCCGCCCCTCCCCCTCTCCCCCTCTCTCTCTCTCGCACACTCATACAACATGCAGGTCTGCTTGGCGCAGACGTAAGGGTAAGCAAATTATATTTTACAAACTTCTAAAATGATGCAGTTGCCAAAGTCAAAATTGGAAAAAGCATTTTCGCAAATTATGTATATTTTTGAATACTCTAACTATAATTATAGTTTATGAATTACCTGTTTTTCTAATCCAATGGAACTGCCAGTGGCTCATCCATAACGGTGTCAATGTCACTTCCGTTAAGAGACAATTCGTCATTGTCACCGTCTTCATCGTCTGAGTCTTGCAGGTTCCAAAATCTCGTCACGTGCTATTTCTTTCATAAAATCGTCTTCTTGAAGGTTTTCTGAGTGCCTTACGCAGTTTTCCCAGTCCTATTGTGTTATCTTGTCAATTTATTCGTGAACAAGTCGTTTAACCTCCGTCAGTTTAAAAGTATTATTTATTTTTGCAATCCCCTTTTTATTTGAGCCACACCAACTCAATTGGATTATATTGGCAGTGGTAAGGTGGGAGGCGTATCAACTTGTGTACCACTTCAATTGCAAGTTGATCCAGCTAATACACTTTTCCCGTGATTTTAAACGGAAGTACTCTTTGCAATAACTCATTTTTAGTTTCTGTTTCCGAAATTTTTTTGAAGAACCTGTACACCTTAAAATAATACTTCAAGCCTGACTTCGCAATACCTGCCTTTTTTACTCGCCAATATATTCACCGCAAGAAGTCATTGCATTATTTAACTCTTACTCAACTGTTGTGTGAAGTACAACTGAATGATATTGATTTGAACTGTCCACAGTAAATAAACACTTTTTATACAGCATTCATTCATAAACATAAGCATAGACCATTCCACAAGCTAACAGGAATTTAACACCTTCAGTTGTTCACAGTAATTCTTTCATCCGTCATGTCAGTAGTTTAAATTTCAGTTCTGCGTAATGAAAGTATATGTACATACATACACATCAACCACTTTGAACTCTTTAGAGTAAATAGAGATTACGAACCATTCATAAACAAAGAAATAAAATGGCCAGGCACGTTCTGCCAGGGCAGCAGGAAATTTATTGTTTCCTCTCGCTCGAATTGGATTATTCATAGCAATTCTTTTATCACGTCATGTCAAACATTTACGTTTCAGTTCTGAGTAATTACAAATATACGTACACTCATACATGCCAACCAATAATGATATTCATGCAGTGCTTAAGTCGCGCTTTATTGTTATAATACAGGTAATAGCGGTTTATTTATTTGTATTATAAAAACTATTTGAGCTAAAAATATGGGGTTTTCATAGTTATGTTAGATACATTACTCTCTACCTTCCACATGGATCAGATTTGCCGAAATCTGAATATTTGTCTTAGCGTGAATAGTTTTTCATACAGATTGATTAGGTTGGCGCTCGTCACACACCACTTAGCGGGAATGCAATACGACACTGCAGGACTCCGATTGGTTGCTCACCTAGTAGCGTTTCCGGCCTAACACTTTCAAATTTGAAACACATAATAAATATCTTTCTCGTACAGAAACATATATCGAAGAGGAATTCACTCAAGAAGAACTGTGGTGTTTTCACAGGTTCCAGTAACGTTATGAGACGTTGGAAGATCCTGTTCACTGTATAAAAATTGTTCACTGACAAACGCAGGAGCTTCACACAAGAAAATCTCAAGATAACCTTCCTCGTGTACTGTAACAAGCCTACGTAAGGTTAAAATTCTACGGAACAATATGTTTATGATTAAATTTTTATTTGATTATTTTTGTGCTTATTTGCTTCATTTTTCGTGTCTTATATGATTGCTTATTTCACCATTTGATTTTGCTTAGAAATTCCGGCTATAGTAATACGTAAACAATAACAATTGAAGCACTCAGATTCAGAAGTTGTTAAGTCAATATTTTTGAGAAATCCTGTTAAACACACGTTAAGCACTCTGAATACCAGTTCTGCAATAGTACTAAAAGATTTGTGGATCAGAATATGTTAGATCGAACATGTTATGACTCTGGCATGTTGAATGGGCATCAATTTCAGAAACAAAAGTTGTTAAGTCAGCCTTTTCGAGTTGGATGTTGTTAAGTCAAGTAGTTGCCGTATTAGCCGTTTGGTGGTGCAACTATACTGTGCCACCCAAGCTCTTTGATATCAGCTGTTGATACATTTAGATCAGACGTTTAGACATTAGACATTTTTAAACATTCCTCAAGTGTACCTTCAGAACGTTTATCTGTACTTTTTAATACCAGGGCACTCTTTCATGCCTTTTGACAGAATTTTTGGAAATGTTGAGAAGAAACGATCAATAGATAAAATCTTAGTCCCTTCCACATGGGTGAAACTGATCAAAGATTCACCACAGAAGAATCCCATTGATGTCCATGTCAAACGTCCACTGACCGATAACGGGGAACATGATGGCATTCCAGTTGTTGAAGTTTTTTGCTCTCGATCTTGTCCTTGCAAGAAGTATTCCTGAATTCAGTTTAATCGGGACCTGTATTTCTACAGAGGATATGTAACAGAAGTTCGTCACACAATGTTTTCCTTACTTTATCGTCCTCAGTCTCTTGAGGGGAGGAGTGAGGTTGCGAGCCTTACACAAGGCCTGTGATAGTGCGAAAAGCACACCAGATAGGCTTCGGAAGATTAAGTAGGCAAAATATTACGATGTTCGTTCACTACTGGAACACGTCACTGCCAAAATGTACCACACTTTGTGACACAATGACATATGGATGTGAAGCGGAAAAGTTGGTCGTGCAAAGGAGTTCCACTTGACGCTACGGTTTGTAACAAATTATATGGGTTAGCTCAGGGTTAGACAATGAGATTTCTCTCAGGGTATGCGTGGATATGTATGAGGATGGTTTAATGACACTGGAATGCCCGTTTCAAACTAGTTTAATGACTGTTTCTTTTTATCGTAACACCAAACTCGAAGTTGCCGACCAAGAGTTACCAATATCACTGTTTAGAGTTACTGTATGTGAAATGCTTATTACTCGATAAAACTTAATTCATTATTCACGTACATATGAACCGACAAAATCTTCTCTCATCGCTTCTGGTCTGCCTTCGACCAAGACAGAACAGGACTGCCGTGGGTGTGTAACTTTCACATCTGGAAGCCCTCTTTTCATACAAAGGTACCCTTTGTAACTATTTTGTCCATTGTGATTATTATTCTCGCTCATGCCATTATTAAGGGTCCGAAGAATATCATTTCAAACAAAGTTAAGTGTTATCCCTTAGAATTCTGATTTTCCCGTGTGTTTTGTTACACGACTCAACCAACTGCACCTGTTCGTGTCGTAAAAATATACAATACTCCTTTTAAATCCATTACGATTCTTTACTCATTGCAATTCTTAATTTCGGTATCAATGTAGAAGATGGTGTGATGTTTTGATGACAATGTTGTATGTCAAACCATGAAGTGCATAATGGATTAGTCCACAGTAGAGATGTATTGGTGAAAATAAAGTAATAGTTTATCCATGGCTACATATTATAATATTGTATAATATAAAAACTCCAACATTAACAATCAGAAGCTGTTAAGTCAAGTGACTTAACAACTCTTCATCCATTTTAAATTAAAAGTTGTTAAGTCCCATAATAATAATATATCTTGTCACACATGCTACATATGTCAAACCGTGAGAAACAGTTCAACCTACAGAAGGACCAATCACATAAAATTCTTTTACTTGTATTACTATTTTGGTATTTCAAATTACTTTTGATAACTTTGAGCAGCTCTCCTGCATAATTTTGAAACAGTGACCTAGAAACTTCTGCTTCTGGCCGTTTCAATTACGTTTGGTTAGTGCATTCAAAAAGTAAGCTTAAGTTGTGACAAATAATTGTGATTTTAGCATAACTTCGTGTTGTCATTTCATTACAATAGGTTTAAACTTCCTTGGCATATAACATTATACAAATATGGAATTAAATAAAAGGACGGTCACAGAATATTGACGTGAAATTCAATTCTTGTCATGTTGATATGTAAAGTAGGTGATAGACTTTTTTTCATATAAAGAGTCGTACGATTTTGGCGTAACTTCTCATTTTTAGTTCTGATTTTACCCAAGGGGCAAAATTTCAGTATCACATTACCGAGCGTTGCCTATTTTGATCCACTAATGTTCATTTGTAACATTTCCGTTCTATTTTTGGGCCTGCGTGCCATCACCGAAAAGAGCTTTACAGAGCTCTTTCGTGACGAAGTGGTTGCATGGCAACAGCACGTTTCTTGGATGTTTACCCTTCGGGTATATTAAAATGGAGAAGCACTCTCGCAACGCCACTTGAACGTGCAATTTTCACTCCCACATAGTCAAGATATTAAAACGTTTCGATTAAAAATACTTTAGGACATACGCACTTTTTCCCTACTCGCAAAGAGCTAAGAAATGAAAATGGAACTCACAGATGTTCGCGTCTAGATGGTTTATTAAAGTTACATCAGAAAGAAGCTGAATTTTAAAAATGTGTAGTACACGCACGTGGCCTTCTCTTCCCACAATACTTTATCTTTAAATAACTTCCACAACTGTGAGACCATTCTTCTTCTATCTACTAGATAATCGAGATAAATGTTTCCAAAAATAGTTCTATTATAGGAACAAGGAGCAGATAAAACTGAATAAATAACGAGATACTTAAAGTGGATGGCCCTGGAATTCCATGCTCCTTTCATGACATCTTAAGAAGCAATGGAATAATGGCATTACTTAAAATACAACAAACCAAAATATTACAAATGTTTTCCATTCCTTTCTTTGCATCATTTATTAACTTTCTGTTATTTCCATGGGCTATGACTACGTTTGTAAAAAATATTAATCATGATCATGAAAAACAAATAAGGAGAGCCAAGATTACTTCCAATCTACGTACGTCTCGGTAGCGTAGATGGTAGAGTGTCTGCCCACGTTCAAGAGGTCCCAAGTTCGAATCTCGGTCAGGGCGAGTTATCTGGATGAGGTTTTTTTCGAGGTTTCCTCTTATCCTAAAAGAAAAATGTCAGGTAACTCTAAGCTCTATGGACCCTGGACTCATTTGAGCATTTCATTCATCATCCGATAAAACTAAACTTGGATGGCGTAAATTTAAGTAATGCTAAATATAGCATATAAAATAAGTTAATATTATAGTCGGTCATTGTCGATAGAAATGATTAGCATATAAAAATAAATTTCCTTAATGGCTTTATTACAGTTAAGATCGTTCTTTGAAATTAACAGGGAAAACATTAAGAACTGATTTCCTATGTTGAATGCCAATTTCCGTAGTATGCCATAATCTTCAATAACCAGACACCGAATCTTGAACACCGATGGGAAAGAACTAAGTTAATTGTGTTCCAGAGTACCGTAGTGCTGTTTAAATATAAGAGTGGGTGCTTCCCCGTTGTACTTTTATATAAAACTGTGAATTTGTCAAATTACGTATAATCTAGGATATGTTGAAAGGAAAACCTCCACCCCAGAATAACAAAATACCCTAGTTGCATGAGTACGTTTTTCTCCAAAAATTCATGTGACATCAAATGTGTGTAGTGCTTAACGCCCGCTTTTACTACATGCGGCACCGCAGGCGGTTGACACTGATGATAATGAGATGAAAATGGAGCACCGGTGGAATGAGATGGTGGGGGAAACCGGAGGTCCCGGAGAAAAACTGCCCCAGCGCCGTGTTGTCCACAACAAATCTCACTTAGCGGTCGCCTGGGATCGAACCCGGACCGCCTTGGTGAGAGCCAAGCGGTCTAACCATTGATCCACGGCGCGGCATGTGACATCGAGGGAAACTTTTCGGTATAGCAATGCTGTAGATTTACTTTTGAGACTCATAGAAAATTAATGTATTGAACTGTAATGTCAATACTGCAACCACAAGGGCATGCGATGAAGAAAAGACGAACCAAAATAAATACTTCTGAACACTGTGCCTCACAATGAATATCTAGTATTTATAAAGTCAACATGAAAAATTCAATGCCATGGCCGGGATTTGACTGGTGGTCTATCCATCAAATATCTTAGCCTATATACGGCTAGTGTGGAGAAATGATTAATTTCCATCAATTAACTAAAATCTAGTATTTATGTTTAAATAATGTATACATAAAGGAATTTAAGTCACCTAAAATGGAATTATTCGATTTTAAAATATAAATGCAACTTATTATTAGTTGATTAAATAGACATATAAATTATTGAAGGAAATTTCTACCCAAGATAAGTACTCCATGAAGATTATCGACTTATTGTTTAAACACTTCGAAGCGTGAACTGTGGTATGTAGAAAGCTGCATCACATTTGTATTGGTTTGTTTTGACTTGCTGCTCGCTTCCTATACACTCCTGAACCTGGCAGCCTGTACCTAACCTGTTTCGCTCTCTGATTATTACAGTTAGTGACTGAAGCAATTTCACATATTCACTGCAGCTATATTATTTGACGCATTGTGTTAAAGCTCAACAGTTATAGGAAAAACTCAAAAGTCTTGTTTTGTTGTAGTGGCATTTCATATTTTTGCCACGAGAGCAGTTAGGAGGTCGACAAGCCCAAACCGAGCTTATGTTGTCCTTTTATTTTATTCGCATGAGTGTGATGATAGTGCTGAACAAAGCTTCAGCAACTGCCAACTTCAATCGACAATGGTATGTGTAGTTTCAGATGCCGATATAAGGGAAAATCCAAGGATCGGCCACAATGAATGGAGAAATGGTTGAACGCGTGCCGGGGACTAGTATACGTAGCCCACAGAAGTCGAGAGCTAAACATTCCACAACGGACCGTATGGAATTGATTGAAACAAACCTTACAGCATGAAATTCCAAATGACAACTCAGGCTTGACTAGCTTGCTAACTGTTGTACTCTCCTGGCAGAATACAAAACGCTGAGTTTCCCCTATATGACTATTGAATATTGTGACACATCAAAAATACAGCTGAAGTGAATTTATATAATTAATGAATTCCCTACAATAATCTCTAATAACATTGCATGTATCATCGATACAGATTTGGCATCACTTAGCACATCCCTTGACACATTTTTCTATTAAAGGTAGAGAATTATAATTCCATCGAAAGCTTCCATATCAAATTACAGCTTCAAGGTTCTATATTTTAATAAAATATTAGCACGCGAGTGCATCCACGTCTACGAACTGCGTAACTCAAAAGGCGAAATATTTTGTGTGTGTGTGTGTGTGTGTGTGTGTGTGTGTGTGTGTGTGTGTGTGTGTGTGTGTGTGTGTGTGCGTAATTTACGTCCGCCCCAACGTTAAGTTATATCAGACGGTGAATGAGTTGGATGAAATTGTGCTGAAATGAGTATAGGGTCCATGGAGCTTAGAGTTACCCGACATTGGTCTTGAAGGATAAGGGAAAACCCCGGAAAAAACTTATCCAGGTATGTCACCCTGCACGAGATTCAAACTCGGACCTCTTGAAAGTGAGGCAGACATGCTGCCATCTACGCTACCGAGGCGGGCTAAATTGGTACTTAAATTTAGCATTCTCCAAGGATCCAACACCAAGATCTTTAACAACACTCCGCAACTCAAACTATTCTTTGTAGGTAAAATGCTCCGCTATTATTTATTCTCTAAAAATGGCCCTAAATTTTTTTATTTAAATAATATACGAAGGTTCCTGGGAAAAAAATACAGTTAAGTAACCTTTTTTTCTCAAAATGAGTTTAACATGTCATTGGATACTCCATTTTTTACGTCCTCCAACATTAAGTCATATCGGACGATGAATGGAATGGATGAAATGATGCTCAAATGAGCACGGGGTCCATAGAGCTTAGAGTTACCCGATATTCGTCTTACAGGATAAGGGAAAACCCCGGAAAAACGTTATCCAGGTAACTCAACCTGGCCGAGATTCGAAATCGGGACCTCTTGAACGTGAGGCAGACATGCTACCACCACGCTTTCAAGGCGGGTGGGATACTCCATGAGAAGTACTATCTTATAAAGGTATGAAACAAGGGAAAAAGCTGGTTAGTCATGGCTTTCTTTTACGTTTAAATTTTGGCGTATAGGAAAAGAACCAATTTTTTCCCCAAGCTAGAGCCAGGCAAGTCATCCTTCTGCCAACAGAGACAGTGCGATAGTCACGTATCCAACTATTAACTCTTCGTTGCGCTTCAGAGACAGGCATTCCTACATGGGATGTGATAAGAATGTTTGTCTTTGGAATTTGAAAGAAAGAATGGAAACCCCCAGAGGAATTCATAAGCATGATTAAAAATTCAAGAATCAAACCTTCATCTTTCACATTCGCGAATGTCTGACGGGAAATGGTGTATGACTGGAAAAAATTTAGATCAGAACTGTGCGACGAAATGTTCATTTAAGACCCAGCCGGTCAAGGAAATTTGCGCATCAGCCGACCACCCACGTCTGTTGAACTGGAGAGCTAATGGAGACATGGTATCCAGTATTATAAGAAAGCCTGAGAAAGATGCTACAATACAGACCAGAAGAATTTGAGCTGCCTTCTTTGGCTTAATTCAGGTAATTGTAGTAGAAACGTTACTCTACCCTTAAACTTTTATGATAACACTTCTTATATTATGCAATATACGTAACACATTTCTGCATTTTCCTCAGGCCCTCTACACATCTCGAAAGCTAAGTATAGTCACGTTGCTCGAACGGTTACCACGGATTTATCTTTGGAAATAGATAACTCTCAGATAATGCACTGATTACTCCACGTGGAGTGAACATATATCTGTCATTTGTGATTCCTGCGAATTCCATTGGCTGAAGTGATGCGTTCATTGCTGCTTAGCACGGGGCCGGGAAGCGCGGCATTTCCCCTCTCACTTTTACAAGAGTAATCATTGCGTTATCTGAGGGATTTCTATTAACAAAGATAAAGCCAATGTAGCCGTTCGAGCAGCGCGAATATACCAGTATATTGTCACTGATAGCATTTTTTCGTTAGAGCCGCGACAAGCCAGTATTGGTCACGGGTGGGCAAGTGTTGAGCGTTTGCCGGAAGAGGGGGGCAGAGAGAGAGAAAGAGATAGTTCCATTGTGCTCTCGGTAAGCCACAAAAGGCCTTGAAGCCTCGACGTGTTTCTAGAAACAAAGGCTGGGATAACAAAGCCAGCAAAGTGTCAGTTGCCAGCAGTTGTTAATGGAGTTGCAAGTTGAGCTGTTAATCGCGTGTGTGCAACAGTTTAGTGGTTTGAAGTGTACCTCAAGTGTATTCTTTTGCTTTTTACGTGTGGTGAAGCAATGAGAGACCTTGCGTATGTGTGCGTCACGTCATTTTTAGAGCCTGCAAGGCGTGTACAAAGTGTAATTTTTTACTTGAAATAAAGAACATTTTAAATTTCTTCAAACAAGGTTTTTATCCAAGTCACAATATAATGAGCCTCATTAGTTCTGTGTTGAAGTAGCAGTGAACTTTTTCCAGGAATTGGAACATCCCCAAACAACAACAACAATAATAATAATAATAATAATAATAATAATAATAATAATAATAAT